>CM053330.1:29154597-29609529 GCA_028583605.1 Dastarcus helophoroides
TGACTTTTTTGACTTCAAAATTTCAAATTATTTTATTTTTCGAAAATGTTGACTTTTTCAAAATTCCCGAATTTTTTTAAATATTGGCTTTTGTCTGAATTTTGACTTTTTTTAGAATAATTCATTTTTTTTTAATTTCGGCTTTTCCAAAAATTTTTTTGAAAATTTTAATTTCCTTCAAAATTTTGACTTTTTCTAGAAATTTTGACTTGCTTTGGGACTTCCTTTGACAATTTCTCGACTTTTTTTTTAATTTTGAATTTATTTGAAAATGTACTTTTTCAAAAATGTTATTGATTATTTTTTCAGAAATTTCGACTAGTTTTGAAAATGATTGCATTCGACAATTTTTGAAGAATTTGTTTTTTAAATCAATCGTATTGAAAATTGGAAGTTTTTTAAAAGCTTCCACTTTGTGGAAAACTACGTTTTTTTTTCAAAATTTTGAATTTTTTAGATGAGTATGATTTTATGTAATTTTTTTTTGAAGAATTCTACATCTTCAAGGTTTTTCTGAAAATTTTCACCTTTGAAAAATGTTTATTCTTATTCTCTTCATCATTTTGATTTATTTTAAAACACTGATTGTAAACCTTTTTCAAAACGTATACTTTTTCTCAAAATTTAGACTTGTAAATTTCGACTTGTTTTGAAAAATTCTATTTTCATCAAAAACGAAAAAAAAATCAAAACTACGCTGTTTGAAAATTCTACTTTTTTCCTCAAAATTTTGTATTCCGAAATGCGAAAAAAAACCAAAATAAAAGCGTCGACTTTCTTTTAAAATTTAGACCTTTTTTCAAAATGACGATTTTTTTGTAAAGATATTTTGTTAAAATCGACATTTTTATGTTTTTGAAAATTTCGTCTTATTTTCAAAATTTCGACTTTTTTCAAGTTTCGTCTGCATTGAGTTTTGCCTGTTTAAAGTTTCGGATTTTTTTTTAATTTAACTTATTCTGAAAATATCAACATTTTCCAAAATTTCGAGATTTTCCTGAAGTTATGACTTGCAAATTTCGACTTATTTGAAAAATACTTTCTTTAATAATTTCGACTTTTTCTACATTCAACTCCGAACATTTTTGAATAATTTTACCTTTTTTGAAAATTTTGACTCTCGATTTTTCCTTCAAGTAGTAGCTTGAAAAATTGTCACTTTTTCTTTTAGTAAATTTCATTTTTTTAAGTGACTTTAAAGAATTTGTTTTTTATTTCAAAATTTCGACATTTTCGAAAATTTCGATTTACAGATTTTGTTTTTTTAAAGAATACCTTCTTTTGAAAATTTCGATTTGCTTTACACATTTTGACCTATTTAAAGATTTCTGCATTTTCAAAATCCCCTTCCTTTTCAAAATATCCACTTTTTTTGAAAATTCCCATTCTTTTCTCAAAATTTCGTATTTTTCTTAGAAATTTTGGGTTTTTATTTTTAAGGGAAAATGTTTAGTGTCCAAATTAGGAGATCAAAATGATTTTTTTTCCCCAAAGTTGAATAAAATTATAAAAAATAATTCATAGTTTATGTCGGAAATGTTGTAAAGCAAACAACAATTTCTACGAAATAAAGCAACACTTGTAAAACATATATTTTTTTAATTATATGTTTGAAGTCAAAATGTCTAGATAATTGCAAGAAATAAAATTTCGAATCCGCCATAATACGAAAATATCGTTGGGAACTTTTTTTGTTGAGTTTAATTTTTTCTTACTTTCAAAGAAGTACGCTTTTAAAATAAAATGTGGTTTTCCTTCTTCAGCATTTCATAGGAAACAAAAAACCAAACAACCAATGGAAGAAAGAACTGCTTGTATGAGAGGCTTTAAAAGTGTACAAATACTAGAGATGCAGACTCAAAGATTCGAACATATAAAAATAGTTTCCATCACTAATTACATTTCAGTTTGGTATTCTCAACCTCGGTTTTTTACAAAGCAAAGTGAGCAAATTCTAAACAACCCCCATTTGTATAGATCGTGAGATGAATACGTGTCTGACAGCGAATAAGTTTATTTTCCCAAAGCATCTCGTTTTAAATGTGATATCGATCGTGCATATTGCCCCACATTCGAATACGCTTTCCCTGTTCTCCCGTAGGATAGTCGATTGTTTTAGTACGTTGCCATCAGGCAGGTCGTGGCTCGGGATCTACTCTGCCACTTCACCTCGGAACCAAACATCTCGCCCGTCCGATGTACATTTTCCACTGGTCGATATGTCTATGAAAACTGTATACGTAATAATTCCTCTAATTGACGTGCTTCGTTTAAATCAAAAAATTGTTTTCATAATCTAATTTTTATTCAGCTCACTAAATTCTACTTTTTGGTCATAAAATACAGGGTGTTTCATAATTGCATGCTGAACCGGCAGGGAGATATTCCTTGGGCAATTTTAAGACAAAATTTTCATATTAACATAGGTCCGGAAACGCTTCATTTTCGATATCCAGGGCGGTAAAAATTGAAGAAAAAATCGGTTTTTCTTCAATATTTCTGAGACTGGTTTAGATATTTTTTTGATATTCAGTACACGATATCTGGGTATAAAAGGAAGTATTTTGACAAAAAAAACATTTGTTCTGATTCCACCAGTGGCGTTCCCACAAACAGGTCGATACACATCTTTGAAAAAAAAAATGTGACTCCAATGCTATTTTTCAAAATAAGAATTATTTTCCTAGTCTTTGTTGTGTTTCTATCAAAAATGAGCTCTTGACTTTTTGTCCTATGACGGACGGTTTCCGAATTAAAAAATAAAAATCATTTACTTGCTATGCCGCTGTGGTAGATTAATTTATTAATGAAAATCTAGTAGGCCACTGAGATTTAGTTTTGTGTTTACAACCAAGTATCAAATTTTTCACTTCAATACTTTATCTGAATGTGAGTGATTGATAAGTATAAGAAAATATGTTTGAGAATGCTGAGTTTGCCGATATTCATTACATGTACGGTCTTGCGGATTGAAATGCATTTGAAGCCAGGCGACTGTATGCAGAGCGTTTTCCGCAAAGAATTGTGCCAGATGCAAGAACTTTTTCAAGCGTTCATAGAAGACTACGCGAGAAGGGATGTTTTAAACCCGATCATCACTTAAAAGGGGCACAAAGAACCGCAAAAACAGAAGAAACTGAAATAGCTGTCCTTAATTCAGTTGAGCAAAATCCCGAAATAAGCACAAGGAAAATTGCTAGTAATTTAAATATCTCCCATATTTTAGTCTGGAGGATACTTTACGATTTTTTGTTATACCCTTACCATATTCAACGGGTTCAGGCCTTACTGCCTCGGGATTTACCATTTATTTAAAAAATTGCTGAAAATCCACTATTTGACAGAGAAGTATTATTTACTGATGAAGCCAGTTTTTCCCGAAATGCAATTAGAAACTTCCACAACAATCACTTTTGGGCTGAAGAGAACCCGCATGCCATGGTCGAAGTCAATCACCAAGAACAATTCTCGGTAAATGTGTGGGCAGGAATTGTTGACGACTATTTAATTGGACCCTTTTTTCTGCCAAGAAGGTTAAATGGAGAAAATTATCGTCACTTTCTTGAAAATGATTTACCAGTGCTGTTAGAAGATGTCCCCGTTTTAATCCGAAATCGAATGTGGTTTATGCACGATGGTGCCCCTGCGCATTTTAATGTTTTGGCACGTGCATATTTGGATCAAAATTACAATAATCGCTGGATAGGCAGAGCAGGAACAGAATTATGGCCGCCTAGATCCCCTGACCTGAACAGTCTAGATTATTTATTTTTTATTGGGCTATCTTTAAACCTTAGTTTATAGCACCCCAATCCAAACTGAAGAAGAACTGAGAAATCGCATAACAGATTCCTGCAACACTATAAGAAATACGCCAGGAATTTTTCAACGAGTACGCGAATCTATGAGAAGAAGAGTTGAGGCGTGCATACTTGCAGGTGGTGGACATTTTCAACACCTGATATGATTTAATTAATTTCATTGTTAAGATTTCATTAATAAATTAATCTACCACAGCGGCATAGCAAGTAAATGATTTTTATTTTTTAATTCGGAAACCGGCCGACGTAGGACAAAAAGTCAAGAGCTCATTTTTGATAGAAACACAACAAAGACTAGGAAAATAATTCTTATTTTGAAAAATAGCATTGGCGTCACATTTTTTTTTTTTTCAAAAATGTGTATCGACCTGTTTGTGGGAACGCCACTGGTGGAATCAGAACAAATGTTTTTTTGTCAAAATACTTGCTTTTATACCCAGATATCGTGTACTGAATATCAAAAAAATTACTAAACCAGTCTCAGAAATATTGAAGAAAAACCGATTTTTTCTTCAATTTTTACCGCCCTGTATATCGAAAATGAAGCGTTTCCGGACCTATGTTAATATGAAAATTTTGTCTTAAAATTGCCCAAGGAATATCCCCCTGCCGGTTCAGCATGCAATTATGAAACACCCTGTATATTTTAAATTGGGCATTCTAGTTCTAGAGAGTTCAGAGGTAAAATTATTTGTTAATATTAATGTTTATCTGGTCGTAATGCAAATACTAAACCTAACAAATAAACAATGCAAAAAATATAATATATAAAAGTGTCTTTGTTGTTCCTTGACTCGATTACTGAAGTAATTTTGAGGAAAATTGATATAGACATACATCACAGGAAGGATCGTTAGTAGGATAGGTTTTATCCCGGAAAACTGTTTCAGATATTTTCAAACTAAAATTATATCAGAAATAACCTTTCTCCATTTTCGAAGTAAATAAATGAGCTGACATAGCTGACAATAGTATCTACCGATAGGGCACAACCTTACCGTAACTTGCAGGTAAATTTTTTTAAATAAAATAGTGTGACAGTCATCTAGCACGATAAGGCGCTACCCACTTGATAGCTGGAAATTCGCTAGATAGCTAAATATACACATGATCGTATGAACGAATTTGAACAAAGCATCATTCTGCAATCTGCATGAACTCTTTAAAATTGTGCATAGCTGATTAAGTTTTAGTTTTATTACGTTTATCAAAACTAATTTTATAAATGAAAAGTTACATCTATCGCTATTTTCGATCAGTCTACTATACCTGAAAGTTAATGAAAATCAGAAACAAACTAAAAATGATTTGTCAATATAACAAATTTAAAAACTCCCTAATTTTGAACAGTTTTTCGATTAAGTGAAGACAATTATTTAACCAATTTCACATTACCGTAAATTCTATTTTTCAACTGAAAATCTTTGAAGCAAAAATCAATTTTATTATAAATTCTATTTCCTGATTGTCTACTTTGACCGAAAATTCTACCCTATAACCGCAAATTCTACTTTCTGGGAGTAAATCTTTTTTTAATTGTAAGTTCCACTTTCTTATTATAAAACTTGTTTTTACATAAAAAATTTATTTTTTAAATTAAACAATTTTTTATAGTAAGAGCAGGCTTCTTGAAAAATTTGATTACAATAAGTTTTCACAACCTCTTTGAAAATAATGACTTTTTGAAAATGCAGTTTTTTGAAAGTTTGAATTTCTTCAAAATTTTGGGTTCCATTCAAAATTTCAACTATTTTAATTTCGCCTTTTTTTCCAAAATAATGCTTCTTTTAAAAGCGTTTCGATTTGTTTCAAGATTTTCAATTTTTTCACAATTTCAACTTTTTTCAAAATGTTCACTTTTGCAAAAAAATTGTATTCTTTTAATTTGATTTTAAAAATTTCGACTTTTTCAAAATGACGGTTTCTTTAAATTTTCTTATTTTGAAAATACCGAATTTTTGGAAGATCGGAATTTTTTTCGATTTTATTTCAAAATTAAGACTTTTTAAAATTACCGACTGTTTGAAAATTATTACTTTCTGAAAGTGACCACTTTTTTGGAAAATATTAATTTTTCTTTGAAGATTTAGATTTTTTGCAAATTTCTGCTTTTTCGAAAATTTATTCTCTTTTAATCGTTTTCTTAATCTCAACTGCGACAATTTTTCAAAATTAATTTTTTTGTTTGTGTCGAATTTTTTGGAAATTTTCAAAATTTTACCTTTTTGTCAAAATTTTGCATTTTGGAAATTTTATTTTTTTGAAAAAGTTCTATATTTTTAATTTTAACCTTTTTGAAGTGTTCGATTTCGAGATTTTTTTTTGAAAATTTTCTGAAAATTTCGATTTTTTCGGAAATTTCGATATTTTTTAAAAATTTCATTTTATTTTTGAAAATTTCTTAACTTTATAGTTTTAATTTTTTTTTCATTTCGACTTTCTTTCGAAAATTTCAATTTTTCTTAAATCTCGAAATTATTTCAAAACGTCACTTTTTCAATAATTTCAATCTATTTAGGAAATTTCGAATTTTTTTTAATTTCCATCTTTTTGAAAATTTATTTTTGTTTTGTTTTTTCTTGCTCAATTTTGTATCTTTTGGAAATCTTTCCTATTTCAAGTTTCCATTTTTTCGCCCTTTTCCGAAAGTTTCATTTTTCTTTGAAAATTTCTGTACTTTAAAGTGTTAATTTTTTTTAATTTCGACTATCGAAAATTTCGATTTTTTTGAGTCTCGAATTTTTTTCAAAATGTCCACTTTTTTAAAAATTTCGATCTATTGAAGAAATTTCGATTTTTTTTTCAATTTTGCCCTTTTTGAAAATTTAGACTTTTTGCAAAATTTCTGCTTTTTTCAAAATTAATGTTTTTCTAGAAAATTTCGGTTTTTTAAATCTCGACTTTGATATTTTTTAATTTTTTTTTTGTTTGAATATCGAGTTTTTAAAAGCTAACCTTTTTCAAAATTTCACCTTTTGTCAAAAATTGTTTCAATTTTTCCTTTTTAGGTTTCTATATTTTTTAAATTTCGCCCTTTTCAGTTTTCGATTTTTTTTGAAAATTTTCCGAAAATTTCATTTTTTCTTTAAAAATTTATTTTATAGTTTTAATTTTTTTTTTTAATTTCGATTTCCTTTCGAAAATATCGGTTTTTTTAAATCTCAAAATTTTTTCAAAACGTCCACTTTTTAAAAAATTTCGACCTATTTAGGAAATTTCGATTTTTTTTAAATTTCGACCTTTTTGAAAACTTCGAATTTTTGCGAAATGTCTGCTTTTTTCAAAATATATGTTTTTCTAGATAATTTCGGTTTGTTAAATCTCGACTTTGACATTCTTTAATATTTTTTGTTTGAATATCGAGTTTTTTAAAAGCAAACCTTGTTCAAAATTTCACTTTTTGTCAAAATTTTGAACTTTTTGGAAGTTTTCCTTTTTTAAGTTTCTATATTTTTTTAAATTGCGCCCTTTTCAGTTTTCAATTTTTTTTTTTTGAAAATTTTCCGAAATTTTCATTTTTCTTTGAAAACTTTATTATTGTATAGTTTTAACTTTTTTTTGATTTCGACTTTCTTTCGAAAATTTCGATTTTTTAATCTCGAAATTTTTTCAAAATGTCCACTTTTTTAAAAATTTCGATCTATTTTAAGACATTTCAAATTTTTAATTTCGACCTTTTTGAAAATTTAGACTTTTTGCAAAATTTCTGCTTTTTTCATTATTTATGTTTTTCTAGAAAATTTCGGTTTTTTAAATCTCGACTTCGACCTTTTTTAATTTTTTGTTGTTTGAATATTGAGTTTTTTAAAAGTTAACCTTTTTGAAAATTTCACTTTTTGTCAAAATTTTGCACTTTTTGGAAATTTTTCCTTTTTTAAGTTTCTATATTTTTTAAATTTCGCCCTTTTCAGTTTTCGATTTTTTTTTGAAAATTTTCCGAAAGTTTCATTTTTCTTTGAAATTTTCTTTACTTTATAGTTAATTTAGACTTTCTTCCAAAAATTTTGATTTTTTTATACCTTGAAATTTTTTCAAAATGTCCTCTTTTTTAAAATATCTCGATCTATTTAAGAAATTTTGATTTTTTTAATTTCAACGTTTTTGAAAATTTAGACTTTTTGCAAAATTTCTGCTTTTTTCAAAATTAATGTTTTTCTAGAAAATTTCGGTTTTTTTAAATCTCGACTTTGACATTTTTTTCATTTTTTGTTTGTTTGAATATCGAGTTTTTAAAAAACTAACCTTTTTTAAAATGTCACTTTTTGTCAAAATTTTGCACTTTTAGGAAATTTTTGCTTTTTTAAGTTTCTTTTTTTTTAAATTTCGCCCTTTTCAAAGTTTTCGATTTTTTTTAAACATTTTCCAAAACTTAAGACTATTCAGAAAATTCGTGATTTTTTGAAAATTTTATCTTTTCTTTGAAAATTTCTGCTATTTAGGATTTAAATTTTTTTGAACTGAAAGTATTTTTTTTAATTTTAGCTTCTGAATACTTTCAATTTCTTTTTAATTTTGACTGAAAGTTTATCCAAATGCCCACTTTTTAAAAAATTTTGATATATATATAGGAAAGTTTAGATTTTTTTAATTTCGACCTTTTTTAAAATTTCGTTTTTTTGCAAATTTTCTGCTTTTTTCAAAATCTATGTTTTTGTAGAAAATTTCGGTTTTTTAAATCTCGACTTTGACATTTTTTTTTAATTTCCTTTTTTTTTGGAAGTCAGAGAAAAGATCGACTTTGTGAAAAAGTGGGTTTTTATTGTCGAAATTTTCGAAATAAGTAAAAATTTTCAATAAAATTGAATTCTTCAGAAAAGTCGAAATTTTCAAAAAAGTATATAACCAAAGGATCCCTTCTCCTTTTTCACCTAGGCAAAAGCTAATTTTTTTTTGTTATAAAGTTCGGGTTTTTTTTTGAAGTATTAACTCAAAATGAACCCAGAATTCACAGTTTCAGCGTGAAATTTTTAAACTCGAAAAATAGAGAAATATTTTTTTTCAAATTTTAAGCATTATTAGAGTAGTTATATGCAATAATATTTAAAAAAGTGAGAGAATATTTTCTAAATTATGTTAGAAAATCAATTTTTAAATCAAATGAATACTTTTAAAAAATTAAAAAATGAGTCACCCGGAACTGAACCGAAAACCGGAAAAAACAGCTATATTTGTCGGAACGAAAACCGGAACGGAACCGATATGATTTTTTTTTGGGAACGAAAAAAATAGTGGATCGGTGCCCTGGTTAAAACCCACAAATGATGAGTTTTTTTGAAAATTCTCAAAATCTGAAGTTTACACTTTCGGTGTTTACATTTCTTTCCTAAAATGTTTTCTAGAAATTGCAACTTTTTTCCGACATATTTCTTTTAACTTCAACTATTTTTCATAACTGCAAGTTTATTTTCTATTTTTATTTGTAATTAAAATGTAGATGGCAAGCTCAAAAATTGGCGAATTTCATTGTATAAAATTCTTGTTTGTTTTTTGAAAATTCGATATAAATACGAAACATTGTTCTCCAAATTCGGTAACACACTTTAAACCAAATTTTAAATTTAAACTTGATTTTTTCAAAATATGAATTGGATCTAAGAAACAGCTGTGAGAGGGTCAATTTCTCAAGAAGGCTCTTGTGCACCGCACACTACTTCCCCTGGTAGCTACGCCACTGCATAAATTATATTTTGTAATCATAAATTTTATTATAATTGTACATTTTTTATTAACGAAAATTCTATTTACTCACTGCAATTTCATTTTCTTGGTCTTTTTAATCAAAAATTCTGTCATCCAACCGAAAATTATATTTTTTAACTGAAAAACTTTGAAGGGGAAAGTTCATTTTAATTTGAAATCAATTTTCTGATTGCACTCTTTTTTGATAAGAAATTGACATTTTCAACCCTTACTTCGTGGAATTCCTTAATATTCGTGACTATTAAACTTTATTAACTATTAAAAAGCAACAGATAATGCGAAACCTGGTCGGGTGTTAGCAAATATTTATCGAAACATTGTGGATTTTTTTAATATCTGTTGCTTTTTAATCGTTAATAAAGTTTAATAGTTATGAATTGATAAGAAATGCTATCATCTTATTGCAAATTCTACCTTCTAGTTCGTAAATCTCTTTTAAATCATAAGTTTTATTTTCTGATTGTAAAATTTCTTTTTTATATAAAATTTGCTTCTATTTTTATAGTAAACACAACGCAATCTTTTGTCATAAATTCCATTTTGTAATCGTAAATTTTATGTTACAATTGTAAACTATTTTTAATCATAGACTCTATTGTCCAATCGTAAATTCTACTTTTTAACTGAATAAATTTGAAGTGGAAATTGCACTCATTCTCGATTGAAAATTTTCTATTTGTTAATCGAAAATTCTATTCTTTCTGCGCGTAAACCCCTTTTTAATAATAAAGTCCATTTTTTGTTGTGGAATTTTTTTTTAAAAATTTGTTGTGTTAATTAAACCTTCTATTGCAAATTTTATTTATTTTATCATACATTCTACTTTCAGACTGTAAATTCTTTTTTAATCAAAATTACAATCCGTCAACTGAAAATACGATTTTCTGTTTTCTGGATCTTTCTTAATCAACAATTCCATCGAAAATTGTATTATTGCCTCGTCTTTGATTGTCAACAGTTTTCCAGCGGAAAATTCGAATTATTAGCAGTAAATTATCTTCTGATTGCACCATTTTTTTATTAAAAAAATCTATTTTTTGGATCTTTTTTAACCATAAATTCTACGGTAGAATCATCAACTTTGTTGACTGAAATCAGTTTGTTTTCTAATTGGAAAGTCGATTTAATGACTGTAAGTTTTATTTTCTGCTTAAACTCTTTTTAATTAAAAAAGATCTTTCTTTTTAATCGAAAACTTCATTTTTTCATTTCAAATATTTAAAATTCTATTTTCTGTTATGTTTAGTCGTATTTTTTCCTGTAAAGTCTTTTTTAATTGAAAATGTTGTTTTCGAATCGTAAATTTAATTTGCGATTCCCTTATTCCTTAAAACAAAATTTTATTTATTTTCGAATCGAGATCCTAATTCCGTATTTCCATAATTTGGCTTGGAAAAAACTTTGCTACTCGATGACTCACCTCCGGCAACATCTGATTCTCAACTCAGAATCCCACCTCATAAACACAAAATCGCGTACGCGTATTTCGTAAGGCGTCGCGACGGACGGGTGACAAGCGTGTATGCACGTGCTACTCAGACCCGCTGAACTGTAGCAATGAACTTGAAAGTGGAGCAAGAGAACCAAACGTGTATAATCGATTATAACCCTAATGATGTCACTATCGATTTCGTACGAAATGTGGCATCGCTTTCTGAGAAAAACTGATGGTTCAGGGAACCGCTGAAATTACATTACGAAACATTAATAAAACATCGATTTGGGGCGTTTCAGGGCTCGCTAACCGGAATGCATTCGTTCAGGGGAAGTTGGAATTATGCGGCACAAAGTTTCATCCCGTGTACATTTTAGAAAAGTAATTTGCGGCGCGGAAAAAGGAGAGTTTATGGCGCGGAAAACCATAAAAATTTTCACGGAACTTTTCCCAATCCGTTATATTGGCAGCATGTCAATAACAAATAAATTTTACGTCAGAGATTTTTAATGTTTTAGCAGGCAATTGTAAATTACAGGCTAATAACACGACAGATTGCATTGCGAAGCTTCCAAAACGTTACAAATTAGAAAATTAAAATTCCTTCGGGTCCAAAGTTGGACACACAGCATTTTCTAAAGTGCAGTAATTTAAATATTATAAATTCAAATAACCTCAAAACTCAAAAAATAATATTAAATGTGTATAAAATTCTTTGTAAACTTTGATGATTATTGATTAGTTTATCTGAATACCAATATTATACAGAGAGAACTGAGTGAAGAAAGTTACCCTTTTGAAAAAAGGTCGACATTTTGAAAAATAAATAAAAAAACTTAGATTTCTAGGAAAAAACAAAATTCTGAAAAAAAGCCATTTTTTTAAAGTCAGTAAAACTGATAAAAGTAAAAAAAACGGAGTCAAAATTTTTTAAAAAGTTGAAATTTCCAAAAAGATTGATATTTTCAAAATACTTGTATCCCAAAAATGAAAACTGACAAAAAACTTAAAATTTTGACAAAAAATAAAATTTTTGAAAAAAAAAAGACAGATTTAAAAGAAAGAGAAATTCTGAAAGGTCAACATTTCTAAAATGAGTTAAAATTTTGAGAAAAAGCTACAATTTAAAAAAATGAAAATTTTTAGGGCTGGTAAGTTTTAAAAAGAAGACAAAATTTGTAGTAACTTTGTAGTCGCAATTAAAAAAAAATGAAATTTTCGAAAAATGTTTAATTCAAAACAAAGTCCAGATTTTGAAAGGTCAAAATTTCAAGTAAAATCTGATGTTTAAAAAAAATCGAAAACCTCAAATAATAAATTTTCAGGAGGTGAAAACTTTCGAACAAATTAAGAGATTTAAAAAAAAACGCATTTTTCATAGTCAAAACTTTGAAAAAATCAATATTTTTTAAAAAATTGACATTTTCAAAGGATTAAATTTCCAAAAAAAATTGGAATTTAAAAACAAAATTCAAAGCTTTCAAAGAGGATAGAAATAAAAAAGGTAAAAAGGTCAGTTTTTTTCAAAAGTGAAAATTTAGAAAAATATCAGTTTTGAAAAAGGCAAAATTTCGAAAAAGGTTGAAATTTTAAAAATGTGAAAGTTTTTAAAAAACGTAGAATTTTTCAAAAAACGTAGAATTTTTCAAAAAACGTAATAGTTTTCAAAAAAAATTCAAAGATTTCAACCAATTTTTTTCGATTTTTTCAAAAATGAAAATTTCTATACTGCTATTTTGAAAATAATTTCGAAAAAATTGAAATTTTAAAAAATTAGAAATTTGGAAAAAAATTTAGAAATTTTCAAAAAAAAGTCAAAAGGTCAAAAATTGGGAAGAGTAGTGAAATTTTCAAAAGAGTAATGAAATTTGCCAAGTTTACATTTTAAAAAAGTCGAAATCTTCAAGGAAAGCAGAATTTTTCAAAGCAAGGTGAAAGTTACAACGAAGTAAAAATTTCGAGAAAAAGTCTATATTTTCAAAAAACTTCGAAGTTCCAAAAATAGGAGAATTTGAAAAAAATTGAAATTTTGAAATAGTCAACTGTTTCAAATTAGGTAAGTCAAAATTTCGAAAAAGTCAAAATTTTGAAAATATTTTAGTTTCAAAGTTTTCGAAATAGGCCGAAATCAAAAGCGAGTAGAAATTAAAAATATTGACATTTTCCAAAGAAAAATTCATTTAAAAAAATGATCGAAATTTTCAAGAAAATTTGAGATATTTAGTAAGTAGTCCAAATTTTCAAAAATAAATTTACACTTTGAAAAAAAAATTAAGTCAAAATTATCAGGATATCTGTTTTTTTAGTTCAAAATTTTCAAAAAACGCATTCTTAAAAAAGTATAATTTTCAAAAATAAAGTTTCGAGAAAGTGTAGAAATTCTGAAAAAGTTAAGATTTTCAAAAAATGTTTCAAATTTGAAAGAGTCAAAATTATCGATAAAAGTGGATACTATCAAAAACAGTCGAAATTTTCGTTCCCACACGCCTTCACTTCACCTTTAAAAAAAATCGATATTTAAAAAAAATTGAAATTTTTCAAAAAACTATATTTTTAGAAAGTTTGATTTTCTAAATAAAGCAGAATTTTTCCAAAAAAAATCAAAGCTTTCAATCAGCATAGAAATAAAAAAGGTCGATTATTCAAACGTGAAAATTTGGAAAAAATGCAATTTTGAAAAAAGCCAAAATTTCGAAAAAGGTTGAAATTTCAAAAAAAGTAGAATTTTCATAAACAGAATTTTTCAAAGAAAAATTTAAAGATTTCAAAAAACAGATAAAAATAAAAAAAGGGCGATTTTTTTCCAAAAAATTGAAAATTTCGAAAACTTCAATCTAGAAAAGACAAATTTTCGAAAAAATTTAAATTTGAAATAGTGGAAATTTTGAAAAAAATGTGGAATTTTTATTAAAAAATTTAGAAAAATATCAGTTTTGAAAAGGCAAAATTTCGAAAAAGGTTGAAATTTTAAAAATGTGAAAGTTTTTAAAAAACGTAGAATTTTTCAAAAAACGTAGAATTTTTTCAAAAAACGTAATAGTTTTTCAAAAAAAATTCAAAGATTTCAACCTAATTTTTTCGATTTTTTTCAAAAATGAAAATTTCTATACTGCTATTTTGCGAATTAGTTCGAAAAAATTGAAATTTTAAAAAATTAGAAATTTCGGAAAAAATTTAGAAATTTTCAAGAAAAACGTCAAAAGGTCAAAAATTGGGAAGAGTAGTGAAATTTTCAAGAAAAAAAAAGAGTAATGAAATTTGCCAAGTTTACATTTTAAAAAAGTCGAAATTTTTAAGGAAAGCCAATATTTTTCAAAGCAAGGTGAAGAACAAAGTAAAAATTTCGAGAAAAAGTCTATATTTTCAAAAAACTCCGAAGTTCCAAAAATAGAAGAATTTGAAAAAAATTGAAATTTTGAAATAGTAAACTGTTTCAAATTAGGTCAAAATTTTTAAAATATTTTAAAGTTTCAAATGTCAAAGTTTTCGAAATAGGCCGAAATCAAAAGAGAGTAGAAATTAAAAATTTTGACATTTTCCAAAGAAAAGTTCATTAAAAAAAATCAAAAATGATCGAAATTTTCGAGAAAATTTGAGATATTTAGTAAGTAGTCCAAATTTTCAAAAATAAATTAACACTTTGAACTTTGAAAAAAAAATTAGGTCGAAATTATCAAGATGTCTGTTTTTTTAGTTCAAAATTTTCAAAAAGTCGCATTCTTAAAATAATATAATTTTCAAAAACAAAGTTTCGAGAAAATGTAGAAATTTTGAAAAAATTAAGATTTTCAAAAAATGTCTCAAATTTGAAAGAGTCAAAATTATCGATAAAAGTGGATACTATCAAAAACAGTCGAAATTTTCGTACCCACACGCCTTCACTTCACCTTTAAAAAAAATCGATATTTAAAAAAATTGAAATTTTTCAAAAAACTATATTTTTAGAAAGTTTGATTTTCTAAATAAAGCAGAATTTTTCCAAAAAAAATCAAAGCTTTCAATCAGGATAGAAATAAAAAAGGTCGATTTTTCAAACGTGAAAATTTGGAAAAAATGCAATTTTGAAAAAAGCCAAAATTTCGAAAAAGGTTGAAATTTCAAAAAAGTAGAAATTTTCATAAACAGAATTTTTCAAAAGAAAATTTAAAGATTTCAAACAAGATAAAAATAAAAAAGGGCGATTTTTTTCCAAAAATGAAAATTTCGAAACACTTCAATCTAGAAAGACAAATTTCGAAAAAATTTAAATTTGAAATAAGTGGAAACTTTGAAAAAAATGTGGATTTTTATAAAAAAGTTACAAGGTAAACAATTTCAAAGAGTAATGACATTTTCAAATAAGTCGAAATTTCCCAAGTTTACATTTTAAAAAAGTCGACATTTTCAAAAAAGCAGAATTTTTCCAAAAAATCAAAGCTTTCAATCAAGATTGCAATTTTGAAAAAAGGCAAAATTTCGAAAAAGGTGAAAATTTCAAAAAAGTAGAAATTTTCAAGAAAAACAGAATTTTTCAAAATAAATTCAAAGATTTCAAACAAGATAGAAATAAAAAAGCGCGATTTTTTCCAAAAATGTAAATTTCAATCTAGAAGAACAAATTTCGAAAAAATTTAAATTTGAAATAAGTAGAAATTTTGAAAAAATGTGGATTTTTCTAAAAAAGTTACAAGGTAAACAAATTCAAAAAGTAATGAAATTTTCAAAAAAGTTAAAATTTCCCAAGTTTACATCTTAAAAAAGTCGTAATTTTCTAAAAAGCTGAATTTTTCAAAGAAAATCAAAATTTACAACAAAGTAAAATTTTCGATAAAAAGTCTAAATTTTCAAAAAACTCGGAAGTTCCAAAAATAGGAAAATTTAAAAAAGTTGGAATTTTGAAACAGTTAAAAGTTTTAGAATAAGTCAAAATTTCCAAAAGAGGAAATTTTAGAGGTTGAAATAAGTAGAAATTTTAAAATGTCAAAATTTTCAAAATAAATAGAAATAAAAGAGATGGAAATTAAAAATATTGAAATTTTCAAAGAAATCTTCTTCAAAAAAAAAATAAGAAATTATGAGTCGCAATTTTCAAGAAAATTCGAAATATTTAGTTACGTGGTCCAAATTCTCAAAAATAAATTAACAATTTGAAAGAAAATTTTAAAAAATGTCGAAATTATCAAAATAGCTGCTTTCTTTAAATTGAATTGAAAAGGGTCGCATTTCTTTAAAAAAAATATTATTTTCGAAAACAGAGTTTCAAGAAAATGTCGAAATTTTGAAAAAAAAATTGAGTTTTTCAAAAAAGTCGCAATTTTGAAAAAAGTCAATCGATAAAAGTCGATATTTTCAAAATCAGTCGAAATTTTGGTACCCCCACGCCTTCATCTTACATCATTGGTGAGAATTAAGAAGCGTATTTTTCAAAAGTCAAATTTTGAAAAAATCAATCTTTTAAACAAAAACTGAAATTTTTAAAAAAAAGTTTACATTTTCAAACAGAATTAGAACTTTTCAAACAAATTTAAAGCTTTCAAACAAGGTAGAAATAAAAAAGGTCGATTTTTTTAAAGGTTAAAATTTCGAAAAATTGCAATTTTGTAAAAGTGGTAAAATTTCGAAAAAGTTTGAAATTTTAACAAATTTTAGAAATAGAAATATTCAAAAAACGTGTTTTTTTCAAATAAAAAATTCAAAGTTTTCAAATAAGATAAGAAATAAAAAAAGAACGATTTTTTCAAAAATGAAAATTTCGAAAAACTGCAATTTTGAAAGACAAAATTTTAAAAAATTGAAATTTTAGAAAAAGTAAAAATGTTCAATTATGTAGATTTTTCAAAAGAAGTCAAAAGGTATAAGATTTGAAAAAGTAACGAAATTTTTAAAAAAGTGGATGTTCCAAGTCTACCTTTCCAAAAAAGTCGAAATTTTAAAAAAAGCAGAAGAAAGTAGAAATTTACAATAAAGCAAAAATTTCAAGAAAAAATCTGAAATTTCAACAAACTCCGAAGTTTCAAAAACGTTACAAAATTTGAAAAAAGAATAGAATAAGACAAAATTTCGAAAAGTAGTCGAAATTTTGAAAAAAATAGAGTTTAAAATTACTGGAAAATTTAAAATTTCAAAATAATCGAAGTCAAAAAAGTAGAAATTGAAATTTTCAAAAGTCGAATTCTTCAAAAAAAAATTAAGAAAATTTGAAAGAGTTGAAATGTTTAAGAAAACTCGAAATGTTTAGTAAGTGGTCCAAATTTTCAAAAATAAGAATTTGAAAAAAAAAAATTTTTTAAATCGAAATCATCAGCATTTCTGTTTTTTCTTAAGTTGACATTTTCAGAAAAGTCGCATTTCTTAAAAAAATATAATTTTCAAAAAGAAAGTTTCGAGAAAATGTAGAAATTTCGAAAACAAATTGAGATTTCAAAAAAAAATTCGCAATTTTGAAAAAAGTCAAAATTATCGATAAAAGTCGATATTTTCAAAAAAGTCGAAATTTTCGTACTCCCACACCTTTGCCGCATCGTCAAGGTGAGAATTAAGAATTCAAACTTGCATAAGATAAATAAAAAATCAATTTTTTTCAAAAGGGAAAATTTCGAAAAAATGCAACTCTGGAAAGAGGTAAAATTTCTACAAAGGTTACAATTTTAAAAAAGTAGAAAAAAAATATCAAACAAGAAAGGTCGATTTTTTTACAAAAATGAAAATTACGAAAAACTAGAATTTTGAAAAAGACTACATTTTGAAAAAATTGAAATTCTAAGAAAAGTAAAAATTTTCACAAAATGTAGAATTTTTCACAAAAAAGTCAAAAGTTAAAAAATGTAAAAAGTGTAACGAAATTTTCAAAAAAGTTGTAATTTTCCAAATCTCTTTAAAAAGGTCGAAATTTTCAAGAAAACATAATTTTTCAAAGAAAGTCGAAATAACAATAAAGTGAAAATTTCGAGAAAAAGTCTGAATTATCAAAAAAATCCGAGGTTCTAAAAATAGCAAAATGTGAAAAAAGGTTAAATTCTGAAATAGTTAAGTTTCAGATTAAGTCAAAATTTCGAAAAATTGCAACTGAAAAAAGGTAAAATTTCGAATAGGATTACAATTTTAAAAAAGTAGAAAAAAAGTTATCAAACAAGAAAGGACGATTTTTTTTACAAAAATGAAAATTACGAAAAACTGGAATTTTGAAAAAGACTAAATTTTAGATTGATATTCTAAAAAAAGTAAAAATTTTCACAAAATGTAGAATTATTCACAAAAAAGTCAAAAGGTAAAAATTTTGAAAGGATAATGAAATATTCAAAAAAGTTGGGATTTTCCAAATCTCTTTTAAAAAGGTCGATTTTTTGAAACTGAAGTTTCAAAAATAGCAAAATGTGAAAAAAGTTTCAATTCTGAAATAGTTAAGTTTCAGATTAAGTCAAAACTTCAAGAAGAAGTTAAAATTTTAAAAAAATAGAGTTTGAAATATAGCAAAATATGAAAAAAGTTGAAATTCTGCAATAGTTAAGTTTCAGATTAAGTCAAAATTTCGAAAATAAGTCGAAATTTTGAAAAAATAGAGTTTAAAATATAGCAAAATGTCAACAAAGTTGAAATTCTAAAATAGTTAAGTTTGAGATTAAGTGAAAATTTGGAAAACAAGTCGGAATATTGAAAAAATAGAGTTTGAAATAAGTGGAAATTTCAAAATGTCAAAATTTTCAAAATGAGTCCAAATCAAAAAAAAGTAGAAATTGAAAATATTGAAATTTTCAAAATAAAACAAAAAAATAAGAAATTTTGAAAAAGGGTCGAAGTTTTCAAGAAAATTCTAAATATTTAGTAAGTGATCCAAACTTTCGAAAATTTGAAAACAAAATTTTAAAATTGCTGAAATGACCAAAATATCTGTCTTTGTTTAAGTTGAAATTTTCAAAAAAGTCACATCCCTTAAATAAATTATACTTTTCAAAGGAAAGTTTTGAGAAAATATAGAAATCTTAAAAAAATTGATATTTTTAAAAAAATTCCGCAATTTTGAAAAAAACCAAAATTATAGATAAAAGTTGTGATTTTCAAAACAGTCGAAATTTTCCTACGCCTTCGCCACATCGTCAAAGTCAGAATTTAGAACCTTTTACAAATAAATATCGATTATAATTATGTGGAAATCAATTTCGTTCTTTACAGATGCAATCGGTCAATTTTCGACCACAAGTGATGCTAGTAAAAGATAAAATGTTTATACTTTTTTTGTGTTTAGAATCCGGTCAAAATGTTTCGAAATTAAAGGTCGACTCGAAAACTACTCGAAATTTACTCTAGTACAAATACTGCATAATATAATAATAATAATAATAATAATAATAATAAACGATAAAATAAAACTATGAAAATGGAATATTAGATGAGACAAATATATTTCGTTTATTTAGGGGGCTTAGGGCGAAAAAAATCCCAGAACACAGGCTCTACATAGATGATGTGATACGAAGTAACAATTCGTTGACTGAAAATGAGTGTTACTGAAAACGAAAGCGAACTCGTAAACTAGCCACGTCAGGTCAAGTAATATCGAAGTACAGCCTTAATTTTTTTTTTCACAAATCCTGCAGTTCGAAAGCCCCAAATTTGAAACTGAAATGTCGAGCGGCTGAAACCAAAGCGCTCGAAACGACCTCAATTATCGACGCTTCGGTCGGTGAAAATTCTGGTGGATGCGCCGGACCGGCAACGGTGAACGACTGGCCCCATAACACAGACGACCTTTTTCGCGATTAAAGCGCACCACTTGCGTCAATCGCGGCCTTGGTATTACAAACTTCGACTAATGGGGCTTATCGCGCGCGGCCTCGCTTGTATCCTTTCAGGAGCCCGACAGAGTGAATCATCCACCGTGCCTGGCCTTTACAGATTCACGGTCGATGCTTCCGTGACTCTCGTTTGTTTTAATCGCGGCCACCTTTGTTTATCGAATCAATTCGTTTCGCACGTCATGATTTGCGTTTGTGTCGGCGTTGAAAGGAAGGTCGCACGACAACAGGGGTGCCTGGAGGATACTTTTATTGCTTGTTGGCGTGATGACGGTCATCTCTTTATGCACAGTGCTCACCCTCTAAAGATACGGCTAGGATAAAATTGTGGATTTTATGATTGCTTTAGATTATGACAAATCGTTGGGGTTTCCTGGAACTGCAATCTGGCCTTGCACGCAAATGATGCTCCAAGCTTATTAATAGTAACAGCGAAGAAATATCGAACAGATTCACAAGGACGACGTTAGCAATATTTAATTAAACAATTTTGCTAATTATACTGTTTCATAAGGAACTATATAGTTTTTGTCTAAAATAGAATATTCAATTTGACTCCCACCTGACAATTTCCTTAAAATTTACCCTTCTCAAAATTTTAACTTATCAATATTTGCCTTTTATTTTTTTGATATTTGAACGGTTTTCTAAAGATTTCAACCTTTTCTTCTTTTAAATTCATAGAGATTAAGACTTATTTCTCAAAGTCTCATTTTTCGTGGATCTTTTAATTAAAGTTAAAATATAGAGGGAAATATTTATTTAAACATTTTGCCACCATATTTATTTCTTAAAATTTATGGATTATGTAAAAATGTTAGTAAAAAAGCCGAAAACTGCGCAAAACTGTTTTCCTTGGAAATTTCGACTTTTCAAAATTCGACATTTTAATTTTCTAAAAAGTTCGCGCTGTCTTCGAAAAATTCGACATCTTAAAAATTTCGATCTCTTTCTCAAAATTTAAATTTTTCCGGAAATTTCGACTTTTGTGTCACAATTCGAAGTATTATTTATATGCTGGGATGGACATGGTGGGACAGAGTGGGGAAAACTTATCCCTCTAGCTCTAGATTATGCAGTCAAGCGAAAGTATGGCATCCAACCGAGAGGAATTTATTTCATCTGATTTGGAGTTTTAGTTCACACTTTTTCTCCCTAATTTTTCTCAAAATTCGACTTTTTTCCTCAAAATTTGACGTTCTATAGGAAATGTAGGTAAACATTTTATTCAAAATTATTCTTTTTATTCCGTCATTTACCCCAAAATTCGACATTTTCTGAACATTTCTACTTTTAGGTCTTAATATTTCGATCTTTTGAAGTTCAAAAGATGTTTTTTTTTAATTTTACTTTCATAAAAATTCGACTTCTGTTATAATTTCAAATTTTGTTTCCATAATTTCGTCTGCAAACTTGAAATTTTGGGAAAATTAAATTTAATATGAATTATTTTTTTTCGAAATTTCACCACATTTTACACAATTTTTCGATTATTTTGGATTTATAAAATTACAACTTTAAAAATTGTCACCACATTTTTCGAAATTTTGGCTTGTTCTCAATATTCTAACATATTTATAATCTTGCCCCATTCCTAATATACCTACTTTAAAAATTTTCCGTTCCTGAAAATTTCGGAATTGTTGAATGTGCCCCCTTTCTTAAAAATCGAATTCTTTAAAAAATTTCGCCTTTCTGTGAAAATTTTGATTTTATTTGCAAACGAGGTTTTTTGAAAAACTCGACTTTTCTTGAAAATTTAGACTTCGAATCGTTGGCTTTTTCAAAAAATTTGATTTTCATCGAAAATATTTCCAAAATATAGAATATTTTCAAAAATCAGACTTGTTCACTTTTCTACAAAATTTAAAGTTTTCAAAATTCTAACCTTTTTCAAATATTTCGATCTTTTAAAAAGATTCAATGTTTCTTTTCAAAATTTTGAAAACCTGACTAATTTATGCCAATTTAGACATTTTTTAAAAAAGTCGACATTTTTCCACATTTCTATTTTTTGAAAATTTCGACCGTTTAAAAAATCTTCATTCTTTACTCAAATTCTGATTCTGAAAAAATGTTGAAATTTATTAAATTTCGACTTTTTTGAAAGCTTAGATTTTTTGGAAATTTCGATTTTTTTATTACAATTCTCTTGAAAAATTTGGTTGGAACTTTTTTAAAATTTTCGACTTTGTAAGATCGACTAAAATTTCGGCCTTTTTTTGCCAAAACTTCGACGTCTAGTTCTATTCGGCTTTTTCTCGAAATTTTGATTTTTCTTTTTTAAAAATCTTGACACTTTCCAAAGTTTTGGGCTCTTTTTTAAAATTTTTGATCGTTGTTGAATGTTGCTTTTTTAAACATCGACTTATTTTGAAAATTTCGACTTTATTTTGAACAAGGTTTTTTGAAAAGATCAGACTAATTACTTTTTTTTTAAATCTTAAACTTTTTGAAAATTAGTAGTATTCTTTAAAATTTAGGCTTCAAACTTCGGCTTCTTTCAAATTTCGACTTTTTTCAAAATTTGGGTTTTTTCCAAAACTTTGAGTTTTGAATATCTCGACTTTTTTTTTGATTGTCGATCTTTTTTTTTCTGAAAATTTTAACATTTCGACTACTTTTTTGAAAACTTCAACGCTTTCTTTTTAAATTCGACTTTATTCGAAATTTCAACTTAAAAAAAAATGAAATTTTGTATATCCTTTTCGAAATTTTGATTCTTGAAAATGTTGATCCTTTCCGAGTATTTCGACTTTCCTTGAAAAATTCGACCTTTTTGAAGGTTTTGACTTTTTGAAAATTTTGATTTTTTTCTTAATCTTTTTGACCTTTTCTGAAAAATTAATTTTCGCTTTAAAAAAACAGTATTTTTAAAAATGTTGATCTTTTTTTTTCAAAATTTCCACTACCTAAAAATTTAAATTTTTTGGCGGAAATGTTGAAAATTTAACTTTTTAAAGTTTTCAAAATTTCGATTTTTTTTTGAATATTTCAACCTTTTGAAAATTTTACCTTTATTTGTAAATTTTGAATATAAAATTTGTATTTTTTTTTGGAAATTTCGACGATTTAAAAAAAATAAATCCTTTGAAAATATAGACTAATTTAAAAATTTGAAATTTTTTTGAAGATTGATTTTTTTGAAAATTTAACACTTTTCAAAATTTTAGCTTTTTCAAAATTTCGACTTTTTTGAAAACGTAGGACTTTTTAAAATTTTGCCTTGTTTGCTATGGGTTTTTTCCAAAACTTTAGATTTTTTATCTCAACTTTTTTGAAAACTTCAACGTTTCCTTTATAAATTCGACTTTATTCAAAATTTCAACGTTTTTAAAAAAATAAAATTTTATACATCCTTTTCGAAATTTTGATTCTTGAAAATGTTGATCCTTTCCGAGTATTTCGACTTTCCTTGAAAAATTCGACTTTTTTGAACGTTTTGACTTTTTGAAAACTTAGATTTTGTCTGTTTTTTTGACCTTTTTTTAAAAATTAAATTTCGCTTTTAAAAATGTTGAATTTTTTTTCAAAATTTCCACTTTACCTAATAATTTTAATTTTTTTACGGAAATGTCGAAAATTTCAACTTTGCAAAGTTTACAAAATTTCGAATTTTTTTTGGATATATCAACCTTTTGAAAATTTGGACTTTATTTGTAAATTTTGAATATAAAATTTAGATATTTTTGCAAATTTCGACGTTTTAAAAAAAAAATTCGATCCTTTGAAAATATCGACTTATTTTAAAAATTTGAACATTTTTTGAAGATTCTGATTTTTTTGAAAAGTTGATACTTTTGTTTTGAAAAGTATCAAATTTTCAAAAAATGTTCAAATTTTTAAAATTAGTCGATATTTTCAAAGGATCGAATTTTTTAAAAACGTCGAGATTTGCAAAAAAACCAAATTTTGGCCTTTTCAAAATTTTGCCTTGTTTGAAAATTTCAATCGTTTTTGAATTATTTGACTTTTTTTGAAAATTTCGTATTTTTTTAAACATTTCAATTCTTGAAAATATTGATCCTTTTTTGAATATTTTGATTTCCTTTAAAAAATTCTGCTTTTCTGAAAGTTTTGACTTTTTCAAAATTTCGATTTTATTCTCGACCGTTTTGAAAATTTTTTTTAAATTCCGATTTTTTTAAAAAATAGTCTTTTTGAAAACTTCGACTTTTTAGAAGATCTGAGTTTTCAAAATTTCGGCTTTTTTTAAAATGTCGATCCTTATTTTTACATTATGGCTTGTATTCAAAATTTTAATCTTTTTTGAAAATTTCAGCTTTTTTTTCAGTTTCGCTGAAAATATCAACATTTTTGAAAATTTTGTCTTTTCTTTTTAAAATTCCAATTTAACATTATTTAAATTTCAATTTTGCAAGGCAAATGCCGACTTTTTGCAAGTATCGATGTTTTTTTAAAAATATCGATTTAAGTTTTGGCATTTTCAAAATCTCGACTTATTTGAAAATTTGGACTTTTGAGAATTTCAGCTTTCATTTAAAAATTTCGAACTTTTTTGAAAGATCAATCTTTTAAAAATGTTGACTTAATTTTGTAAATTTTGAATTTTTAGAAAATTTAAACATTCTTTTAAATTTTTTTTTGCATGGACTTTGTGAAAATTGAAATATTCTAAAAATTTGAAATTTTTTGTAAATTTCGACGATTATTGAAATATTCGATATTTTATCAAAACGTTTTGAATATTTCGAATTTTTTAGGAAATTTAGACGTTGTTTGCGAATTTCGATATTTGTTGGACTGTTGTTAAAAATTTCGATTTTTTTGAAAACTTAACTATTTTCTTTAAATTAAAACTTTTCGAAATTTCGACATTTTCAACATTTCAACTATTTTGAAATCTCTATTCTTTACCGAAATGTTGAAAATAATGATACTTTTTAAATATTTTGCCTTTTGAATTTTTTAAAAATTTTTGAAAGTTTCGACTTTTTGGAAATTTTCATGTTTCTTACAATTTGTCGACCTTTTTTTGAAAATTTAGTTTTCTCAAAAATTCGAATTTTTTTCAAAATGGACTTTTTTGAACATCTGACCTTTGAAATTTCTAACCTTTTTTTTCATTTCGGTTCGTTCTCAAAATTTTGGCTCTTTCTAAATATTTCGATTTTCACTTTTTTGAACATTTCTTTTTTTTAAATCGACCTTTGAAAATTTCGGAAATTTTAAAAAACTTTTTGCAAAATTCGATGTTTTTTTAAAAATTGGCCTTTTTGGAAAATTTCGACTCTGGAAAATTTAAACTTTTTTTTGAACAGTTGACCTTTTTGAAGCTTAAGACTTTCTAAAACTTCGACCCTTTAAAAATTGCGGCTTTTTTGAAAATTACACTTTTGAAAATTTGGGCTTTTCTAAATTTTTTCAAAACTTGTTCTCGAAATCTTCACTCTTAAGAGTTTTTTTTTTTTAATTTTGATTTGGTATTTTTTGGAAAATTTTGATATTTTTAAATCAAAAATTTAGTTTTAAAATTCAACCTCTAACAATTTTGACCTTTCTTTAAATTTCGTTTTGCTCTCGAAATTTTGAACCTTTCTAAATTTTACATTTTTTTTTTCTAAAAATTTTAACCTTTTTTAAATAAATATTCCGACTTCTTTTCAAAATTATGCCTATTAAAAAATCGAATATTTTGAAAATTTCGATTTTATTTCAAAATTTTGAATTTTTTGGGGAATTTGAATTTTCTTGCAAATTTCAACAATTTTAAAAAATTCGGCTTTTTTAAAAATTACAAATTTTTGCAGAAATTTTGACTCTTAAAAATATTCACGTATGAAAAAATATTTCGATTTTCTTTGAAAAAAATTTGATTTTTTTTGGAAATTTTCGACTTTTTCGTAACTTTGATTTTTCTCAAAATGTCTCTTTTGAAAATTTCAAATTTAGCCCTTTTTTAATTAAAAACTTTTCTCGAAACTTTTGACAATTTTTTTGGAAATTTGAATTTTTTTGCAAATTTCAATAATTTTATTACATTCAGGTTTTTTGAAAATTTCGAATTTTTACAGAAATGTTGACTCTTAAAAATGTTCACGTTTGAAAAAATATTTCGATTTTCTTTAAAAAATTTAGATTTTTATTTTTTGAAAATTTCGACCTTTTCGAAACTTTGATTTTTCTCAAAATGTCTCTTTTGAAAATTTCAAATTTGGCCTTTTTTTTGATTGCGAACTTTTCTCGAAATTTCTAATTTTTTTGTAAATTTCGACTTTTTGAAAATTTAGACCTTTACTGAATTTTTATTTTCCAAAGACCTGATTGCATGCATATTGCAGATATAAACTTTTTTTTCTACAAATTTTCTATAATTTCCAACATACAACTTTTTTCCGGACATTTCAAGTGTTTATTATTTTATTCAACTTTTATTTTCCAAAGACGTGATTGCATATTGCAGACATAAACTTTTTTTTCTGAAAATTTTCTATAATTTTGAACATTTAACTTGTTTGCAGACATTTCTAGTGTTAACTCGAAATTTTATGTTTTTATTTTTGTATTTTATTTTATTTATTTTTTTACGGAATTTGAGACTTCTCCCAGTTTCGATTTTTAGCTCAATTTAGAATTTTTCTCTAAATTTGACCTTGGGAGGCGTTCATTAAATACGAGAAATGTTTTTTATCAGATTCTATGATCAGATTTTATGATTGAAAAAAATCACTTTTTTAAACAAGGACTCTTTTCGGTTTTACTTCGACTTTTTATCGTAAATTCTATATTCTGGATGCTGTCTTTCAATTATTAATTTTATTTTCTAACTGACAACTCAAATTTTTATTCAAATGTTTTCGCTTTTACTTCGACTTTTTTCGTAAATACTCTGTTGGACGATGTTTTGATTATTAATTTAAATTCCTGTAACTCGAAAATAATATTTGTTAATTCGAAAATTCTACCTTTTCACAACCATAAATTTTGTTTTGTAATCATAAATTCTACTTTCTGATTGTAAATTCTATTCCCTAGCCGAAAATTCCATTCTTTAACCTTTAATCGTACACTTTATTTTCTAGAGGTAAATTAGATTCTCAAACCCTAAATCCTATTTAATCTCTAGTCGTCAATTATTATATTTCATGGTATATTCTATTTTTAGACCCCAAATTATTTGTTAATGTTATTTTTTTGCAATTCGTATGTATATCTTTGTTAAAATAGTAAAACATCTTACAGAAATTGAAATACAGAACTTGTCCCCTGAAACCAAGAAAAATTAAAAAACACAACAAAGGTTAGAGCAACCTTTGTTGTGTTTTTTAATTTTTCTTGGTTTCAGGGGACAAGTTCTGTGTTTCAATTTTTGAAGATAACCAAGGACCAGTCCGTTCCATCAAACATCTTACAGATTTTGCCATTTTGGGCGATGACCGTAATGAGAAATTTTACTCTAATGTTATTTTATTTTTTAATCGTAAATTGTATTTTCTGAAAGTTTATTTATTTTTAAGCACATATATTATTAAGAATTAACGCATTTCTCAGTCGTTAATTCTACTTCTTGGTCTATATTTTTTAATGAAGTTTTATTTTCTGAACGAAAATTATACTTCCCGATTGAAAAATGAATTTTTTAATTAAAAACTGAATTCGTTTTTAGTTCAGCTAATTATTTTTTATAGTACCATCAATTCTATATTCTGGACACCTAAGGTAATTTTATATTCTAAGCGTAACCAGTTTATGGTTTTTAATAAATTGTAATGTTAGATTGCAAAATTTCGTTTCCAAATTCTATCTTTTAGTCATAGACTCCTACTCTCTTCTTATAGAACCGATTTTTAACCGGAAGATTCATTCGTTTTTAATTCCTTTTTTTATTGCAAATATTATGTGTGTTTTCATAATCATAATGACACATTCTATTTTCAGAATGTAAATGCTCTTTTAACCGAAAAATTCATTTGAAACTTGAAAATTCCACCTTCTGATCGTTAATTCTTTTTCAATCATAAATTTTATGATATCATGATCTATTTTGTTATTGTAATTATTTTTTGCGTGGCGAAAAAATTATTAACTATTTTTGAGTATTGTTGATACAAAGCGCTAAATAAAACAGTATTAGTTTGTATGCGCCCCCAATTCTCTCTATTTATAGAAGCTCGCCTCAATTTACAAGCAAATCATAAAAACTTCGCACGAAGGGTAAGTGGAAAATAAAAACATCAATTTAGAGATGATTATCAGCAAAAGCGATGGTCCGACCATGAAAAAAATCCTAACTAAATCGCTTCGTATAAAGCCACCGACTCATAAATTTCAGCGTTAATGGCGTCTTAGTTAAAGAGCAAATTTAGAGCTGAGAAAATTGCGTGGAAAAATGCTCCTGTCTAACATGTGAATCACGTAGTTCTTGGAAATCTTCTGGAGCAAATTGAGAACGTCCTTGACTCGAGTTAATTTGCCACTTGCGATTTTGGAATCACGCCATCGAAACGACGACTGTTAATTGCCTTCTTTACTTGCACGCATACGATTGATGACACTTTACAATAGGGTTATCGCCTTTTCCTTCAACTAGATTTTTAAAGTTGCGACTGCTTTAAATTCCACTGCTTCTCTACGCCACTTTGGTAATTAGGAGTAATTACAGGTTATGTATCACGATACCGCAGTATCGATTGGGATTTTAATAGATGATACAGCTCCTGCTAATTAATTAGATTAGTATGTTAGAGAATGCTTAATCGCTTAAAAGCTCATATATGTTGCGGTTCCAGCACCGGCACTAGCAGCTTGTCAATACCGGCGCATCCGCCATAATTTCTATCTGCTCAGAAGTGTTAATTTGGGTGAAAATAGAATTTACGACTAGAAAACAGAATTTTCCGTTAAAAAGCTGAAAAAGAATTTACAATCAAAAAATAGCATTTATTCTCAAAAAATAGGTTTTGTGATCATATGATAGAATTAGAAAACAGAATTTGTGATTAAAGGGGGGGGGGGGTTACGATCAAAAGCTAGAATTTACGATTAAAAGACATAATTTGCACCCAAGAAATAATTAAAAAGGACTTTTTCAATCAACAAAGAAATTTTGATTTAAAAGAGTTTACAATTATAAAATTGAATTTACCAAAAAATAGATAAAATATTTAATCTGCAAAAAGTATTTACGATTAGAAAAAAAAAATTATGATAAAAAAGTTGTTAAAATCAGAAAATAAAATTCCCCGCAAAAAAATAAAATGTATAATCAAAAAATATAACTTACGATCAAACAATAGAATTTTTAACAAATAAGTATACGTTCTTTGTGACTACAAAATAGAATTTAGGATTAAAAACCATCAATAAACAAAATTATGTTAAAAATATAAAATTTACGAGGAGATAATACGATTAGCGATTAAAAAATAGAATTTTCAATTAGAAAATACAATTTAGGAATAAAAAGGAACTTATGATGAAAAAATAGAATTTAAGTCCAGGAAACACAATTTACGATTATAAAATCAACAATCAACAAAGAAAAGTTTTGGTTAAAAGTTTAAAAATAGAAAATTAAATTTACGAACAAATAAAAAGAATTTTTAATCCAAAAAATTAAATGTATGTCTGGAAAACCAAATTAATGATTAAAGTTATTTAAGATTAAAATATATAAAACTTACCCTTAAAAATAGCATGCATGCCTAAAAAATAGAATTTAGGATTAGTTGCTAGAATTACCGATTAATAAATATACCTAATGTATGATTATAAAATAGAAATTGTAATTAGAAAACACATTTATAATTAAAATGAAATTTACAATCAAAAAATAGAATTTATACACCAAAAATTATAATTTGGGTCCATGAAGTACAACTTACGATAACAAAACGAAATTAATTGGAGGGAATATTTTTAGCCAATAAAAAGTAGTTTTGATTAAAAGAATTTATAACCAAAAACTTGAATTTTAGAAAAATAAAATACAATTTTTAATAGTAGAATTTTCATTTATAAAATTAAATTTATGATTGAAGTCATTTACGATCAAAATATAGAATATACTCACAAAATTAGAAGATATGTTCAAAAAACAGAAACTACGGTCAGGTAGTAGAATTATCAAACAAATATATGTAATTTGCAATTATAAATTTACGATTAAAAAAGGGTTTACGATAAAAAGAAGAATTGAAGACCAAAAAGCTTAACTTATAATTATAAAACGGAATTAATAACAAAAAAATTATTTCTTTTTTAATTAGCAAAGGAAGTTTTTGATGAGTTTAAAATCAGAAAATTGAATTTACGAAAAAATAAAATTAAAGATTAAAAAGTTATTAAAGACCAAAAAATAGAATTTACTCTAAATAAAATAGCATGTTTGCTCAAAAAACAGAACTTATGACATTTATGATTAGATGTTAGAATTATCCATTAACAAATATACCTAATTTGTGGCCATAAACTAGAATTTGTAATTAGAAAATACATATTTTTAATTAAAAAAGTATTTTCAATGAAAAAAATAAAAAGAATTTGTAGAACGGAATTAATTAAAAGGGATATTTTTTTAAGTGAGTAAAGAGAAGTTTTATTTGATTAAAAGAATTTATAATAAAAAATTTGAATTTACGAATGAAAAAATAAATAGAAACTTTGATTAAAAAACAGAATTTACGGTCAGATGATAGAACGAAATTACGATCAAAAAATAGAACTGAGGGGCAAATTATAGAATTCGTGACCAAATGATAGAATTATGGATTTAGAAACAGGATTAGTTATTGTAGAATAGATTTTTTGATTAAAAAGAGATTTCAGATTAAAAGATATAATTTATGGGCAAAAAATATACTTTTCGATTATAAAACGGAATTAGTAGTGAAAAAAAGGAATTTTGTTCAATCAACAGAGAAATTTTGATTAAAAACAATCAAAAAACTGAACTTGCGAAAATATACAAAATCAAAGAGAAAAAAATTTAAGAGTATAAAATAGAAAGTTTGCTCAAAAGATAGAATTTACTCTTAGATGCTAGATTTATCAACAAATATACCCAATTTGTTATAAAAATAGAATTTATGATTAAAAAGAAAATTTCGATCAAAAAATAGAATTTACTCTCAGAATATAGAATTTACGATCAGGTAATAAACTTATCGATATAAAAAATAATCTATAATTAGATAACAGCATTATAATTAAAAACGAATTTACGACCAAAAAATAGAATTTATCCCCCAAGATGATATAATTTTTGCTCAAGAAGTACAGTTTATGATTATAAAACGGTATTAATAATGAAAAAAAAAAAAGGAATTTTGTTCAACCAACAAAGATTTGAGGATGAAAACACCTTACAATCAGAATTAAATTTGTGAAAAAATAAATAGAATTTTTAATCAAAAAACACAATTTATAATAAAAAAATAAAATCTATTATTAAAATTACTTACGGCCACAAAATATAATTTACGTTCGAAGTGTAGAATTTATAATCAGGTGACAGATTTTTTCTTAATCGATAAATGCATCATCTGATCAATTCTCAACCTGTGGGGCGCGCCTTCGAAGAAGGGCGCAAAGAGATCATAAGGGGGCTAATCGTATTAAGACACTTTTTGACGTCATTTAAAAATGTGACATTTTTTAAAACGAGAATTTCGATTTTTTTTTAATGTCTAAGCTTCATAAAAATATTTTTTGTAAAACTGTCGTTAAAAGTGACATTTTTAGTTCATCGATAAGTGAACTAAAAATTGACTTTTATAATGATACGTGTCAAAAATACTTTTAACACTAGTGCGATAAAGTTTTTTCGCACTAGTGTTAAAAGTAAATATAGCAGCGTTTCCCAAACTTTTTTTGCCCTGACCCGGTTGTTTTTAATATTCCCCCTTCGCGATCCACTAAAATATGTTTTAATTATATTTTAATGTAACAGAACTAATCATTTGTGAGTATGAAGACAATTTTGCAACCTGGTATTTTATTTTTATGGCCCGGTGCCGGGTTGTGACCCACTATTTAGGAAACACTGATATATAACAATATGCAATATTATTAAATAGAAAGATGTACCGAAAAAATTAGAAAGATTTTCTTTTTTTGGTTGAACGAACTGGTCCTTGATTATTGTGTAATATTGTTTCCAAACATTAAAACATATTTAAATAGTTATAAATTATTTATTTATAATATTAATATTACCATTACAAGTTGAACGGTTACTTATTTTAATTTTCCTGAGAAGTAATTGCAGAGATATTTATGCTAGTAATCCATGCAAAAACTAGGACAGATGTTGCTTTTAGTTCGACGCAACTTTTTACTACATATTTGGTCTGGAGCTTCATTCAAAAAAATCTTGTACGCTTGTTTTAATACTTGCTTATATCCTAGTTGTTCTTGATTTGAAAACTAGCTTTTATCATAGAGAGATTCCAAAACTTAGAATTTCCTTCGACGTAAATCAAAAATATATTTTGAGTGAAGTTATCCGCTAGATTCTTTATTTCATACCATCACATTTTTGTCCCGATTTCTGGGGCAATAAGTCTCAGTTGATGTATTTGCTGTTTCTTCAACATCTGGTGGAATAATAAAATTGCTTTAATTTCCAATCTTTTCTTCCAAATTCATGTTTATTAGCCATAAAATTTACAATATTTTAGGACAGGTTCAATTGTGGTTACTAATAAACATTAAACAACTTACAATTGTTTTACTTAGTTATACTCTATCCAGCACCTGACTTGATTGTCAGATGTAATTGTCAATTATGTAATTCAACACGCAAACAATAAATCGAAAATTCAACCCTAGAGGCAGCATTTTCTTTTTTAATTTAACAGTTTTACAAAAAATATTGTATGATACACTTGTTAAAAGTGATTTTATTTTGTTCGTGGGGTTGCTCCACTCGCTACGCTCGTTCCGCAATACTCCCCACTCACAAAATAAAATGTCACTTTTAACACTTGTATCATAAATAACTATTTACCAATTCCAATTGGACTTCCTTTTTTTTTTTTCAAAAAATTGACTTTTTCAAAATTAGGACTTTATTAAAAAATATCTGCTATTTTTCAAAATTTCGGCTTTTTTAATTTCACGTCGAGAACTGCAACTTTTTACAAAAATTGCGTTTTTTAAGCTTTCCATTTTCTTTTGAAAATATTGAATTATTGAAGGTTAAAATTTTTTCAAAACTTCCGATTTTATTTCAGAATTTGAACTTCTTTTTTCAAAATTTCGATGTTTTTCAAATTTGTTACTTTTTTAATATTTCGAATTTATTTTAGGTTTCGACATTTTTTTCGAAACTTAAAATTTTTGAAATTTAATTCAAATTTAAATTTCGATTGTTTTTTTTTTTGAACATCTCAACTTTTTTCCTAAATTCCACATTTTTTCAAAATTTGGATCCCCTTTTTTAATTTTCAATTTTTTAAGTTTCGACAGTTGTTTCTTTTTTTAATTAGAATAAGAGCCTTCAAAATTTCAACGTTTCTCAAAATTTTGCTTTTTTAATATTTCAACTTTCTTTTAATTTTCGACTTTTTTGATAAATTCAAAATTCGGTTTTTATTTGAAAATTTCAACTTTTTTCCCAAATTAAACACTTTTTTCAAGATTTTGATACTCTTTTAAATTTTCAATTTTTTTAGGTTTCGACAATTTTCTTCAAAATTTCGAATATTTTCAGAAATCTTGGTTTTCTTTTTAAAATTTCAGTTTATTTTAATTAGAATAAGAGTTATCAAAATTTAGATGTTTCCAAAATTTTTACTTTTTTAAAATTTCGACTCGAGTATCCACCTTTTCAGAAAATTTCGAAATTTCAAAAATTCAATTGAAATTTCAAATTTTTTAATCTCCATTTTTTGATAAATTCGACATTTTCTCGAGATTTCGATTTTTTAAATTATCAGATTTCGACACTTCAAAATATCGAATATTTTTAAAATTCATGATTTTTTTTTCAAAAGCGCATTTTTTAAATTATAGAATAACTAAAGTTTTTAAAAATGTTAACCAGAGACTAAATAGACTGAACGTAAGACGGTAAGCAGTGAAGCCAGTTGAAAGCCTGGCGGAAGCCTAGCTCAACCCAGTTTGCAACGCACTCTCATTATTTGACAGACCATTGCGAACATAACATCGGGGTTTTTTTTAGAAAACGGCCTGAAAATATGGGGAAGTGTATTGTGGATCATTGTTGAAACCTCAGTGAACACATTAGTGAAGGAAAATCAAGAGTTTCATTCTTTGGGTAGGTAAAAATGAAATATATAAATATTCAATTATCGGCGTGCGCGCGCCGCCATTTCACTGCAATCATGACGTGTTTACAGCACCGGCTTAACAATATTGTACACAGGCGTCGCGTATTGAAAGAAAATTATTTTACTATTAAACCAAGATGTCTTTGAAAATAGTTCTCCTGAACTTTTACCAAAAAGCACTTATAAAAATTATCCTATTAGTCCAAAAGCCCCTAATTCTAAAGTTTCATCTAAATCGTTAGAACCGTTACGCGGCAAGTTTCGTATTTATAAATTATACTTAATCCGGCCATGTCCAAGAGTAGTGGGATGCAGCTTCCCACTACCCCGCATTTTAGCTTCAACTGTACGCATGAGACAACATTGAAATGTTCAGTCTATTTAGTCTCTGATGTTAACTTTTTATTTCGATTTTTTTTAGATCTGAGCATCTCTCCAAAATATGGCCTTTTTGAAATTTTCTGGTATTTTTTTCAAATTTTGAGCTTTTTAAAAATTAGGAAATTTTTTAAAATTTCGGTTTTTTTTTACATATGCACCCTTTTTTAGAAATCCTAACTTTCTATGAAAATTAAGAGGAAAAATTCGTTTTTTAAAAAAATTCGAATTTGAAAATTGGGTCATTTTTTCGATTTTTGAATTTTTCTGAAGATTTTAACACTTTTTCCTAAAAATATTGTTTTTTTTATTATTACGAGGTTTCAAAAACTACGAATATTTTCGAAATTTTAACTTATAGATTGTTAACTTTTTCAAATTTTGACTTTTTCAAAATTTGGATATTTCTTGAAAATTCATCTATTTGTCAAAATTTTCGAATTTTTTTTTAATTTTGTCTTTAATTCTATAATGCACAGACCAGTAGGTTTGAACATTTATTAGATTCGAAGTTTGGAAACCAAATACCGGTTAGATCTCGTCAGTTTGGTATATCCAACTCGAACGCTAACAAATGTTCCGACAAGTAAGTACTAAAACATTCACAGGCGTCAAGCGAGTGACTCTTAGTACTACCACCTATTGGTCCATAGAGAAACTATGGCCATCGCCAACAATGTCGTATGCAAGAAGAAGGCAACCTAGACTACAAATTCATGCAGCCCTCCAGGCGTGTATAGTGAATCATAGGTAGCTGAACTACCAACAGTTGAAACACTACCACCTAGCGAAGCGGTTGCTCTCTAGGAGAGTTCCCAGAAGACAAGGATTCTATAATGCACAGACCAATAGGTTTGAACATTAATTATTTAGAGTTGTCGAAAATTAGGAACTTTTTCAAAATTATAAAATAATAATTATATAATTATACTTACAAAATAACCAAGAGTTTTTAAAAATTTTAACTTTTTACTTTGATTTTTTTTAGATCTGGGCACCTCTTCAAAACATGGCCTTTTAGAAAATGTATGCCATTTTTCAAAATCTCGAGCTTTTCAAGAATTAAAATGTTCGTTTTTTTAAATCTTTGCCTTTTTCAGAAAGCTATAAAAATTACGTTTTTTTTAAAAAAAATTCGAATTTATTTGAAAATTGCGCCATTTTTTGCATTTCTGAAATTTGCCAAAGATTTTAACTCTTTTTTTTTTCAAAATTTTGTCTTTTTCGATTATTTCAAGTTTCCAAAAATTACGAATATTTTCGAAATTTTAACTTATGAATTAACTTTTTCAAGTTTTCGCTTTTCCCAAAAGTTTGACTTTTATAAAATTTCTGTTTTATAAATTTCAATATTTCTTGAAAACTCATCTATTTTTAAAATTTTCGAATTACTTTGAAAATTTAGTTTTTTAAATAAGGTCGAAATTGTTGAACATATTTTGTTGGAACATTTTAACCTTTTTTTGAAATTTTTTACCATATTTCAATATCTTAATTTTTTTAAAAGTTACGAATTTTTCAAAATTTCTGCTCTTTTTAGATAAAAAAATTTGGTTTTAATTTGGTTTATAAATTTTGACATATTTTTTTATTAAACTAGAATCGCATGAGCCATCACTTTGTCAGCAAAGCTTCCTCTTTTTTATTGCTTGGAAAATTTTCATACAAAAGTCACATTTGTTAAACGATGTGGAGCGTTAATTTTTGAAGCAGAATATTCCGAACATTTTGTTTTTTATAAAATTTGGAATTTATTTGAAAACTGCGTCATTTTCTTATATTTTTAAATTTTTATGAAGATTTTCACTCTTTTTTTTCAAAATTTTGCCCTTTTTCTCAAATTTTTTTTCATTATTTCGAATTTTTAAAAATCACAAATTTGTCCAAATTTTGACTTATAGAGATTTTGATTTCTTCTTCAATTTTTGCATCTTTCCAAAATTTTTATTTTTTAAAATTTTCGTTTTTTAAATTCCGACATTTTTTGAAAACTCATCTTTTTTTCAAAATTATAACTTAGTGGAAATAAACTTGAAATTTTGAGAAAATTTTCCAGTTACTTCGAGTGTCAAATTTTGTTGAAAAGTAGTCCGTTTTTTGAAAGTATTTAAGGTTTTGGAGCATTCTCATATTTTTTCAAAATGTCTTTTTTAATTTGGTTTCATTTATTCAGAATTTGGAATTTTTAAAAAATTAGGAGCTTTTCCAAAAGTTCGATTTTTTTTTGACAATTGATACTTTTTTCAAAACATCAACTTTTATCAAAATTTTCAAATATTTCAAAATTTTAACTTTTTATGAACGTCTCATCTTGTCTTCTATAATTTTGACTTAACATTTTTGACCATTTTTCAAAAATTCGACATTTAATTTTTGATTGTAAGGGATCAATACCAACATTTTAGTGTATTTATTCGATTTCGTTTGCAATTGAGAAATAAATATGGAGAATTATTTTTTGTCTTGTAGTCTTGTAGAAAAAATTTAAAGAGATGGCGAGAGGGGCGTAAATATATTTTTCATAAAAATCTGGAAAATCCTTAATCCACATTATTTAATTGTACTTATTATTGTGCTTAATTATTTGTAGGAGTTTTAATAAATTTGATTGTGTTCGTAATTGAGAACAAATGTTGATTTTTTTTTGATTCGTAGCGACGAAAAAACTGAAAACTCCTGAACTAAAAAATAAAACTTGTACTTAGAAATTAAAAGTTAAAAAGAATTGTGATCAGAAAATAGAATTTACGACCAAAAAATATATTTTTTATGAATGTTAGATTCCTTTTTCTAATTGTTGGGGACAGGGTGAATCCCCGTGTCAGGATATTTTGTTATAGGGATGATTTGTAAATTTTTCGCTATGAAAGGTAATCCGGCAGTAAAATTAAATAACTCGCGAAATGAACATAGTAAACCTTTTTATCGCAATGGAGCTTTTATTGCGCAGATAACATTATAACTAAACGAAATATGTTCTAAAAAAAAGGAGATTTTCTTATCAATCAGCTGTTAAACTTGCAATAAAATTGTTAATAGATTTTACCTGACGTGATTCGCACGATTATTTATTTACTCTAAGCGAGACTACATTTCTGAAATGTAACTCATCAGTAAATTAGTAATAGAACTCATTAAAATAAAAAAATAATTTTAAGTGCATAGATATAACTAGCGAAACATTTTGATAAAAATTTGGGGAATGATTCGATTTTATCAAACGTTATTTAAAGAAAAGTTTCAAGACAGACTGGACACTTTTTTAATATCCAATTATAATAATAATCATTCTCGTCTAAGACTCGCCAAATGATGAAAACAAATAATTTTCTGCTGCACATGAGCGTAGATTTTCCGCGAAATGCACAATTAACCACCCACCCCAACGACTGATGAATTATTTCAGCTTGCAACATATTTCACAAGGTAAACAAATCGCCACCAGCAAATTACAGTTTAATGTAAACGTAGAAGTTAACTGCGGCATTTCCCTGAAAAGATCGTCGATATGAATCATTTTTTAAACGGTCGAACTGCGCAAAAAAGAAACAATCAAATGAGAAATTTCTCAGGAATGCGGCATTTATTATTTACTACAATGTTAAGTTCACGCTAACAAATTCAACAATCGATAGACTAACTTTTTAATACCGCATGCACCCGCTTTTCCGGGTGGAAAATCAATTTAATAAACATGCATGACGTCGCCAATAAGTAAAATGAAGTAATTACAATAAGGAATTATAAACGAGAGCGCCTTGAGAAAAATTTTCCTTTTCTAGTTGGAAAGTTACTGGGTTATTTTTTTTAATTTCATTTTTAATAAAACAAACCAATTCCTCTTCATAATAAATCTCGTTGTTAATTTTATTTTTTACCGTAAATTCCATTTCCTGATTGTGAAAAAAGCTTTCCAAATGAATTAATAAAAAAAAATTGTTTTTGCATCACGTCAATTTTTCCTCGTAAATTATATTCTTTTTATTGTATTTTTGGAAGGCGCTAATTCTTTTTGTATCTAAATTTGAATCGTAAACTCTATTTTCTAATAGATCAAAAATTCTATTTTCTGATTGTATTATTAATGAAGACTAAATGAAAAGTGAACTTTTTAGTAGAGATTATTTTTTCATCACATCAAAGTTTCATCGTAAACTATATTTTTTATTGTAAATTTTATTTTCTGGACTGAAAATTCTTTTTGGATCGTAAATTCTACATTTGAACCGGATATTCTATTTTATGATTACAACTTCTTTGATAAAAAATTCTATTTTAAATAAAAAACTCCATTTTCCGATAATAAATTTATAATTCGCATGGTTAATTTTATTTTCTTTTCTAAATAAAAAATCAACTTTTCATGAAAAGATTATTTTTTTTATTATATCAATTTCTCATCGGAAACTTAATTTTTTTGTTACAAACTAGCTGATATATCACCCGATAATTTAAATAAATCGATTTTTTAAGTATCGCTTTTTTAAAATGTTTGTGTTTTTAAATTTACCCCTTTTCTGACATTTCGACTTTTCGTAAAGTTTCGAGTTTTAAAATTTCATTCTTTTCAAAGTTTGGAAATTTCCGAAGATCCAAACTTTTTTAAAATTTTTGCCTATTTTGAAAACTTCCACTTTACTGAAACTTTTGATTTTATTTAAATCTTATTCGACTTATCAAACCGTTCACCTTTTTGAAAAATTTGACTTTTAAAACATTTCAACTTTTTCATTTAAAATTTCTAAAATTTCAACTTCTGTAAAAAAATCAAAATGTCGAGTTTTTTTTATGAATTTTTCTATAATACTCATTTTATTTCCAAATTTTAAATTTTTTTTATTAAAATTTAGACTTTTTTCACTTCAACATTTTTTGACACGCTTTTCAAAGGCCCAAAATTTCGACATTTTTTAAAATTTTACTTTTTTTGAAAATTTCGACGTTTCTGATGATTTTAATATTTCTTAAATCTTTCTTTCTCAAAAATTCTAATTTTTTTATTAAGCTTGACACCGAAGATTTTTTAAAATATCCAGTTTTTTGCAAAATTCTTTTTTTTTTCAAAATTTCGATTTTATTTCAAAATTTAGACTTTAGAAAATTTCGATTTCGTATCAAAATTTGCATATTTTAAGATTTTAGACTTTCAAAATTTGGGCTTTTTTAAAATTTCTGTTTTTAACAAATCTCTTTTTTTCTAATTTTTGCTATTAAAAATTTTATTTTCCAAAATTTTAACACCTTTTGAAAACCTTAACTTTTTGAAAATTCCGACGTTTTTCCAAATTTAAACTTCGACTTTGACTTTTTCAAAAACCTCTACCTTTTTTGAAAACACTAGAATCGTTTTAATTTCTTAAAAATTTCCACCTTATTCGGATTGTTTAAATCATGACATTTTCTTAAAATTTCGACTTTTCTAATATTTTGAACTATTTTGCAAAATTTCGAATTTATTTGATACTTTCGATGCTTTTTAAAATTTTCGAGTTTTTAAAAATTCCAATGTTTTTAATAATATTTGCTCGAAAATTTTAACTTTTTAAACAAATGACGACATTTACTTTCCTTCTAAATTTTAACTAACCAAAATTTTCTGTTTTTCAACATTTTTACTTTTCTACTTTTTTAGGAAAGTTTAGAATTTTTTGATAATTTTCAGTTTTCTTCAATATTTAGGCTCTTCGAAAATGTCGGCTCATTTTGAAAATTTAACTAAAAATACTTCATTTTTTTAGCTCTACATATTTCTGTAAAATTTTGATTAGTTTTGAAGTTCAAATTATTTTTCAAAATTTCAACTTTTTTAAACGTTTTTTGAAATTTTCTTCATTTTATTAAAATCCTTGGATTTTTTGAAAAGGTCGACTTTTAACACTATCTTTTGAAAATGTTAATACTATTTTACCAAAGTTCGATTTTTTTTAATCCTGATTTTGTGTAAAAATTTAGAAACGTTTCGAAATTCCATCGTTTTTCAAAATTTTGACCTTAAAAATTTTCATTTTCTCTAAAACTTCTCCTTTATCTAAAATTGTTGATTTTTTTTATTAAATCGACTCTTGTTAAAATTTCGTATTATTTTGCAAACATTTCGTTGCATTTTAAAATTTTTGATTTATTTCGAAAATATGAACTTTTTTCAAAATGTCGATTTTATCAATATTTTGGCTATTTTTTGAAAATCTTAACTTTATTTTTTTGAAAACTTCAACATTTCTTAATTGAATTTAAGTTTTTTCAAAGTCTTAACTAACAAAAATTTCGGAAATTTTGACTTTATTCGAAATTTGAGTTTTTCGAAAATTTGGGTTTTAAGGTTTTACTGAAGATTCTTCATTTTCTTTTTTAATCTACATTTCTATACAATTTCGAATATTTTTTAAATTTTATACTATTTTTTAAAATCTAAACTTTTCTTCGAAAATTTGGCCAGTTTTTAAAATGTTTTTTTTTTGGAAGTTTTAACTTTGTATGAAAGCTTGGACATTTTTCAAAATTTTGACTCTTTTTGAAAATTTTCTCTGTTTGGAGAATTTCCACTTTCCTTAGAATTTCGATTTTTTTTTGAAATTTTGAATATTTTCTTAAAACTTCAACTAATTCTTAAGAATTAGACTTGTTTGCAGATTTTGAATTTTTTTAAACGGATGCCGACTTTTTTAGTTTTTTTTAATAAAAGTCAAAAATTCAATTTTAAATTAACAATAAAAAAAATCCAAATTCTAAAAAATATCGAAATTTTGACAAATGGTCAAAACTTTTAATTCGAAAATTTAAAAAATAATGCGCGATCTTCAAAAAATTCTGAATTTTTGAAAGTCAAACAAATTATTGAAAAATGAAGATTTTCATAAAAAATAAAAATTTTCAAAAATATTGAAGTTTTGCAAAACTTTAGTATGTAATTTTAAAAAAAGTCTAAATATCGAGTCTAAAAAACCACACAATTTGAAAAATCTTAATTTTTGAAAAATAAAAATACAGAAAAGAACTATTTGAAAAATTCATGAATTTCAAAAAATGTCGAAAATTTTAAAACAGCCAAATTTTTCAAAAAAGTAACGATTTGAAAAAAAGTAGAAATTGTAAAGAAAAATTTTGAGAAATGTCGACATTTTTATAAAGAGTTAAAATTTAATAAAAAAATCAGTCGAAATTTCGAAAAATTTTCGGGTAAACTTAAAAAATCAAAATATTGACAAATGGTCAAAGGACTCAAAAAGCCGATTTTCGAAATAAGTCAAAATTTTCAAAAAAAAATGGAAATTTGATTAATCAATCAAAAACATTCGAAATTAAAAAAAAAATATTGCGAAAAAATTTCAAATTTTGGAAAAAGTCAAAATTGGGAAAATGATAAATTTAAAAAAGGTCGATTTTAAAAAAAAAGTTAAAATTTTGGGAAAAAGTGCGGAATATTGAAAACAAAAGTCAAAATTTAGAAAAATTTCAAAATTTTAATAAACATATACAATTTTTTGAAAAATGAAGCAGAGTAACTCTTTTTGTGTTTTTTAATATTTCTTGGTTTCAAGGGACAAGACTTGTACTCCAATTTGGCTGTTTTAAAAATTACGACATTTTTTGAAATTCATCAATTTTTCCAATTGTTAAAAAATTTTCTGTATTTTTATTTTTCAAAAATTTAGATTTCTCAAATTGTGTGGTTTTTTAAAGATTTAATATTTAAACTGTTTTTAAAATTAAAGACGAAATTTTTGCAAAACTTTAACATTTTTGAAAATTGTGACTGAAAATTTTTATTTTTTATGAAAATCTTCATTTGTAACAAATTTGTTTGACTTTCAAAAATTCGAAATTTTTTAAACATCTCGCATTATTTTTTAAATTTTCGAATTAAAGGTTTTAATTATTATTGAAAAAACTAAAAAAGAAAGCATCCGTTTAAAAAAATTCAAAATCCGCAAAAAAGTCTAATTCTTAAAAGTTATTTGAAATGTTAAACTTTTAAAAAGATCCAAAATTTCAAAAAAAAGTCGAAATTCTAAGGAAAGTGGAAAGTTGCCAGAGTCAAAATTTCCAAAAAAAGTCAAAATTTTGAAAAATTTCAAAGCTTCCATAGAAAGTTTTAAAGATAACCAAGGACCAGTTCGTTGCACCAAAATGAAAAAAAAAACAAAAAAGAACAAGTTTCAAAAAGAGTCGGAAAAAAGTTTAAAAAAATCGAAATTTTCCAAAAAAATTCGACATTTAAAGTTTAATGAAAAATGGGATTTAGAAAAAATTGGGATTTTCAAAGAAATTCGAATTTTTGAAAAGTCCGGAATCGAAAAAACAATCAAAATCTTGAAAGAAATGTTGAAATTATCAATGAAGTTGAGATTTTCAAAAAGAAATCGAAATTTTCGAAAAAATTTAAATGATTGTAATTTCCAAATTTTCAAAAAAGGTCCAAATTTTCTAAAAGCACTAAAAGCACATTTTAAAAAATAAAAAATTTTGAAAACCATCGAAAATTAAGAAAAGTTAAAAAAAAGTGCAAGTTCTAGGAAAATAAGTCCTAATTTTGACATAAAATCGTTTGTTTTAAGTTTAATCCAAACAAAAATTCCTACTTTTCAAAAAACCTCGACATATTCAAAAAAATTTGAAGGTTAAAAACTGAAATTTTTATAAAAAGTTGCAATTTTTGAAGTTTAATTTTTTAAAAAAAGCAGAAGATTTAAACAAAAGCAGAAGTTTTTTATTAAATATCGAAGTCAAGATTTTAAAAGTCGAAATTTCGAAATAAGCAAAAATGTGCTTTAAAAAGTAGGAATTTTGATAAAAGCGAAATTATACGGACGTTGCTTGAGAAGTCCTCCTGTATGGCATTGGATTTATATCGAATAAATTTACCGATGTATCAAAACAATGCACCAAAATGAAGGTTTTCAAAAAAAAAGTAACAAGTTTAAAAAAAGTCGAAAAAAGGTGTAAAAAAAAATCGAAATTTTCCAAGAAAATTCGACATCTAAAGTTTAATAAAAAATGGAATTTTGAAAAAATTAGGATTTTTAAAGAAATTCGAAATTTTGAAAAGTCCCGAATCGAAAAAACAATCAAAAACTTAAAAAAAATGTTGAAATTATCAATAAAGTTGAGATTTTCAAAAAGAAATCGAAATTTTCGAAAAAATTTAAATGATTAAAATTTCCAAATTTTTAAAAAATGTCGAAATTTTCTAAAAGTTCAACCCTTTGAAAAATCGAGGTAGACATTTTAAAAAATAAAAAATTTTGAAAAACATCGCAAATTAGGAAAAAGTCAAAAAACAGTGCAAATTCTAGGAAAAGAAGGCCTAATTTTGAAACAAAATCGTTTGTTTTAAGTTTAATCCAAACAAAAATTCCAACTTTTCAAAAACAAAGATTTTAAAAAAAGTCGAAAATTCGAAATAAGTAAAAATTTGTTTGAAAAAGTAGGAATTTTGAAAAAAGCAAAATTATAAGGGTCGCTGCTTGAGAAGACCTGCTGTATGGCATTGGATTTATATCGAATAAATTTACCGATGTATCGATACTTTATTATTTTGATTTAGGCATATAACTCAACATATTCAAAAAAAAAAAAATTAAATATTGAAAAGGCAAAAAGCTTTCAAGAGAAAATAATCAAAATATATCCAAATAAGCAAGAAATCTGTAGAATTTTCAAAGTCAAAATTTTGAAAAAATTCGAAATTTCCAAAATTAAGTCAAAATTTCGAGTAAAAATCGAAATTTGGTAGTCGAACCATAAAAGATCGACTTTGTGAAAAAAGTGGATATTTGAAAATGTCGAAGTTTCCGAAATGAGTCGAATTTTCAATAAAAATTGGAATCATCAAAAAAATGGGTATTTCAAAAAGATGACCCAAAAACCCTTCCTCTTCCTTTACCTTCCTTCGCCTAGGCGAAGGTTATCAGTTAGTGAATTTATAAATATCATTGTTAAGGTGATTTTTAACGTCAATTCTATATTTTCTCGTCGTAAAAACTTTTCTGAATAAGAACTCAGCTTTTTAATAAAAATATTGTTTTTTTTTTCATGATGCCAAGTTTTAATCCAAAATTCTATTTTTTTTTTGTAAATTGTTTTTTTAACATCAAATTATTTTTGAGTCATAGATTCTATATTTGAATCGTAAATTCTATTTTCTGATTCCAAACTTTTTTTGATCGACTTTTAACAAAACATTCTATTTTCTCATCATAAATATATAAATCTCATTGTTAATTCTAATTTTAATTTGAATTATATTTTCTGATTTCTTAGATTAAAATAAGGTACTTAAATTAAAAAAAAATATTTTTATCATATTATCTTAACGTAAATTCTATTTCTTAAATTTAGTTTTGTGGATAGCAAATTCTTTTTGAAAATAAGTTCTACATTTGAATCGTAAATTCTATTTTCTGATTGCGAACACTTTGATCTTGTTTTTATTTGTGTTAATTTTCTTTTTTAACGTAAATGCTATGTTCTGATTGTAAAAACTTTGGTAAATAAAAATATAATTTTTTATTAACATGATTATTTTGTTATCATATCAATTTTTCATCGTAAATTCTTCTTATGTAAATTTTGTTTTGGACTACAAATTGTTACATAAACTATAATTTCGATTTCTTCTATCAACTATTCTATTTTTATAATAAAAAATTCTATTTTGTCATCAAAAAATTATAAATCATAGTTCATCGAACTTTTTTAGTCATAAATTATAGGTAGGGGTGGTTAATTCTACATTCTGACTGTAAATTCTACATTCTAATTATAAAATTGTTTTCTTACATAAAACGCATCTTTTGTTCCATGAAAAATTCCTAAGAATCGAAAAATTTCAAATATTTTAACAAAAAGCTTCTATTTGATCTACTTAACTAAAGGTGAATTGAACTTAAAGCAAAAAATTAAGCGATTAACTTCCTATATCCCGAAAAAGCGGAAACAATGGGACCCTTCTGTTCACAAAATAATACGATTCGTTGGACACTTTTGCATATTCCAATTTCTTTTAAATATTATGCAGTATTACTTCGCTTATAATCCAAAATACGTTCTTGTAATTTAGTTTGTGGGACCAAAATTATTAGAAAACTATTAGGAATGTTAGTATTAAAAAAAACCATAATTTCGTTTTTCGTTTTAACTTCAGTAAAGCATTGCACAAGCGAATTTATACCTAATTACAGAAGAAAAATAATTGCCTTCTATATATTTAAAAAAATCTGGCATTATAATTTCCATCCCAAAGTGACAAAAAGCATCTCACCTTAGACGTACACGAATGTAGGTCAGAGTTCAAAAGATTATCAACATCGAGAAGACACCGGCAGACAATTGATTTTATTTCGCACACACAGACATACACATACAGGTGCAACATTCACCCCGCACAATACACAATGCCACCCCACGAGCTAGCGACTACGTTAACATCATATGACGTACTCTCTCATCCCTGAACGCTGCAGTTGACGATTTCTCGGAAACGGGGTGAGTGGAAATATGGGCTACAGAGAAAGGTGATTGACCCTGTTGCTCGACCTAATTCCGTTTTCTGCTTAGTGTTCCCGTTCACATTCCCTCAACTCACAACGAGATGTTCCGCGAAATCCCCAGCCTCCCTTCCAGGAATGTTCAACTTTACTACTGATAATAGGAATGCTTTTGGGAGCTGAGGAGAAAATTCGAGGTATTATATAGAGTGTAGATTTCCCTGGCTTTAGGAAAAGCTTTTTAATGCTACAGATGCGAGAAAATTTCACGGCAACAACCAAATATCAGGCACAGCTATAAAAAAATTTGATCTACCATTGGGTTAAATTTGAATTTCTAATCACATCATTTTTTAAATCAAAAGCCATAATTTTTAATAAAAATTCCATAAATTCCTTTTAATCATAAGTTCTACTTTTTAATCGTAAATTCTATTTTTAGATTTCAAAAATCATTTATTTATTAAATAAAAATTGTATCTTCTGACTGCAAAATCTTTTTGATTCCAAAGTTTATTTATTAATAAGAAACCTTCTATTTTGTAAAATCAATTTTTGACTCAATTCTTTCATCATTTTTTTATCGTGTGCCGAAGAAAAGCAACTGAGTCGCGATGGCTCGACCGACGAAGAACGGCCACTTCGTCTCCAGACGTTAGGGAGATATGTAACGTTTTTAAATCATACAAATTCATTTATATGTAGTGCCATATTTTCCGTAAATAAAATAGTAAACGTAACTACTCTTAAATCTATAGTCTACTACACGAATCAAGAGCAAATTGCTATTCAGTCATAAGTTCCCTTTTACAAAAAACTCTATTTTCTAATTGTAAATTCTGTTTTATGGCCGCAAAACGTTTTTCAAGTGAAAACCTAAATTTTTTGATAACCATTCTATTTTTTTATCAATTCCTATCTTATCTTTTCTATGCAGTTTTTATGGTAAACTACGTTTTATGAATGTAGTCTTTTTATTATAAATTCGATGTTTCAATTGTAATTTGCATTTTCTGGTGGCCAAAATTATGGTTAATCGAATTATTTTTTTAAATTCTGCCCTCAGATTTCGGCGCTAACGTGTCTCATAGCAAATTCTATTTTTGTAACCGTAAATTTTCATTATCAATGAGCAACATTCTGTTTAAATCCCTTTAACCACAAATTCTAGGTCTTAAAATCATTTTCATCGAAAATTCAATTTTTTTTGTCGATAAAAATTCTACCGTCTCTTGATCGAAAATTCTAAGTTTTTTAATAAATTTTTCTTCCAATTTTTTTGTCATTGTGCTTAAATTTTTTCAACGTAAATTTTGTTTCCTGGAAGCATGTCGTTATTTAATTATAAATTTAATTGTTATCTCTACGAAATCCTGGTTAGGTTTCCGAATCAGTAATTCAGGTTCGGGTACTGGAAAGCACTGCATTTGTATGAAACTTCAGGAATAAGTGCCACGCGTATACGGCCAGCGACTTAATTCAGAACCTAAATTTCTGTATCGGACGTCTAACCTGAATTTCGTGAATGTGAACTAATCATAAATTTAAAAATGAAAATTCTAAATTCTAATATTAAATTCTGCTTTTTGGCGGCAAAACTTGTTAGGCAAAAATTCTAGTTTTCGGATAAGCATTCTAATTAACTATCAAATATTTCATTTTGGTCATCAATTCCGGCTTGTATTTTTTTAATCATAACTTCTATGTTTCAATTGTAAATTCTATTTTATAATTACAAAATTGAGATTAGTCAAAATTTTTTTATTTATTTTTATTTCTTTCAATAAAAATGTTGTGCTCTGACAATTATCTGATCCTTAATTAGAATTTAGGGCAAAAAGAGAGAGAAGAGAGAAGAAAGGTGAGAGAAGCGAGAAAAGAGAGAAAAGAGAGAGAAGCGGGAGACCCTAGAAAGGACAGAAAAGAGAGAGAAGAGAGAGGAAAGAAAAGATAGATGAGAGAAGAGCAAAGAGAGAAGAGAGAAGAAAGAAGGGAGAAGAGAGAAAAAGGAACAGGGAAAAGAGAAAAAAGAAGAAAAAAGATAAAGAAGGAGAAGAGAGAAAACAGTAAAGAGGGGGCTAGAAGAGCGATGAGAGAGAAGAGGGAGAATAGAGAGAGAAGAGCAAAGAGAGAAGAGAGGAGAAAGAAGAGAGAAAAAGGAAGAGGCAAGGGAGAAAAAAGGAGAGGGAAGATAAAGAAGGAGAAGAGAGAAAACGGTAAAGAGAGTGATAGAATAGAGAGAAAGAAGAGGGAGATGAGAGAGAAAGAGAAGAAGAGGGAAGAGGAAGAGAGAAGAGAGAAGGAGAAAAAAGGAGAAGAGAGAAGGGAAAGGAAGAGGAAAGAGGAAGAAGAGAAGAGGGAAGAGAGAAGAGAGAAAAGAAGAGAAAGAGGGAAGAGAGAAGACGAGAATAGAGAGGAAAGAGAGAAGAGAGAAGAGAAGAGAGAAGATAGAGAAGAGAGAGAAGAGGAGAGAAAGAGAGAAAGAAGAGGGAAGGGAGAGAAAGAGGAGAAGAAAGAGAAGAGAGAAAAGAGGAGAAGAGGGAAGAGAGAAAGAGAAGAAGAGAGAAGAGAGAAGAGAGAAGAGGGAAGAGAGAGGAGAAAGAGAGAGAAGAGGGAAGAAGAGGAAGAGAGAAGAGGAGAGAAGAGAGAAGAAGAGAGAGAGAGAAGAAAAGACGAGTGAGAAAAGATAGAATAGAGAAGAGAGAAGAGAGAGAAGAAAGAGAAAGAGAGAGAGAGAGAAGAGAGAGAGAGAAAGAGGAGAGAAGAGAGGAGAGAGAAGAGGGAGGAGAGGAGAGAGAGAAGAGAGAGAGAGAGAGAGAGAGAAAAGAGAGAAGAAAGAAAAGCGGATGAGAAAAGATAGAAGAGAGAGAAGAGTAAAGATGAGAAGAGAGAAAAAGGAAAGGAAGAGAGAAAAAAGAAAGAAAAGAGAAGTTAAAGAAGAAGAAGAGAGGAAAACAGATAAAGCGAGGATAGAAGAGAGATAAAGGAATGAAATCTTGAGGAAAATGGAAAAATTGGAAATTTGAATTTTGGAATTTTGGGAAAATGGTTGAACTTTCGGAAAAATCCAAATTTTATTCAAAGAAAGCAAGTTTAACCTTCAAATTTTGAGAAAAAGTGTCGACATTCCTAAAATCGAAATTACGAAAACAAAAGTAAAAATTTCGAATGAAAAAAGTCGAAATTTTGTATCTTTAATGAAACCTTTACGAATAAAGTAGAAATGGAAAATGTAAACTAAAATTATGAGATGAATCGATTTTTCAAAAATAAAAATGAGAGATAGGAAAGAATATAAAAAAGAGTTTAAATTTTCTGAAAATAAAAACATGAAATATCTAGGTTAAAAATATGAATTTGGAATTATGGGAAAAAAGTTAATCTTTCGGAAAAATCAGAATAAAAAAAAGACTTCGATTTTAACCTACCTAATTTTAAGGAGAAAAGTCGACATTTCTAAACTCTAAAAAGCGAAAACAAAAGCCACAATATCTAGATTAGAAAAGTCGAAATTTTGAATATGTAATCAAACTTTTAGGAACAAAATGAAAACTGAAAATGAAAGATTGGAATTATAAGAAGAGTTGAAGTTAAAAAAAACTTTGAATATACATGTGTACTGTGTATAAATTAGAATAATAAAAGAAACTGAGTTAAAAAATTTTGGGTCTAAATTATGAAAACAAAAGTTAAAACATCTAGAAAAGGTCGAAATTTTGAATCTGTAATAATTTTTAGAAATCATAAGAAAACTTGGAGTTATGAGAGAAGTTGAGTTAAAAATATCTGGTATATGTATAAAAAAACCTTTCTATTTTAATGCAACATTTCGAAACGATAAAAAAACCTGCAGTAAATACCCATATAAAATAACAATGATTTAACAAATAAAAGGTTGAAATATCGTCTGAAAATTTGGAAAAAGTAAAAATTTCTAAAATAAATTCTAAATTTCAAGTTTGAATAGAAAATTTAAGAAAAAAGTAACAACGGAAAGTACATTTTGAAAAAAATCCAAGGTTCCAAAAAACTTATAATTTATATAAAAATCATCCTTGAAATTTTGAACAAGAAATCGATATTTCGAAGTTAAAAGTCGAAATTCCGAAAATCAAACTCCAGTAAACTTTAAATGTTGAATAGATAAATAGAAATTTTGAAAAAAAACTAGAAAGTTTTCTCGATATTTAGAAAACAAGTCAAACCTAGAAAATGCAGAAATTAAAAAAAAAGTCGAGGGCAATCAAAATTTAACAAAAAAATAGAAATTGTAAGTAAATAAGAGATTGGAATTATAGGAAAAAAAGTAGAATTTGCACAAAGACATACAATTTAATGTAAAAAAAATGGAATTCCAACTATTTAATTTTGAGATACAAAAAATCTCAAAATTTCGAAAAAAAAATCAAGTTTACGAAATGTAAAAATGTTGAAATTGAAAAATTAGTTTTTTGGAACAAATTCAAAGTTTTGAAGATTTGAGATTGAAATTTTAGGCAAAACGTAAAAACTAACAAGGTAAATTTCGAATTATGGTAATGCAGTTGAACTTTTGGGAAAACTCGGATTTTACTAAAAAAAAACCATTTTTGCCTCCAAAAAATTCAACACTTCAACAAGTCAAAATTTCTAAAGAAAGTCGAAATTTTGAATCTTTAGTCAGACCTTTAGGGTTTATAACTATTAAACGTTATTAACGATTAAAATTCCACGAAGTAAGGGTTGGAAATGTCAATTAGTTAACGATTAAAAAGCAACAGATAATAAAAATTCCACAATGTTTGAATAAATATTTACTAAACTTTAGAGATTAAGTAAGAATTGAAAATGCTAACTGGAATTGTGAGATGAATCGAAATTTAAAAACTTTAAAAAAAGTTCAAATACAAAACGAAAGATCGAGAGATAGATTTCGAAATTTCAAAAAAACTTCGAAGTTGATAAAAACAACTAATTTCGAAATTTCGAGCAGAAGAGTCGACATTGTCGACACAATTGAAACTGAAGTAAAAATTTTGTAACATACAAAACTGACTGGAAAATGTCGAAATTGTTAATTCATAACCCGAACTGTCTACTCGGGTCGGGAGATTTTGTCATATCTTTTAATCTGTACTCAGTTATCGATCGCGCACCACAGAAATACTTCACAGCACCCTCGACAAACGAAAATAGTTTTATTATTTAAAAAAATATATATATCGATAGTATAATTTTGTCATATCACTTAATTTTTTTAACACATTTCTACTTTGTTTACTTCGATGACAACCTCATTGTATAACATGATCAATTGTAGATATAATTAGTTCGAAATATTTTTATTAACCCATAAATTAAAAATAAACTTAAATCGCTCATAAATGTATGTTGTAACTAGATATTTTTAAGTAGAAGTTTTCTGAAGGTTAAAAAATAAAGTAATTTCAATATTATCCAGCAAAGTGGGTAATACATCACTTTTTATTTTGGTTTTGAACCTGATTGTCAAACATAATTCGGTAATAGTTTAACGTCTGTGATCTAAATCGAGCAGATCACTTCAAACAACTGAAACTGAATCTTTTTCAGTAAGAAAAAAAAATCAAAATAGTCGACCTTCTAAAGTATTCAAATTACGTTCGAATACAAATTTAAACTTAACCTATAAAAACATTTACATTCGTAAAAGACCAAATTACTAAACTTACCCCAGCTAATTTAGCATTGAAAAACCATCACTGCACTATATCTTAATTCAGAACACAAATTTCAATAAAGTAATCATAATAATAAAAATAGTAAAAATTTGAAGGACTGCGTTTAGATTCTAAGATCAAATAAATATTAAAAATAGCTTCAGAACCGGGGTGCTTTGGAATTAAACACGTACATTTGCCGTCGATAATTTTCGGTAATAGGCTGTTTATTGCGGAATTACCTGTCGGAGGTAACCCCAGATACCGAAAACTTGGGATATTTTATTGGTTGTTTGGTTTTTAGCCCTAGAATTTCAGTTTCGATTACCTGCGAATTTGTCAAAATAGACATGCAGGATTCTATTGCTATTTGCTATTCTAATTAGAAGTTTATTACGCTATTGTCATCTAACGGCCGGAGGCGAAACCACAAGTTTTGGCTAACAAGTGAAGATGTCGCTCTTAAACTAACCCATAGAAGAAATTTAATGGATGAATTAAAAAAGAATCCTCACCACAAATAAATTGAGGTGAAAGGTAAAAACTAACATTTTTTCTGCGAAATCCACCTTTTATGTAAAATAATCATTGATTAAACTAGCATAAATCATAATAAAAGAAATTACTCAAAAAAAATCTGGCAACAGTGTCCAGTCTCCTTGGAAACTAACGTTTACAGTATTCTATGCTCGTTTTTATGAATAATAAAGAAATAAATTATTACCATCTACGTTGCTTATTTAACCAATATAACGAATATTAGTGTTATAAATATTGACAAAAAATTCTATCAGTGTTAGTGTATGACATGGAAAAGAAATAACCTCCAAATGAAAATACCAAAAATGTCTGGCCCATAGAGGAATGTCTTGCAAAGACGAAGAAATTTTCAGATAATTTGAGTGTCATCAGCGGCACCCAGTATTTAGAGGAAAAACTAAGCAACCACTATCCATTGACGGTTGACATATTATTTTATGAAAGTTTCTATGACCGAGGCAATAAGAAAAAAAAAAGTGAAAATTTATGAATTTACGTTTTATGATTTATAACTATAACGTAGTGAAACAAAAGTTGTCAATAACTCCGGCGTGAAGCATGGAAAACGAAAAGGAGTCACCCCCGAATGCAGCTAACGCTGCTAATAACCACCAAAACAAGACATCCCCTGAAGAAAAACTACCGGACAGTTCTGAAAACTCTGTACTTCCAAAAGGTAAGCCGGCGAAAGGGAAGAAGAGAAAAAAGCCTAAAGACGTGACGGCGCCAAGGCATCCTCTTACGGGATACGTACGTTATTTAAACGACAGAAGGGACACTGTAAGAAATGAGAACCCCAGTTTGGCATTCGCTGAAATCACCAAATTGTTGGCCAGCGAGTGGACGAATTTGCCCTCTGATAAAAAACAGCAGTATTTGGACGCAGCCGAGCAGGATCGGGAGCGGTATACTAAGGAATACAACGCTTATAAGCAGACGGATGCTTATAAATTGTTCACTCAGCAGCAGAATGAGAAAAAGCATAAGGATAGCTCTAAAGAAGAAGTTAAGGCGTCAGTGAGTACAAATCTAGCTATAGAATGTTGAGTATTTTTTCTAAAACCTTTCATCTCGTTTTTGAAAATTCTCACTTTAATCCTATTCTTTTCAAATTTAAATTTGAAACATTGATCGTTTTCTCAAAGTTTAGTTTTCAAGTTCAACTTTTTTATATTGGACACCAAGACCATTGGTCGTGATTTGCTCTATTATTGAAAAATGCCAAAAAGACGATTTCTTGACATGAAAGTGATTATTTTTAAATTTTTTCTTGATTGTAATGTTTTCTCTAAATTTCTAGCTTCTTCGTAAATAATTTCAGTTTAAACTTAAAAATTTTACTTCTTTCAAATTACTCAAATTTAAAATCAGAAATTAGAGTTAGATCGCCAATTCGTTTTGGTACATTTCAAGTTTTCTTAAAATTTATTTTTTTTTTTTGATTTCTAGTTTAAATGAAATTAAACTAAATTTTTTTTTAATTTATAGTTTAAATAAAAAATTTGAAGTTTTAACTGAGATGAAACTTTGGTCGATCTCTAATTAAAACATCTTAACTTAATCAGGCTAATTTTTACATTATCAGGCCCCAAATCAACCGGTTGTTCCAAAGGAGAATCAAGATCTAGACTTTGGTAACTTTGACATTCCCATTTTCACTGAGGAATTTCTGGACCATAACAAGGCCAGAGATGCGGAATTGAGACAACTGAGGAAGGCGAATACAGATTACGAGCAACAGAATGCAATCTTGCAAAAACACATTGAAAATACGAAGAATGCAATTAACAAACTCGAAGCGGAAATCGTACTTCAGGAAAAGAGTAATGTGGCTTTGCAGAAACACCTAGAGCATTTACGGACTACCTTGAGTCATGGATTTTCAAATGTGAAACTTCCAGGTACAGTAGAACCTTGTTATAACAACACAGAGGACCATCAAAAGTACTCGTTAGAAGCGATTTTTACTTGTTTGTATTAAAACGACACCATTTAAATATGAATGAGTATGCATTATAGTGCATTGAAATGAATTTTGTCAAGTGTACTGGACAAGACAAAAAAATTATAGAAATTTGTTTATCATTGGAAAATTATTTAAAATGACTTAAGACACAGAGCATTTAATTTTCTTTCATCTTCTAGGTGTAAAGGAACGGCCCACACTGCAAAACATAGACTCTTATATGACAAATTTGCATTCCATTTTGCTCGAGAACAGCAGTCACGATGCCAACTTGCTACAAACTGTCCGGGATATCATAGGGAGGCTGGAATTTCATGGATGACAAGAAAGTAGAACTTCAAAAAGAAGACGAAAAATAAAAAAGTTTTGACAAAGTCAGCCAATTTAACTTATTTATATAATTTTTGTAAATTTCCAAAATGGATCGCTTATTTTGGAATTTTTATTGTGCATGGGGTTCAACTTTTATGTTTGGACATGATTCGAAGCATTTTACAAAGACTAGATTAGCTTAGAGTATTGGAACATATTTGTGTACTAAATAAATTTGTTAAATAACTACATATTTGACTAAAGTCTGTCATATGTTAAAATGTCTAGTATTTTCATTACCCTCGTTCAAAATCTCTGCAACACTTCTTGTTAACTATTTAAAGTTTAAGTTTGTGAAAGGCTCTCTTGGCAAAAATTTCAGCCCTGGAGTGAAATCTGACATCTGGGTCATTAGATTCTAACAAATCAACATTTTTCTATTTCCAAATTATACAGTGTTTTATTGGACCCCTGATCGAGGGGCACTATACAATTCTACTTTTGGTAACAAAAAAAAGTTGTAGTTCACAAATTTACTTTTGATGGCCGAAAATAAAGAACCTTCACTTCTTAATTTCTACTTTTTGCAACAAAAAAAATCTTTTGACTTGATTTAAATTCACAAAACTCTCAGGAAACTTGACCCCTTCTCTTGGAGGGCCTGTTTTTCTAAGATTTACTTTATTATTGAATTTCCAAATTAAAAAAATAAACTTATTACAATTCTGGAAAAGAATTATAAATTTATGTTAAGTATTTGAATATTTTCACTGTAATTTTGTAATATTGAGTTTGTTCTCGAAATTTAGACTTTGTAGAAAAGGTCAAAATTTTTAGAAGGCTTTTATTGGTAAATTTAGCCCTTTTTCGAAATTTTGACTGCTCACAAAATTCCTAACTAAAAGGATAATTTTTATATACAACATTTGGATTATTTTCCCCAAGTGTCGACTGGAAATTAAAGAAAGTAATAATATCAAGTTTATACTGGGAATTTCGTAATAACAGTCAAAATTAGCAAAAAAATCCGAATTTTATGTAAAAGGACTCAAAATCTCCATTATGAACGCAACATTATATTTGGGTGTTAATCTTTCTTCGAAAATTTTGACTTGTTTTTTGTGTGAATATTTTTTTCGGAATATTTCTTGCTGTTTGTAAATATTTTTTTCAGAATATTGATTTTTTGTTAATATTTTTTTTAAATTATTAATTTTTTGTAAATTCTAAAATTGGACTGTTTATAGAAACGGTCTCTTTTCGGAATCTATACTAATTTCGACTATATTTCGAAACCTGAAGTTTAAATTCGAATTAAAATAAAATTTAAACCTCAAGTTTAAATCTGAAGAAAATTAGTTTTTTCACATATTTATTCTAAATAAGTACCTACTTGGAGAATTAAAATTAGAAACGTGGGCCCCAAGAATACGATTTTTTGCTGCCTGTTACTTCAGGTAGGTAAGTACTAAAAGAATTCAAAAAAAAGGGCAACAAATTATTTTATCTTTTAGTGTAATTGTCACTTGTTTCATCATTGATGGACACTAAGTAGGTGGGTGTTTAAAAATTAAGGGAAAAGGGCCCTGAGTCGTTCCTTCTTTTGTCTTTGTTGAGGGCCACTTCTTTCTTTAACTTCTTGAATATTCACTTACAGAATTTAATAGAGTTAGAAGATAAATTAAGGTCTTAAAACAGAAAATATTAACATGTATTATAAGGGAAACCGTCCCAAGCTTAAAAGGGGCACAGTCAACTGTAATGTTAGTGATTCGTAAAATACAAAAATGTTGAAAGTTTCTTTTTCTCGAAATTTATGTTCATTTTCTCAAACTCTAGGTTTTAAACTTATTTAAATTCTGACCTTTTTGAAACTTTTCATCTTAAACTCGAAAAATCTCTTTTTTAAAATGTCAATTTTAGACTTGAAATTTAGTTTGGTTTCAAATTCATTTTACATTTTCCTAAAAATTAGCAAATCAGAAGGCCGAAATTTTTAAAATAATGAAAATTGTGAAAAATCTAATCCTTTAATGAAATTGAAATTTTCCAAAAAAGTAACATTTTTCCAATCAACTTAAATTTACGTAAAAGTCGAAATTAAAAAAAAAGGTGGATATTTATGAAAAAAAGTCGAGATTTTCAAGGAAATTTAAAACCTCGAGAAAAAGTTTGATACAAAAGGTTAAAATGTTCAAATAAAGTGGAAATTCTGAAACTAATGAGCATTTCAAAGAATCGAAAGGTTTAAAAAATCCAATTTTTCAAAAAAATCGAAATTTTCAAAAAGTCGAATAGTTTAGGGAAAAAAGCCTATTTTACATAATATTCCAAAATTGACAAACAATTTGAGCAAAGGACGAAATTTGTTAAAAAAATTCAAATTCTTCGTAAAAGGAATTTAAATTTCGAGAGGAGAAAACAAAGGACGAAATATTAAAAAAAAATCTAAATTAAAAATAAAGGCCAAAATAAAAAAAAAGAAAATTATCTTATTAGTAAAAACGATACAATTTTGAAAACATCGAAATTTGGTGTCAAAATTTTCAAAAATTTCCAGTTTAGGGTCAAAATTTTTAATAAACGAAAAATTAAAATAAAATTTTTCAAAAAAGTTCAAATTAACACAAAATTCAAAATTAAAAAAAAAAAGTCGAAATCAAAGAAAAAGATAGAAATTTTCAAAAAGAAAACGTAAAATTTTGACGATAAAAGACCGAAATTTTAGAAGAAATGGAAATTATGATAAGATAGTACGTATAAAAAATGAGTAGAAACCTCCGATGCAATGGGCACTCGGACGAGTAACGAAACTCCATCTTGGAGAAGACGGCGTAGTACGTGTTGTCACTTTGAAAACTTAAAGCGGAACTTTGCAACGTCCTGTTGTAAAGATCTGTCCTTTACCAGGACAATAATTTTTTTTTCAATTTTCAATTTTTTAGCAATTTAATTTTATTTTTTTTTTCTAAATCACTATGAAAAACGAACTTATTTTTGGTGGGCATTATTCAAACCTAAATTTTAGTTTTATCTATTTTCCCTTTTTTTCGTGTTTGTACGGCGAAGCACGCCTCTTATAGAAAAAAAAATGTAAAACACATTTTTACGTGATAAAATCGCACATTGCGGGAGAGAGAGTTGCACAGTATCCGAACACAATGACGGTCGGTTGTGAACGGCCATTTTAAACAACTATTCGGGTTTTTGGCTTAGTCTTCTCAATTTCGGGGCTTACTCCATCATGTGAAAACACGACAGCGCTCTCTGACGACAACTCAACCACCCTGGGTAAGTCCATAAGTTATCAAAACTGTAATGTGCGGTAACGTTTCTTTTTCAAAATTTCTTCAATAATACAGTCCATTCAACCAAATTCTGTAGACCAACATTTGGTGCTTCGAGCCGGACGATAGAATTTAATATTAAAATTTTTGGATTTCAAAATTTTGAGTTTATTTAGAAATAATGTTAACACTTTTTAAGTTGAAACAAAATGTTTAGAAAAGTAATATATAAACTGGAGTTTATATTGTCAAAAAAATACGTCTACATCTGAATTTAAAGTAACATTTCAGGAAAAAAAAATAACAATTTTAAAATTTTGCAAATATTAGGAAACACCATGAGCACATTTGCGAATTTTAGAGAATATTTCATAGAAAAACAACTGCAATAGTGATGAACCACCAAATAAGCAACTTTTCAACACTATTTTGTTTTATCTATAGACCACCAAGAGCACATTTATGAATTTTAGAGAATGTTTCGTTAGCAATTGAAATACTGATGAAGTACCAAGCGCCCAAAAGTTGGCTCAAAATATTTGCGAATTTTAGGTTTTTTTTTGGGAGAACAAATGCACCATCAAATATCCAAATTTTTGACATAATATGATTTTCCAAGAAGAGAATGTTTCGTGGCAAAACAACTGAAATACCGATGAACTAACAAATGCCCAACATTTTGGCCCAAAATTATTTTGATTAGGATGCACCATGAGAATATTTACGAATTTTAGAGTAGATTTCATGGGAAAACAATCGCAATACTGATGAACAATCAAAAAAAGAAACTTTTCAACCTAACACTAGGTTATCTGCGGATCTCCAAGACCACATTTCTGAATTTTAGAGAAGTTTTCGTTAACAACTGAAATACCGATGAACCACTAAATGCCCAACGTTTAGCTCATTTTAGAGATTTCTTGGAAAAACAACTGTTAAATGAACCACCAAATACCTAACTTTTTGACATAATATGATCTTACCTGTGATTCTTCAAGAAGAGAATGTTTCGTGTCAAAACAACCGAAATACTGATGAACTACTTAATGTCAAGCATTTTGGCTCATTTTGATCAGGATGTACCATGAGAACAGTTGCAAATTTTAGAGTATGTTTCTCAAGATTTCAACTATTTCTAGTAATTATGAGTCTATTAAACATTCGAATTTAGAGTAAATATCATCATCATGTCATAATTTAAAATTAAGACTACATTTCATGTTTAGGTCGAAATTTAAAAAAAAAATGCAGTTTAAATACCAGGCAACCAAAAAAGTTCGTGCGGTTTTGAAGGTTAAGAAATAGTAACACAAAAAATGGGTTACACTTAGACTTATTTTGAAAAATAACCACCCTCAGCAAACATATTTATTATTATTATTTCCCATCTAGACACAAGATCATATATCCCATTTTTGTAAAAATCTTAGGAATTGAAGAAGTGTATCACCTCATTTTCCAAAAGCTCTCTATTTTCAAATCGCCGATTCCGCATTTGGTTGTCCGAGGTCAAAAACAGGTGGTACTCACTTGGGTAAGGTCTAGTGTGTACGGAGGGTGAAGTAGAACTTCCCATTGTAGTCGCGCTATAGTTTCCTGCGTGATTCTTGCTGTGTGAGGTCTTGCGTTGTCTTGATGGAAGACAACACTTTTTCTGTTCGCCAAAGCAGGCTCTTTTTGATTTAGAGCGACCACAACTCTGTTAAGCTGTGCTGAATAGATTTCAGCAGTAATGATTTGTGTACTTGGCAGAAGCTCATAGTGAACTATATCTGCTGTAATCCACCCTACACGTAACAGAATCTTTTGTTGGTGAATGTTTGGTTTAGCAGTCAACGGTAACGGATCTTTACTGTATAGCCAATGATATAAGCGCTTATTGTTGCAGTACATAATCCATTTTTCATCCCACGTCAACATCAAAAAACGACATTAAGTTTTAGCAAGGAAAGCAACGATGAACAGATTGTTAAGCGCTTTAACTTGTTCGTTTCACTCAATTCATGTGGTACCCATTTGCTTAACTTCCATTGTTTCCCAAGCTGGTGCAAATATATGTGAATAGTTTTCATCACTCACATTAAATCTTCAGGCAAGAGCTTGACATGTCTGACTTGAATCCTGCTCGATCGTCAGCTTGATATCGTCGTTGTTGATCGTTGATGGTCTTCCGGAGCGAGGTTCATCTTCCAGATTTTCATCTCCAGAGTCAAATTTTTTAAACTATTTCTGACCCGTCCGTTCAACTACAGTACCTTCCCCAAAAGCAGCGCATATCTTACGACAAGCTTCTGCAGCCTTGGTACCAAATTTGAATTCATAAAGTAAACAAGCACGAATTATTGCTTTTGACACGGCCATACTCTAGTAAAGATTTTGCACTTTAATTCAAAGTAATATAACTTATCAAATAGACTGAATGATACTCCCTGACATAAGTTTTAAGCTATATTCAAAATTACCCCACCACTACATCCTGTTTACTGAATATAATTCATAAAAGTAGACAATAAAGAAAAACCGCACGAACTTTATTAGTTGCCTGGTATAAAGTTTAAGAAAAATGTAAAAATTTCGAAAAAAAAGTTAAGTCTCTCCTTACTATCTTTTATCAAAATTTCGAATTCATTTTAAACATTTTCAACTTTTCAGGAAATTTGTACCAAACATTTCGAAGTTATTTTCGAAATTTTATTATGTTCTAAAAAATCCAAGTTGAAATTTTAATTTTTTAAAGATAAAACTAGCCTTAATTTGAAGAGAAAACTATCACCATTTTTTGAAATGGTCAAATTTTGATTGAAAGTGGAAAACGTTTGTCAAAGATTAAAATTTAATAACTAATGAGATTTTCATTTTTCTAGAAAATTTGAATTTTTAAGCAAATGTTGGGGATTCCAAATTTTATCAAAATTTCGAGTCAACATTTTTAAATTCGGAAATTGATAAAAATGTTTCATAAACTTTTTTTATTTTTTTACCAAAAGTTTTAAAGTCAAATCTCTTAAGTAATGAAGGTCGAAATTTACCGATTAAAGTTAAAATTTTCTGATTAAAAAGAAATTTTGTTTCTTTCCTTTTCCTTTTCACAATTTCGAGAAAACTCGACAGTTTCCAATTAAAGTAGAAATAAAGTCGATATTTTGATTCTAAAGTTGGAATTTTAGGAAAAAAGTAAAAATCTAAATTTCAAACTAAACATTTTGACAGAGAACTCAAAGTTTGAACAAAAACCAAAGATTTTAAAAAAATCTGGTATTTTCGATTTTAAAAATTTGAAGCTACTAATAGCGTGGGTAAACTTCCAAATTATAGAAAATCAGTTTTAGCCAAAACTTTAAAAAAATTCAGGTTTCTTAGAAAGTTTGTATGAAAATAAAAACATTATTTATTTAAATAAATTCAAAATTTTGATTTTAACCTCGAAATTTTCGAAAAATTCTCGAAGTTTCATGTTTAAACTTCAATCGAAAGTTTATAGTAAAAATAAATTATAAATTTCTAGTATTTCTTAAAATGTTCCAATTTTTCTCATAATTGCTTGATAACTTGAAATTTGTTTTTATCAATTTTAAGCTTCTCCGGACATTTAAACTTTTTTCTCAAAATGTAGTGGTTATGTTTAACATTTTAAGGTTGAAGTCAAAATTTCGAGAAAAATAGTCAACATCTCCAAAAAGGTGCGATTTACTAAAGAAAAATCTTTCACACAAATTTTAATTTGACATTTTAGCTATTACATTGAATTTTTTTACTTTATTCCTACAATTCGAGAACAAGGCGAAAGATTTTCTTTCTGAAAATTCTGAATTCAAACTTGAACCTCAAATATTTTTTTCTAAAATTTGGATATAAAACTCGAAATTTAGACTTTCTTTTAAAAATTTTGACTTTTCATCTCAAATCTTGACCTTCATCTCAAGGTTTGAACTTTTTTCTCGAAATTTCGAATTTAAACTTAAAATTTGGACGTTTTTCTTGAAATTTCGTATTGAAACTGAATTCTGGTAAATGACTTTCAGTTTTTGTTCAAAATTTGGATAAATTCTTAAAATTCTGTGTTTAAATTTTATAATTGAAAATTCGAGGATATTTTTGTTTTAAGAGTTTTTTATCTTTTCAAAGTTTTGAATAACATGTTTCATTTAAAGTTGAAAATGATACTTTTTAAAATTCCATTTATACAGGGTCCTGCAACAGTGCGTCGGGCATCTGTAGATCCTAAAATAAACAATTCAAACATAATTAAAGGTAATTAATTTTAATGAAAATCATCTTTGATTCTTTGTCTTGTATCTTATTGTTAGGGTCGAAAGAGCCATAGGTAATAATCCGACGAATATCTACTTAACCGTTAAAAATTTCGAAATATTTGTAGTTGCAAAAAATGTTCATTTTTTAATTTTGTATCTCATAGAAAAAAATATACAGGATGTTCCGTTTGAAAAAACGAAGAAAAATTGCTTCATATTTTAACCAATTCGGCATTGAATTTTGGACATCGTGTACAATTTCGACTTAAGATATTTATAATAAAGTAACTAGGGACCCATTAGAGTAAACACCTAGCGTAATTTTGATTTTAGGGCGTTTTTGTATTTTTAATGAATTTTTAAAGAAAATGTTGTAAACTATTTTTTTTCTTTTTATTTATTTATTACTCTGGAACTATTAAACAAAATTTAACAATATCTTAGAAATATGTAAAGTTCTTAGAAAAGAACCCAAAAATGTAAAAAATACAGGGGGTTCTATTTAAAAAAATTCACCCGCAGTGGCTCACAATTTTTGGTGACACCCTGAGCATGTGAACATATTTTTCTGAAATACATCCTTGTACACAGTTAAGGTCTGCATGTGAACGAAATTCCTAATTTCTTTATTATAGTACCTATAGATGCTCGACGCACTGTTGCAGGACCCTGTATATTTTCTGCTTTTCGGTTTCAACATTTTTTTCAAAATTTCGTGTCTAATTGAAAATCCGAGAAATGGATTCGTTCAAATAAATGTATTTCGAATAATTTTTAAAATTGTTTAACCTTTGTCTTAAATTTTTCACGTTAAAGATAATTTTTTTTATTTTTTCCGATTTTAAAACTGAAATTTTGACTTTTTTTAGAAATTCCAATTTTAGTCTGAAAACTTGAATTTGGTAAACAAAATGGGATGCCTCTTTTCTTCATAGGTCACATCAAAAATTACTGCAAGCCATAAGTGACTCGCGAACTACGGATCAGGCATCAATTGTTCAGAACGATTGAAATAATAGGAAAAAATTGAAATTGTAAACCAGAATTTTGAGAAAAACGGTGAAACTGAATATATTCGAAATTTATTTACAAAAATTCTACATACTTTTGATTCAAATGCTCGAAATATTTAAAAATAAACGTCAATATTTCTGGAAAAATTCAAAATTTTAAATTTAAAGCTAACCTTTATGGGACAAAATAAAAATAAGTTTAAATCCAAAATTTTAATAAAAGAAGTCCAAATTTCAAAAAGATTCGTGAACAATACAATAATAATTTTGGTGGAACGGACTGGTCCTTGGTTATCTTCAAAAATTGAAATACAAAACTTGTCCCCTGAAACCAAAAAAGATTAAAAAACACAACAAAGGTTGCTCTAACGCGTTTCGGCAACCAGAATTTAGAAAGAATACTCAAATTCTAAATGTTCGGGTGCAAATTTTAAATTTGAGATAAAAGTTTAAATTATGAATTTAACCGAAATTTGAAAAAAAATTTAAAAAAATTTTTCTCCAGCTGAATTCAAACTATTTTTAAATGGAGCACTTTTTAAAGGCATTTTTCATGCACAAGTGCAGGTTATAGAAGACAGTTCAAAGATAAATTTTAGAAAAGGAATATCTTTCGAGTAATTTTATCATCTTACCCACTCATCTGTTTTTATTTAGAAATTACATTAAGATAAATAGGCAACGTCGTTGTTAAATTACTTTGGCAGAATGTTAGAAGAGTTCTTAGTATATTTGTATCAGTGGCGGCTGGTGCTAATAAAATTTGGGGGTTGCAAAGAGACATTTGCAAAAATGTGCCGAAACTGGAAATTTTAAATTAAGCTTGAGGAATTAGGAGATATTTAGGATTTTAAATTGATGTATCTTGTACATATATAGTATATTGCTAAAATTCCCCCTTTTTTATATTTGCAAAAAATCAGAAAGAAAAAGAAGAGAAAGTGCATACGACAGACGATCTTTGGCAGCTGCAAATTTATCAATAATTTTTTACTGGAATCGAGTATTTCTTGGATTAAGTCCTTTTCTTTGAAGACATCGTTAATGAGGACAATCTTTCCTGGCATAATGAATTTTTTTAAAAGTATTTATTCTTTCCAGACTGGAGTAGCACCACTCTGCATCAGCAGAAGCCATTGGGATAGTTATCAGGATTTTTAAAAGATTTAGAGTTTCACTAAGCTCACTGTTTTCTGAAATAATGTTATAGAGTACAAGTAAATCAAAAGCAGATTTAAACTTTTCTTTTTCGTAGATTACAGTTAGTTCAGTGTTAAGTTTTTATAAATTAAAAAATGGATAGTAGTTTCTTTAAAATTGGTTAAACTTTTCAAAAAAAAAAACTAAGGTTGCTGCAATTAAATGGCCAGTGAAGCTAATTCGTTCTTTAGCTTAGCAGATAACAATGTCGCATCGGTACTTCTTTAGCTTCGCGAACTACTTCTGTTAAAACTTCGCTTTTTACAAAACACCATCTGCACAATATTTAAGTCATGTACAGGTCTACAGGTCATCCATGTCGCTTAATTTCCAGTTTTTTTTGATACAGATCGGTTAGAGAATGGCTGCGCAATTAAACTTTGCACCGAATTCATTTTTATTTGTGTTTTAAGATTCGCAACATTGACCGATAACAGATTATAATAGCGTATCGATATTTGGTTTGCATCCACAAGTGCAACCTAATGCTTGCTTATGGGCAAGTATTTTAAGCGAACAAAATATGAGTTAAGGCGCAGGTGCATATGTGTAAAGCAAAGTTTGCAGTCTAGCCTGCAAACCTTGCAAACCATGGACCCAACAATGTCGTCAAACGCTTACGAATCGGCGGAATCCGCTATAGTCATTATAGTCATAATTTGGTAGCTATAAATCTGTTATCAATAAATAAAATAAACAACACAAAGAACAATTTACTTTCTTTTTTATCCCAGCGTTTTTTTGGAGGTTGTGCAAACCTGCAAACCTTAGCACTAGCCGCCACTGATTTGTATGCAATAATAATATTAATAGTAAAGTAATATCGGACCGTGGCTTCTTAGCTCTAACCTAAACGCAAACAAAGACTAGGTAGTTTTAGCAGAAGGATGGCAGCCTCCCCGAAAAAAGATCCTGGTTACGGGCCTGATTCCATACCCAACCAGGATAGTTTCAGAAATGGATTCGGCAATTGAGGAAGTGTGGTCTGAGATACTATCTAGTTACTGTCCATATTTATTAAATATGTTTGTTTAATTTATTTGATATAAGACTTTTCTCATAAATAGAAGCATGGAGTCTCAGTAAGCTCACATTGCCCATGCATGGTTTTGCCTTGCAAAGATTTGGTGTTTTTCCAACTTTTAAGCGACGATTCTTAACCAAATCTATGTTGATTTCTTTGTAAAAATACAAACGTGTTACGAGTAAAAATTCTTAGGAGATGATACTAAAAATCAAGGTAATCCTCAATGCGTCGTATGTACGGATTTAAATTCGTCTTACGTGTAAGTTATTTTGCTGTGATTTTACGATGTGATTGCCTTTTATTGCAGACATTCGAGAATAATAGTAGCTAGATTGTGCAAATATTTAAAATCTCACAATTCGACATTTGTTTATTTTGAATAATATGCCCTAGATGAGAGGGTGCTCCTAGATGCCGCGAGGGTGGTGAATATTTACAGGTCCGTTTGACTCTTTAAATAACAATATATTTAAACATCTTATTAGAATTTTAAGAACAAATCCGTTGAATTAATTTTGTGTTTTCATTTTTCGTGGAAATAATTATTATCATTTTTACTTGAAAATGAAATATTCGCCAGAACTTGGCCGGACAATTAATTTTTACCAAAGATAATCAAGTATTAGTGCGTAAGCCATTTACATTATTTTAATTCTTGTTTGTTGGCGTCAATTTTTGGTTTGCCTCTGTAGCCAAACTTTTTTGGGGTCGTGATTTTGGGTGCTCTAGCTACGTCGTATGGCGTAAGGCTATTTAAAAGTTTGATGTTCATACTAGGGATGTCGATCTGAGATCGATTAATAGAAAAATCGATTTATTCAAGTCTCAAGATCGATTTTTTAGGTCGATCTCAAATATAGGATCGATCTAATGAACGATTCAAAAATCCTAAGAATCGAATCGATTTACCTTAGATGCAGGTCACTGTAAATTTAATGGGAAATTTTTAAAATTTGTTATGTAAGTGTATTTATGACATTTTATTATCTACTTCCATCTGCTAGTAATAGCTGTATTAATAAGCCAACAGGTGGCAGCATTAACATTTCTTTTCATTCATTATGTCGTTGACTCAATATAAAAGATAACTGTGGTGCAGTGTTGCCATATATTTCTAGAAAAAAGTAGAAATTTCAATTTTTAAATCGAAATTTAACGAAGTGTTGCCAAGGCGTAGAAAGGACATCGATTTAAAAAAATGTTATTTTAAAAATTTCGACTCTTTTCTCAAACTTCGAGTTTTATTTCAAGTTTTGACTTTTTTCTCAAATTTCGAATCTTTTCTCAAAATTTCGAATTTTTTCTGGACATTTCGACTTTTTACTGAAAATTTGAATTTTTTCAAAATGTTACAAAGGCGCAAATGCTATTTTTAGAAACTTCGACTTTTTTTCTCATATTTCGATATTAAGCTCGAAATTTCGTCTTTTTTCTCGAAATTTGGATTTTTTCTCAAATTTCGACTTTTTTTCTCAAAACTTCGACTTATTTCTCGAAATTTGGACTTTTTTCTCAAATTTCGATTTTTTCTCAAAATTTCGAAATTTTTCTCGAAAATTTGTTTTTTGTTTCTCAAATTTCGACTTTTTTCCCGACATTTTGACCTTAATATCGAAATTTCGAATTTTTTCTCGAAATTTGGACTTTGAACTCACTTTTGACCTTAATATCAAAATTTCGACTTTTGTCGCAAATTTCGATTTTTTTTTTCTCGAAATTTCGACTTTTTTTCTCGAAATCTCGACTTTTTTCTCAAATCTCGACTTTTTTCTTGAACTATTTCGAAACTTCTTTTTTTTTGCCGAAATTTCGAAGTTTTTCTCAAATTTCGACTTTTTTCTCGAAATTTTGACCTCAGTATCGAAATTTCGACATTTTTCTCGAAATTTCGACTTTAAACTCAACATTTCTCAAAATTCGAGTTTTTTCTCAAAATTCGAGTTTTTTCTCAAAATTCGACTTTTTTCTCAAAATTCGACTTTTTTCTGAAAATTATTTCGACTTTGTTCTGACAATTTCAACTTTTTCGAAATGTTACAAAGACGTAGAAAGGACATCCATTAAAAAATTGTTATTTTAAAAAATTTCGACTTCTTTTCTCAAAATTTTCACTTTTTTCTTGACATTTCGACCTTTTTCGCAAAATTTTGTTTTTTTTCTCAAATTTCAACTTTTTTCTTGAAATTTTGACCTTAATATAAAGATTTAGACATTTTTCTGGAAATTTTGACTTTAAAGTCAAAATTTCAACTTTTTTTCGTAATTTCAACATTTTTTTTCTCAAAATTTCGATTTTTTTTCTCGAAATCTCCACTTTTTATCAAATTTCGACTTTTTCTCCAAATTTCGACGGTTTTCTATAAATTTCAAATTTTTTCTCAAATTTCTACTTTTTCTCGGAATTTCGATTTACGTTTTTTTTTCAAATTTCGACTCTTCTCGAAATTTCGAACTTTTATAAGCCTTATGGTCGAAGTTTCGGCTTTTTTCAAATTTCGACTTTTTTTCTCAAATTCCGACTTTTTTTTAGAAATTTTTATCTTAATCACGAAATTTCGATGTAGAACTCGAAATTTCGACTCTTTTTTCGAAATTTCAACTTTAATCTCAACATTTCTCAGAAAAAGATCAAAATTTGCTAATTAAAAATAGCAATTATTGGTCGCACCCTACTGCCAACTGTCAAGAATGTTGGGAAAGAGGAGTGGTGGGACGTAACTGTCGTCTGCCTAATTTAACCATAGAGTGTACTTATTATAGACTTATTCTCGAAGTTTCGAGAAAAAATTCGATATCAAAGTCCAAATTCCGAGATTAAAGTCGAAATTTCGAGATTAATCTCGGAATTTTAGGAAAAAAGTAGAAATTTCAAGAGAAAAATCAAATTTTTGTGAAAAAAAAGTCAAAATTTTGAGTGTAAAGTAAAAATTTTGGGTTTACAGCCGAAATCTTGAGTTTAAAGTAGAAATTTCGAGAAAAAAAGTCAAAATTTCGAAAAAAAATCGACATTTCGAGAAAAAAGTCAAAATCTTTTAAATTTTTTTTTAAATCAATGTCTTTTTTACCCCTTTGTAAAATGTCGAAATTTCAAAATATATATTTTTTTTAATAAATGCCTTTCTACGCTCTTGTAAAAAGTGGACTTTGAACTTGTAATTTCGAGTTTTTTCTAGAAAAATCTACTTTAACCTTGAAATGTCAAGAGAAAGTCGAAATTTTGGGTAATAAAAAATTGAATTTACTGAACGTATCCTACTGCTAAGTGTCAATATTAAATTGTAAAAGAGTTGGTGCTTAGAATATAGTCTTATATTCTAAGGGTTGGTGGGGCTTAATTGTCATCTGCCTAACTTAATCATAGAATAAAAAATTTTGACTTATCTTGAAATTTCGTGAAAAAATGTTGAAATTTCGAGATTAAAACCGAAATTTCGATTTTATCTATGACATTTCCTCAAAACAAGTCGAAATTTGGAGAATAAAGTAGAAATTTCCTCCTTAATTTCCAGTTTAAACTTCATATTTCTAAATATATTTTTATAAATGAATGCCCTTTCTACATCTTCGTAAATAACCAAAAATGCATAAATGAAAAACATAGCAGAAAATAAATATGTGCAGGATTTTTCTTATTAGGAATAAATAATTAAAATATAAATATTAGTGTTTAAAATCCAAGAAAAAACTTTCAAAATTAAACTACGCCAATTCGTTATTATCATTCAACTTTTCTTTTATTAGAAATGTTTAATAATTTCACCAACAAGGCGATTAATCGGAAATCGATCTTTCAACACCCAATTTTATCGGGAATCGATTACTTTTGCTCACGATTCGAATCGATTCAAAAATCGATTATTTTAAAAAGGAATCGACATCCCTAGTTCATACGACCGATTAGGAACTTATGATTAGGGATGCAAACGATAGTTCGATGTTTTGAAAACATCGATGTATCGTTTGTAAACATCTATGTTTTAACATCGATGGTAAAGCATAAAAAATATCGATACATCGTTCAGTTTGTAAACGATGTTTGAAAAATAGATGTATCGCATCGCGATGAAAAACATAAACTGAATTTTCACAATTATTTATTATTTATTTAATATTTATTATTTTATATCTTGGGGCAAACAGAAAATTCTTATTTTAGCAAGATTTCTAGCTTAAACTTTAAATTTTTACTTCTTTTAAGACAACTTTTCTACATAAATTGTCCTTTTTTGAACTTTTGATTTTGTTAACTTCGTATTTTAATTCAAATTCTCTTAAAAAAAAGTCGAACTTTTCATAAAAAAAGACGACCAGTTTTAGAAGTAGACCAATTTTCAAGCTTAAAATAAAAATTTCCAAATTAATACCAAAACACAATTCTCAAAATTTAGAACCTAATTTCCAAATTTAGAATATTCAACAAGTTGTCAATTTTTGAGCAAACAATCCTTCAATATCTACTATCAGAAATTGGAAATTTTTATCAAAATTCCATGTTTAAATTTGAAAATTGCATATTTTTTAATTTCAAATTATCTTAGAAATTTTGAAATTTTTCTAATATTTTGTATTAAACCAAATTTTATTTTTATACATTTTAGTTTTATTACGAAATGTAAACTTTTCTTTCCAAATCCGTACTTAAGTATTAAGAAGTTTTATCGAAAATTTCAACATTTTTTAAAAATATTTAAGGTTAAAGTGCAAATTTTAAAATTTTTGAGTTTAACTTTTAAAACTTAAAGTTTCTCTCCCATGTATGTCTGTAATTTAGAAATGTCCGCTTTGTTCGAAAAATTTAAACTTCAATCGTATTCTTCGGCTCATAATACTTTTTTAGAAAATTCGAATTTTTCAAAATACTCCTCTTTTTTGGAAATCTTCACTTTTTTATTGAAGATTTTAACTTTTTATGAAATTGTCGATATTTTTTAAAATTTCGACTACTGATATATTTTCAGAATTCGTCTGTTTTTCAAAATCTGCATCTTCTCGAAAATTTGGAATTTTGTTAAGAATTTCGTTTTTTAAGAAATTTCGAATTATTTTAAAAATTTTGAATTTGTCTCCTTTCAAAATTTTGCCTTCTTTTTATTTTTAAAAGGAGACAAAGTTTAGAATTCTTTTAAAAATTTTGTATTTTCAAAATTTTATCTCCTTTGACAATTTCTTTCCCTTTTGAAAATTATTGGGACTCAAAAATTCCCTTTTTCAAAAGTTTGCATTTTTACAAAATCAACTGACTTTTTTAAAAAGTTCAAGGTTTTTAAAAATTTCAAATTATTTTAGAAGATCTGGAATTTTTTTTGAAAATTTTAATGTTTTATTGGAAGACTTTTATAAAGTTTGGTATTTTTACAAAATTTTGCCTGACTTTTTTAAAAAAATTTTGATCAAAATTTCGACTTTTTTTTTAATTTCCGAAATTTCTTAAAATTCGTTTTCAAAATTTTTGCTATTTTAGATACTGGGACATTTTCAAAATTTTTTTATTTTTCAGATTCCAAAATTTTGCATTAAACCAAATTTTTTTTTTATAAATGGTAGTTTTTTACCCAAATTTGAGCTTTTTATTCAGATCCAACATTTCACCTTTAATTTTTATAGAGCATTTTTTATAAACATTTGAGATTAAAGTGGGAATTTTTAAGTGTTAAGTTTAATATTTAAATGTAGGGTAATAATCTCAAAATGTCTACTTTTTTTGAAAACGTTAATCTTTAGGTTCAAAAAACGTAGATTTTGAGTTTACTATAAAATTTTGGTTAACAAATTATGCAATCTCGGAATTTCTAGAAAAAAAGTCGAAATTTTGAGATTAAAGACGAAATTTGGAGAAAAAAGTAGAAATTTCAACTTTAATTACGGAATTTTAAGAAAAAAAGTCGAAATTTCTAAAAAAATGTCTAATTTTGACTTTTTCAACTCGCAATTAAATATTAAATAAAAAACATTGGGAAAACATCGATGTATCGATATCGAATACCGAAGTTTCATTGAAAAAAATGTCGATGTTCAAACGTCGATGCTTTTTTGAACGATGTTGCATCCCTACTTATGATAAAAGATAGCATCAATTCATCAAAGATGCATTTTATAGGGGAAACTCAATGAAAACTTATACAATTACCAAAGTGCCCCGGCATATTGTTTTTAAAATCTTGCAGATAATTCTGATATCTGTTGCGCGCGGCTATATAAAATTGTAACTAATAATGTTTTACGTGTAATACACACTTTGTTGACATGTAATAATTCTCTATTAATTGTATACGACAGATGGCAGACCAATAAGCAAATACTTCTTACATCATATCGCATCGGCACTATAATTACTAGATTATAATTGTTTATAAAGGATTAGTCTCGTGTTAAACAAAATTTGCGTTGTCAAAGTCGGAATTGGCGAAATGCGTTTTTCCCAGAAATTAATGCAGTTGTTTCAAACTTGTGCAATTATTAATCCACTATGGAATAAAGGTTTCATTATTAAATAAAAAAAGAAGTGATAAGTGGTAAACTATGTTTAACAATAAATACATACAGTGTGGAACAGTCAGTTATTCTACTTTATGAAAAATCTCGAGACACGTCAATTTTAGATTATAAAATGACATCCTCCTCCGTAAAAATTTTATCCCTAGATGCAACCCTCTACGAGTTACAGTTGCAACCACCAAATTTTTAAACCGAAAGTATGTTATACCTCATGTGAAAGGTCTTTTCATACTCTATTCAAAAATGTTATGATTGCCATATCTATTTTAAAAAATAACAGTAGAAAAATTAATTTCCATTTTCAACAACAAAATATAAATCTAATATTTTCATTTAATAAAATAAAATAAAAATTCACAGATTTCGCAATCCTTGCAACCAACGGAGACATTGGAAATGATAACACCAAATAGAAACATAATTAACACTTTATTTAACATACAAGGTTATACAGGATATTTACAAATTTCAAAGACAACGCTTGGCAGTTGATTCGGAATGATAAATAAATACGAATTACGAAAAAAAAAAAATAATAAAAAATGTTTACTTTTCGAATTGCAGACTTTCAAAGTTGTTATAAAAAATAATTTAATTAATAATTTCATAACCTCTTTACCGATCGTGTTGAAATATGAAACCTTTATTTATTTAGATTATTAAGGCTAGAATCTTAGTGACGTCGACCCTTGTGTTATCCGACACCCCTTGAAATTCGCCACGACAATTATCTTTGTATCTTCGAAGTAGTAAATAATAATTACATAAAATATGTATTGATTTACAACAATAGGTATTACGTGTAGTTTTTATTTTTTTATAACTGATTAAAATGTCGTTAAGGCTGACTGTGTTGAAAGTGTTTGCAGATGTGTCTTACACCACATAAATTTTATGGCCCTTCACAGTTTGTTTGAACCCCCTGGTTGGATAAGTAGTACATTTCAGAAATTTGTCATTCCGACAAGTGGTTCTTAGATATAAGTTTAAGAATCATTTTATTGACACTGAATGTGCCTTCTTTCCTTTTTGAAAGGCAACGTTACAATGAAGAGACCACAGGGTGCTCGTAAGTAGTAATTGTCTTGAAAGTGTTATTCCTGGCCTTTTCTTCTTGGGATAAAAGTATTTTGTTTTCAGTTTCCTCTTGATCCTAACATTTATTGCCCCGGTCATGTAATTATTCTTCCTGACAAGAATTTATGGTCTTTGAGTTGCATGTCATATTTTTGTTTCTTTGAATGGACTTTTAAATGACCCAATTTGGTTTCTTGAAAATGAAGTTAATTTTTTTTTATTTCAATGGAATTTCTAATTACTTCCAAAATAAACTTGTTTCAGTTAATAAATCTTATTTAGATTATTTCGCATTGAAATCAGGATTATCTAAAAAAACATTAGAGGGCAGTTGAATGGCAAATTTATCAATCTTAAAAATTGAGGTTGGTTCTGTGATTTTGTTTATCATATTCCAGATCACACGTGAATTCGTTTAGATGTGATTTGATTCATATGTTACATTACTTTAAACTCTTTTAAAGAAAATTACAATTTTTTAACTAATGCTGAAGTAATGATGTTCGCTTGACACCCTGGATTTAACAATGCTGGACATTGTTTAAAGTTACTGCACCTATTTCTAATTAAAACTAGAGCTGTACTGGTTGTACTGATTGCCATTTTCGCTTTGCATGATCATTTAATTTTTCCGCTCTTATGGGAATGATAAATAAAAGTAATTCCCTTTTTTGCCGAAAGCTCTAAAACCTTTATTACAGTTAATTAGTTGTCTTAGACCGGGTTGTGTGGTTCTTCTAAATTAAAAAAAGTTTAGCACGGTTGTGACCTGTTCTTTTATTTTAAAGCGGTCTTGCAGCAACTCTATTGCATAATTAATTAATAATAATAATTAGCTGATAATGCCAATGATTCAATAACGTCACTTGAATCTCCTTCCACAGAATCGATAAACAGAAAAGATAATGAAATTTCTTAATATCAAAAATACGCTTGTCGTAATGAACTGACCACTTAAACGAATCTAAAAACAAAAATGGGAAGCGATGAGGGCTTTAAATTAGCAACAGATATGGTATATAATTATCTCAAGCCGTTTAATAATGACAGAGTGAGTCTGATTGAATTAGTAAATTTCAATTTATGTCAGTTAAAATTTTATCGGATGTTCAAATGAAAAAGTCATCAAGTGTGCTGTAAGTTTTTTAGAAGAGAACGTAGCGAACCCGGCATTCGATTACTTATTGACTATTTTGTTTGATGTGTCAAGGGTTTTGTTTAAAATTTTTATGTTAAATAATAAATTCTAAATATTTCTAAAGATTTTGACTTATTTTCGAAATTGTGACAGCTTAAAAAATTCTTAAAATTATAAATATATAAACTCGAAAACTCAAGATTTTTTATTGAAATTTTGTAATGTCAACTTTTTTTTCGAAATTTAAGATCCCCTTTTTTATTAAATTATGAGTGGTGGGTTTCCTTAAATTTTAAAATCCCAAAATTCAAACTTTACTTTCTACTTTTATTTCCAACACCAATAAAGGTTTCAACCAGTGTTAAAGCTTTAGTTTTTTATTTTTAAGGTTTTAAATTTAATCTAGACTCTTTTTTTAAGAACACAAGTCATTTATTTAAAATCTTGACTTTAAATGAAATATTTTAATTTTTTTTAAATGATTTTGATTTAGTTGCAAAATTTTATCTTTAACCTCAAAATGTTGACATATGTTTTAAAATTTTAGAACATTATGAATTTTTTGAAATCCTGGAATATTTTCCTAAAATTGTCTATTTTTTTACTGTTTTTCTCGCAACTTTTCTGAATTCAAAATTTTGGCCTTATTTAGCTATTTTTTTTTATTTTCGACCTTAATATCGAAGTTATCGTCTTGAGATTTCGAGTGAAAACTTAAATATTCAAATATTTTTCTTTTGACTTTTTTTATTTTTAAGGTTATTTCTGCAATGTTTATCTTTTCTAAATTTACAGTTTTCATTAGCCAAGTTTCTTCTGAAAGATTATTTTTTAAATTGAAATATACTCGTATAACCAAATAGACTACGAAATAATTTAAATTAAAATAATATTAAGGCATCTATGCTCATGGCTTTTGAAAGAAATATTTTAGTACAAAGCGAAAACAATGAAATATTAAAATATATTTATCTACAAGCAAAAATTTGTCAACTTTATTGTAAAAGTAATTTACATTTATTTGAGCCCTAAAAATTATAAGTGCAGATATTTTACCACATTCGTTTACTGAGTACTTCAAGACAGTACGTGAATTGGATTTTGGGTAAGAGTTTACAGCATAATAATGGAACTATAACCCCTCACTTTAGGGCCGCTGACTTGGGTAGCCCGTGTAAACTTCAGAACCTTTAAGTTTGCCCATTTTTACATGCTCACAATACCGCCTACTGTGTTCAGTTTTTGTTAGCGGTGTTTTCGTACTTAACTCACTAGATTCTCTATTTTCAATTTCTCGTAAACGTTTTTTACGCTCTCAATATGTCTTACACTTTTCGCTATTTTTCATACTCTTAATATCCATAGCTGATAGCCTTATCCAATGAAACGTCACTGGATTAAACGAATATGGTGCTCTGCGGTGGACTGTAAACTTAACATTCTCCCATGGTTTTCATGCCGGCCTAGTCTCTGTGCCGGCCTCTCAACGCCGAGAGCGCTCGACTGTCGATTCGAGTATGTCCGACCGACCAACACCTTGTTCTCTCAAGTTTGAACGAAAACCCGAAACTTCACCCCATATCTCAACATAAACATTTCCAATGTTAAAACCATACTTATTGTGGGAGATGTTCAAAATGGGCACCTCCAACATTTTGGCAGCATCCTAATCGTAAATAAAAATGTCTCCTGACATTATTCAACATCTCTAGTGTCACCGATGCAATCGCAAGCCGATATTCTGCTCGTAGGTCAGCTACGTTGCGGGGTTTGGTTTTATACACTATACTTTTTACATAACCCCATAAAAAAGTCCAAAGGTGTCAGGTCTGGTGATCGTGGTGGCCATTCTACCCTACCTCGTCTCCCTATCCACGCATTTGGAAATGTAAAATCGAGATATTGCCGGACATTGACTTGGTAGTGTGGTGGTACTCTATCTTGCTGAAATCATATTACATTAGCTGGAACATGTGGATTTTCTTGAACTGGATATAAGTTTACCAAAGCTGGTACAATGTTGTTTTGAAGCAATGCTAAATAATTATTTTCATTTAAATTTCCATCAATGAAAAATAGACCAATGACATAATCTACAATAATCCCTGCCCAAACATTAACTTTTTCAAGGTTCTGTGTATGTAATTATCTCATCCAATGGGCATTTTCATCAGCCCAGCGACACTTTTGATGATTTACATGACCGTGAAGAGTAAAATTGGACTCATCAGAAAACAATATGTTTTCTATTTGGATGATATTATTTTCTAATCTTTGAATCATTTGTTCACAAAAATGAGTTTTTCATCGTCATCACTGAGCTCTTGATATGGTGTCAGTGTCACAAATAATCGAGGAATGACTAAGGTTCAGGGCTGTAGCTACTTATCGACTTGAAGAATGTGGATTTTCCTGAAACTGATTCATTATTTCCAATTTGATATCATTAGTTAATGTATTGGAGGGTTCTTTTTTAGCTTTCGTACGTGCCATGTTCGTGAAAATGCTTCTCGATTTTACTAATTGTACCTTGAGATATAGGCGGTAAATCAGGAAATTTTTGTTGAAATAGACGAGCGACTTCGGCCTATGATCTTGCTCTATCTCCATAACCGATCTTTTGTAAAATTATTATTTTATGCATTTCGGTTAAATGACCCATATTAAATTTTCAAAATGTGCAATAAAGATAACTAAAGCACGATACTGACCACTGTTTAATTCTCTCACAGTTTTAAAAAGTTACTGGGATGTTTTTGACAAAAAGTACTATTGCCTATGATAGGTTAATAAGTTTTTACGTTTCCTTTTTTATAACATTTAAAAAGGATATCTTTATGATCAAGAGGAAAAACCGGACGAGCCGCTATTAGTTGTTATTGTAGAAAATTTCATCTAGTTGTTAAATTTTTTTTGTTATAGTTTATTTTTTAAATAAATGTAGCCACCATGACATTTTTGAATAGAGAATGAACATATCTTTCAAATGAGGTTACCAAACCTCTTCTTCCAATTAAAAAATTTAGGGGTTGAAACGGTAACTCGAAGGGGGTTGCATCTAGGTATGAAATTTTTGCGATACAGGATGTCATCTTATAATCAAAAATTGATCTGTCTCGGGATATTTTATAATATGTAAAATAAATGAGATATTGAATTTGTTCCTCATTGTATAACAACAAATATGAAAACCCCACAATGTATCAACAAAATATATTTGACTTTCTGGATGGGTTTGCTTTACAGCAGGGATGCCCAATCATTTAGTTGATGTCACATTAGAAACTAAAAATTACTAGCGAGCCACACCCTAGGAAGTTTTAAAAGTAATGACTAAAAAAAAGCAAACATCTTAATCTTTAATATGAAACCCAAAGGAAAATTATCTTTATTTTTATTACGAAAACTAACATTTTCAAGCCGCAAAGGGTAAATTAAAAGTAAATACATACGCTATTAAAACTTGATGCTTAAAAAAACACTGACCTCCAAAAATCTAACTAAACATTTATTGATACTTACTTCGATTCACATCAGAAGTTACCGCTTTTCTATTTTTTTTTAATTTTTAAAATTTCTGACAATTTTGACTTTAAATTTTTTTCAAAAATTTAAGTTTTATTTTAGAGGATTTCACTGAAAATTTTTAAATCTCAACATTTCTTCACAATTTCGAATATTTTTAAAACTTCAGACTACATTTTTCGAAATTTCAATTTTTTAAAAAGTTTCAAATCTTGTTGACAATGTCGAGTATCTTAAAGTTTTGACCCTGTTTTTTAAATGTCGATATATTTTCAAGATTTTGATTCTTCTTTTTAAATTCTTATCTTTTTAGAAATTTTAACTTTCCGTGAAAAATTCCACATGTTTCAAAGGTTGACTATTTTGGTCACTTTTTTGAAAATTGCAACTTGATTTAAAATTTTGATTTTATTTTTGAAATTTTGGACCTATTTTGAAAATATTGTCCAATTTTCGAAATTTCTACTTTTTTGAAATTTTGGAGTGTTATTGAAACTTCCAACTTTTCAGAGAGTTTCGATATTTACAAATTCGATAATTTTCAACATTTTAACTAATTTTTAGAACTCAACTTTTCTTCGAAAGTTCTGAATATTTTTAAATGCAGATTTTTTAAAAATTTTAGACTTTCCTTAAATTTGCGACTGTTTTAAAATTCTCACTTTTTGGAAGTTTCAACTTTCCAAAATTTTCGTTTTTTTTTAATTTAAACTTTTTTTTCAAAACATCGACATTTTTAATATACCTAAGTGCATTTTTTTCTTGTACCAATACAACTATTTGGGGATTGTTCCATCCACAAAGCAAGAAAGATGATTCGTAGTCATTTGCACAGATTTTTTTTGAAAATATTTCGCACTTTTTGCAATTTAAGATTAACTTTCTTCTTTAAATCGACATTGGCTGATTGTTATGCAAAAAAAACGAACGGTGATCTTCAGAATAAAGTATCATCGCTTAATTCGCATATTGTACTTTCGAATACAAAGCCGTTTCATTACTTTAGAACAGGGGTCGGCAAGCTTTTAAACTAAAAGAGCCAGCTGCACTAAAAAAATTGATTTCGTCAATTTCAAAGAGCCCCAAATTTTTATTTCTGATTTTTACATTTTATTTCAAAATTAAATCGGATAAATTAGACAAAATATGGGACAGAGACTAACTCATATAATCAAACGAAAATACATTCAACCCAAAAGACCTTTTATTGCTCAAAATTTAGACCTTTACTTCAAAATTTGCTTTTCTTTTTCGCAATTTCGACTTTTTTAACTCTTCTCTGTATTACTCTTCTTTTTTAATATTTATTTTGTTCTTAAAATAAGTCTTTTACCCCAAACCTTCCTTTCTTTTTAAAACTCGACAATTTGTGAAAATGTTTACTTTCTTCTAATTCTAGTTATCGGAAGATTCGACTTATTTCTCAAAAATTCATCGTTTGTCGATTTTTCAATAAAAAAAAGTAATTGGAGATAAGTAAAGTAGTTTTTGAAGATTTCGACCTTATTTTCAAAGTTTTCCTTTTTCGAAATTTAGACCCATTCTCAAATTTCACTTCTTTCCAAAATTAAATTTTTTCGACTTTGTTCTAAAATGCGGCTTTTTTCTAGAACTTTCTACATACTTATTAAGATTTGTACTTTTATCAAATTTCGGCATTTTCCCCAAAATTGACTTTTACTAAACATTTAAACTTTTATTTATTTTCTACAAATTTGTATTTGTTACGCAAAATTCGTTTTTTTTTTTCGAAATTTCGACTTCAAATTCGATATTTTATTGTTTCTGCAAACTGCGATTTTTTTGATCAAATTCATCTACTGACTGAAACTTAAAATTTGATTTTTTTCTTAAAATTTGATCTTTCTCTGAAGTTCAACATTTTTCTCGAAACTGAAAGTTGTATCAACATTGTCTTTTCTTTCAAAGTTTTATTTTACCAATTCTATCAAATTTCAAATCTATCTAAACCTTTGTTGTTTTTTTTATTCGTCTTGTTCTCGCAATTTCAAATTTATTCTCAAAATTTAACTTTCTTTGAAAAAATGCAAATTTTTTTCTTCTACTCTGAAAAACTTCGGCTTTTTAAAAATTCGACGATTTTTTTTAAGTTTTCAATTTTTTTACAATTGCTCTCTTTGAAATTTTACAATTTTTCACAAAATTTAAATTTGTCTAAACATTTTGGGTTTTAAATTTGTTCTAGGTTTAAATCCATCGTTGAAACTCGACGTTTTTTTTTAAATTTTATCTCTTTTGAGAACTTTTGACAAATTTATTTTTTTCTAAATCTCTTTTTTTTTAATTCGGAAATTTTCTGGAAATTTCAACTTTTATTTCGAATTAAATTCATCTATTTTCAAATCTCAAATTTTGTTTCTTAAAATTTGACTTTCTCTGGGAAGTTTTGTCCTTCTTTTAAAATTCAATACTTTTCTCGAAACTGGAAGTTTTATCGACACGTTCTTTTCTTTCAAAATTATTTTACCCATTTTCTCAAAATTCGATTTATCTGAAAATTTGGAATTTTTTTTAATTCGTTTTGTTCTCGAAATTTCAAATTTATTCTCAAAATTTAACTTTCTCTGGAACATTACAAATTTTTTAGTTTCTTCTTCTCTGAAAAACTTCGACTTCTGAAAAAGTTCGACAATTTTTTTTTAAACTTTTAATTTATTACACTTTCTCTTTTCGAAATTTTAGAATTTTTCACAAAATTTAAATTTGTCTAAGTTTGTCAGGTTTTTAAATTTGTTCTGCGAATTTCAATTTATTGTCAAAATTAGTCTTTCCAAAAATTTTGCTTTTTTTGAGAACTTTTTACGAATTCATTTTTTTTTGAAATCTGTTTTTTTCAAAATAAAGCTTTTTCTGGAAATTTCAACTTTTATTTCGAACGAAATTCTTTTATTTTTAAATCTCAAAAGTCGATTTTTTTCTTAAAATTTGACATTCTCTGGGATATTTTGACCTTCTTTTAAAATTCAATACTTTTCTCGAAACTGGAGGTTTTATCGATATTTTCTTTTCTTTCGAAATTATTTTGGTAATTTTATTAAAATTCGAATTTTTTAGAAAAGTTGGATTTTTTTAAATCGTCTTGTTCTCGAAATTTCAAATTTCTTCTCAAAATTTAAGTTTCTCTGGAAAATTGCAAATTTTTTGTCAAAATTTTGAGCTTTTCTACAAATTTTGACTTTTTCCTTTAATTTTTTCCTAAAATTTGACTTTTTTCTTCTTCTTTGTAAAACTTCGACATTTTTAAAATTTGACAATTTTTTTGAAGCTTCCAGTTTATTTTTACAATTTCTTTTTTTGATATTTTATAGTAATTAAAAAGTTTAAATTTGTCCAAAAATGTCATGTTTTCAATTTATTCTGAGTCTCAATCTACTGTCAAAATCCGACGTTTTTTTTTTAAAATTTTACCTTTTTTTGAGATCTTTTGATAGATTTATCTTTTTCGAAATTTTTTCCTTTTTGTCAATTTTTACGAAATCACTTTTTCTCAATTTTTTCGAAATCTCTTTTTCTCAATTTTTTCGAAGTCTCTTTCTCTTTCTCAACTTTTTCGAAATCTCTTCTTTTTTCTCAAAATTCAGCTTTTTCTTGAAATTTTAGCTTTTATTTCGAACTTTAATATTTGCTGCTTCTGTAAATTTAGATTTTTTTTTCGCAAAAGTAATTCAACTTTTTTCCACGAAATTTCGAGGCTGTAGAAAATTTACAAAATATCATGGAAAATTTTTTTTTAGAAAATTCGACTCTCCGAATTGGTCTTTTTCTAGAGATTTCAAAATTCATGTGGTTTTTTTAAATGTTAATACAAGTCAATCAAAAATTTCGGAAAAATACTTCTTGAAATTATAATTTGTGTGTCAAAATTTAAGCAAAATGTGAAAATTTCTTAGAAAAGTATTTTTGGAATCTTCGACTTCAGTAGGTCACTTGTTTAAGGAGTACTCAATTTCTGCATGTCTGTCCACTCTAGATTTTATTTATTTATTTTTTAGGGGATTTTAAAGAGCCGCCATTTCTTTTAAAGAGCCGCATGCGGCGCGCGAGCCGCGGTTTGCCGACCCCTGCGTTAGAAGTATTTCTTGCACCCTAAAGGGACGAATTGCCAAAAACGATAACACAACTGACTTTTGTGTATAAACTGTGATGTGTAGACCAATTTTCATATTTCTGGCCTTTAAATTAACGATCTTTCTTGTAAGTTTTCATTCCCTATTTAACAGGTGATAGAAAAAACAATTTTAAGCAAAAAGTTTCCTATGAACATGTATCCGGAAATTCTTCATAAAATAACACGATGTTGAAATTTCAATTAAAAAAATTAAAAAATTAAATTAAAAAATTAAAAAAAAAGTTTTTACTTTTTCACTTTTAAGTTTCCTAAGATAGTTAAACCAAATTTTTCACACATGATGTATGAAGGAAGGATCACAAAATAAAATAAAACTAGTTTCTATCTCAACTCGTCGTGAAGTTACGAGTAATCTGTGATATTATTGTAGGAAAAACGCGGTACACCACTGGAGAAATGAAATAAAATACCTGTTTTGGGTAAAGTATTTAATTTTGAATAAAAGTTATTTCTTGACATTTTTCCGTATTTGCCACTGGTTGCGTCATGTCGTTGGTTTTGGAAAAAACATCACTCTCACTCGTACTTTCACTAGGGAAAGTCCCAAAAATTTAAATTCTGTCACAATAGTGACAAATATGAAAGAACGTTAAGAGTCAACTTTATCCAAAACTGTTAATTCATTTCATTTTATTCAGTGTCGTAGCATCTTAAACTTACCCCTCTTTGTGTTAGTCGGTGATTATTTAAAGACCAGCATACATTCATTGTATTCGAACAGTTTCTACGTAAAAGATAAGGTAGTAAATGCCAAAAAAAATGTCAAGAAAAACTTCTTCAGAATTAAACGCTTTATCCAAAAATTTTATTTTATTTCATTTTGTTTAGTGGCGTACTACTTTTTTTCAAAACAATATCACAGATTACCCGCAACTCCGCCACTGGTTGAGATAGAAACTTAATTTTTTCTAATTTTATGATCCTTTATCCACACACCATGTGTGCAAAATTTAGTTTAAACAACTCTGAAAACTTCAAAATGAAACAAAAAAAATTTTTTTTTTTAAATTTAAACATCTTGTATCTTTTTTATGAAGAGTTTACGGATACATGCTCATAGGAAACTTTTTCCCTAAAATTACTTTTTCCATCACCTGTTTTATTTAAGGCACTTAAAACGGGGACATCCTGTATATTAAAGTACCATTTTTATGTTCTAAAATAGTTAATTTTAGCAAAAAGTCCAGCTTCTGTTTCAGTTTTCAAAGGTGGACAGTAAAGTAAGGCATTTTAAAAGATCAATTTATTTTTTGCACACAATATAATTTAATAAAATACAAACCCTGTAAGTCTCATTCAATTATGATTTGAAATGAAGACGCAATTTCAGGATTCTCTATACTATGAAATTGTACAGATATTTCGAGATATTATAAATTCCTGTCATTAGGGTGCAATCGTACTACCAATATAATATTGAAATAAGTAAAATTAAGCGTTTGTAATTTGGGCATTATAGAGACATCAGGCGACTTGGAGGCCGTAATTATTTAATTATAAAGAAATACGCTCCTTCAGATACCACTTCGTATTTTTAGCATCATCGTGTAATTTTTAATTAAGACGTAATTCGGGGAACCCCATGAAGCTCCTTGTGCGCTACATTTCCAAACTTTTAGATAAATTAAAGCCTAAGCGTGCGTCAACTGAGTAAAAGAAAAACCTGGAGGATAAAAATGGCCAAATGTCTCGGTAAATAAGGGGAATTTTTAAATATTTAGAACATTTCGTTTATCATAGAAAGATAGAATTAATAATAGAGCTACATTTTACCTTTTTGTACAAATAATTAGAAATGAAGTATTATGCACAAAATCAAGTACAAAAATGGGGCCAAATATACTGATGAATGGCTAGAGATATTTAAATAAAGCTTCCATTTGATTTGGTATATTTTTATACATTTCTAGCTTTTGGGTAAAACTAGATAAATGCTAAGTGCTATTTAAAACAATTACAGATAAACGATAGTGATTCTAGACACTAAACTTTTGCACCTTCTAATTTACGTTCAATTTATGCTGCTCTTCCCACTATGAGGAATTATTATAGCGCTTAATATTGGTTAAATATTCTCCAGGGATTGTAACAAAAATTTATGAGAAGGCGGAGAACTACAGGGATTCTAAACCACCCTTTTTGACCCTTAGTGATAAGTTGGACCTCTTAAACCCTGGTCAGCTTTATTGACGTTTGAAGTTGTAAAATGTCATTGACAGGATTAAGGGATGGCTTCTGCATCCTATTCACAGGACAGCTTTTACTTTGCTATTACTTTTTTTCCCTCGAAATCATCATGTCAAAATTTCAACTATAAAGTTAAAATTTTAGATAACAAAGAATAATAAAAAATTTAAGTATGAACGGTCAATGTTGAGCAAAACTCGATATTTCAAAAAATTTTAATATTCACTTAAAAAGATCTGGACTCAAGATTAAAAATTTTAAATAATTTGGAAATTTAAGCACAAAATTCCTAATTTCTAGAAAATTCAAAATTTATTAAAAAAATAAAAGTTGATATATTTAGTTTAAACCAGGAATTTCTAACAAGTGCTGAAATTTTGAGAAAAAAGTTAACATTAATTTCTAGAATAAAATTACCTTTCAAGTTGAACACGAAACTTTTAAGAAAAAATATAAAAATGAAACTTGGAATTACGTTAAAAACATATACACATATAAATTGGAAAACCGAAATTTTTGTTAAAACCAGAGGCGGCTGGCGTATAGGCACTGTGGACCTGCAGCACCCCCAAGTTCGCTTACGAGTTTTTTTCTTAAAAATTTTCTGAACACTTTTCATTACGCAATTCTTTGTAGAAATTTTAAATTTTCTCTGATTTCTTTTTATAGAAATTGAAGGTTTCTTTCACGAAGCTACGAAATTTAAAAACCTATTTTATTTTTAATTTTAATCAAAATAACATTTTCAAAAACTACTTTTTGTAAAAGTTTTGAGAAAGAAATCCTAATTTCGAGCAGAAATTAAAATGTTATAAAAAAAACTCAAATTTCTTTAAAAATGTCAACATTTTGAGAAAATAATTACAATTTCAAGAAAAAATTTAAATCGAACTCATCTTTCATTTTACTTATTCTTTAAAAAATAAGTTAATACGGTATCTTCGAATTTTTATCTCAAATCTCATTTTGAATAAAAATTTTGAGTTTTTTTGAAATATTTCCAATTTTTTAGGAAATTTTGATTTTTTCTACAAAGTTTCAATTTTTCCTAAATATTTTATGAAAAGAAATTTTCTCGAAGTTTCCATTTCTTCCGAAAGTGTTGTTCTTAAAATTTGTTTCAGAAATTCCAACTTTTTCAGATTTTTCTTTGTGTACCTGTAATTTGCTTTAAAAATGTTAAGTTTTTTCACGACACTTTGTCAATTTAAAGTTCATTTTATTTTGTAGTTTTGACAAAAAATGTTTGGAAAAAACTGTGAAAGTTCTATAAAAATTTCAACACTTTGGAAAAAACAAAAAATTTCGACTTTTTGTACAGATATTTCAATTTTTTTTTTCAAATTTTGATTTTTTTCTAAGAAATCTTGCCTTTTTTTCCCTATGCAATTTATGTTTTTCTCTTGATATTTTATACAAAAATTTTTTTTGAAATTTGGACTTTTCCTGGAGATTTTGTCTTTAAAAATATTCTTTCTTGTGAAAATTTTAATTTCTCTCAAATTTGTTTTAAAAATTTAAGTTTTCTAACGAAATCTTAATATTTTTAAGGTTCATCTTATTTTGTAATTTTGATAAGAATCTGAAATCTACTAAGTATAAGTTTAGGGAAAATATACTTCAGATCTGCATAAAAATAAGAAAACTTTCGGAAAAATATTGAAATTTCAATAAAAAATCAACCTTATAAATTTCAACCTTTTTTACAATTTGATATTTCTCTAAAAAATTACTACTACTGTAGGGCCAAAGAAAATTCTGAAGCAGAATTTCCAATTTTTCTACAAATGTTAAATTTATTCTTTAAATTTTCGAGTTCGAATTAAAAATTCAAATTTCGATAAAAAAAACGATCGAAATTTAAAAATTAAACTCAAAATTTCAAACGAAAGCAGATCATATTACTAGAAAAAGTTGAAATTTCTTATTAGTAAGCAACATTTAAAAAAAAATTACATTTTCAAAATTAAAGAAAAAATTTTTTTTTTTAAATAAATTAATTGTCAAAAATATTCTTACAATTTTGATTTTTAAAGTGTAAATTATTGAAATTTTTGAGAAAAAGAGTCAACATGTTTAAAAGAGTCTCAAAATTTAGAAAATAAAATTGTTCAAAATGTTGAAAAAAATTTATTAACTTTTTCTAGTAATTTTGAAGTTCCGGAGAAATATTTAAAATTAAATATTCCAGCTTGAAGCCAATTTTTTGTAATTAAAATTCAAATTTTGGAAATTGATTTGTACATAAGATGCAAGTTTTTTTTTTGGAAATTTGTTTCAAAACTTTGCTCAATTTTAAATATAGAAATTTTTGTTATTAATTTTTTTAAATTCGACTGTTATTTCGAAATTTTTCTTAAAAAATGTAAATTTAAAAAGAAAAACATTACCACTTTTAAAAAATAAAGATAAAGTTATTAGAAAAGTCGAACTTTAAAAAAAAGTTAAATCTTAAAAAATTTTGAAATTTTCATAGAAAGTCAAATTTTCAAAACAAAAAAGGATTACGAAAAAAATGTCCAATTTTTAAAATGGTCTACACTTTAAATAATTTTGGAAATTCGTCTTTGGAAAGACGAATTTTTGGAAAAATATCGACATTTAATATAAATTGCAGAGTTTTTAATTACATTTTCAAAGAAGCTGTATTTTTTGAATATTGAAATAAATTAAAAATTAACAAAATTTATTTCAAAGTTTGCACAATTTTAAAAATTGAGATTTTAGTTATTAATTTTTGTAAATTCAAGTGTTATTTCAAAATTTTTTCTCAAAAAATTTAAAGTTAAAAAGAAAAACCTTACCACTTTAAAAAAATAAAGCTAAAATTATCAGAAAAGTCGAACTTTAAAAAAGAATTCAATTTTAAAGTGGTCGACATTTTTAATAATTTTGGGAATGTGAATAAAAGACAAATTTTTTTGGAAAAATATCAACATTTAAAATAAATTGCAAAGTTTTTAATTAAATTTTCAAAGAAGCTGAATTTTTTGAATATTGGAGAAAACTCAGAATTATCGAAAAATTCGTAATTATCAAAAAAATTGAAATTTTGAAACTGTAAAATTTTGAAAAAAGTCGAAATTTTTCATAGTTCAAATTTAAATAGAATCTTTATTTTTAAGTCGAAGATTTAATTTGAAATGTTTAAAAAAATGTATAAACAAAATTTTTTAAAAAGTTCAAACTTTTTAAAAAGTCAAGTTTTCAAAAAGAGTAGAAATTTTGAAAAAAAGTCGAGGTTTTGAAATGGAGTCGAAATTTCACGAAATATTAGTCATATTAGTCGAAAATTTCAATAAAAGGTTTTAACAAATATGACTTAAAAAAAATTAAAATTTTCAAATAAAAGTTCGCAAAAATGTCAAAATTTTGAAAATAGTTAAAATTGAAAAAATAGTAAAAATTTTTAAGTTTTCCACAAATTTTTAATTTTGAAAAATGACTAAAATTTAAAAAAAATCGAACATTTGGAAAAGGTCGGAATTTTCCACAAAGTGGAAATTAAAATAAAAAGTCGAAAATTTCAAAAAACTGCAGATTTAAGAAAAGGTTAAAATTTTCAATAAAGAAAGTCCAAATTTGTTGACAAGACAAAAATTTTCAAAATTTTTCAACTGTCCAAAAGAAGTTAAAATTTTGGAAAAGAAGAAATTTTCAAAAAGAAAAGGTTGAAATTCATAGCCGAAATTAAAAAAATATTAAAATTTGCAAAAGATGTGAGAATTTTTATCGAATTCACGAAATAATTCGAGATTTTTAAAAAGTTGAAATCTTGAATAGTTGGGAAATTTGCACACTTTTCAATAAAAATCAAAATTTTCGAAACTGAAATATTGAAAGGAAATGAAAATTATCAGATAGATCGAAGTTTTCAAAAGTCGCAATATTGAGAAGTTAAAATTTTGGAAAAAGTTTAAATTTTTGGTAATTAAAATTTTGAATCAAATTTTGAAAAAATGTCAAATTTCAAAATATTCAAAAAAATTGAAATTTTGAAAGAATTTTGGAAAGTAGCCAAATTTTCAACAAAAAATCAAAAAATAATCGAAAGTGCAGAAAAGGTCGAAATTTTGAAAAATAGTTGACATTTAAATAAAAACCAGTCAAAATTATTAAGGATCGCAATTTTCAATAAAAATTATAATTTAAAAAAAAAATTATAAACAAAGATGAAATTTAGCAAAAAGTCGAAAATTTAAGAAGTCAAACGTCCAGATTTAAAAAAAATTACATTTTCAGAAAAAGTAACAATTTTCAAGTGGTAAAAATTAGATTTTGCAATACAGTCAAAATGTGGGAAAAAATCCAATTAAAAAGACCGGATTTTTTCCAAATTTCAGTTGTATTCCAAAATTTAGACTTTTTTCTTGTAATTTCCACTTTATTTTATTTTTAAGTATTGACCTTTCCGAAAATCTGTGTATACTTTTTTTTAAAGATATCTCCATTTTGAAAAATATTTAAACTTTTCGGTGTTTATTGTATTTTTTTTGAAAATAAAATAAATTTTTGAAAATTTTCAGCTTTTGAAAATTTTTACTTTTTCTGAAAATGTAAATGTTTTTATAAATGGAATTTTGACTTTTTAAATTTTCGATCTTTTTTAAAATTTCATCATTTTTTTTTCAAAAATTATATTTTAATTGAAAATTTCGATTTTTAATAATTTTGATTGTTTTATAACGTCAACCATTTTTCAAAATTTCGACTTTTTTGCAAGGTTTCGATTTTTTTAAATCGAGACATTTCATAAAATGTCGACTTTTTTCACAATTTTGACTATTTTTATTTATTTTTTTAAATTTGGCTCCGATTTAATTTTCGAAAAAAAATTTCGATTTTTTTAAAATCTTGTCGTTTTACGAAAAGTTTAACATTTTTTCAAAATTTTTATTTTGTTGACCTAAAATTTCAATCTTTTTTTAAATCTTCAATTTTGGTTCAAAATTTTAACTACTAAAAATTTAAACTTTTTTACTTCTCAATATTTCGTCTTTTGAAAACCTCGATCTATCTGATAATTTTTGACTTGTTTTCAACATTCCGGCTTTGAAAATTTTGGTTTTTATTGATAAGTTGAGTAAAAATTTCCCAATTATTCAAAATTTAAACTTTTTAAAATTTCGAATTATTTTAAAAATCCCATAATACTTCTCAAATCTTTTGAATGTCTATTTTTCTAAAGTTTTCATATTTTTTTTTTTGGATTATAAAATTTCGACCTATTTGTTTAAAAATTTCTACATTTTCGAAATTTTGACTTCTTTTGGAAATTTGAAAGTTTTTGAAAATTGTTGCCTTATCCTTTTAAATTTTTTACATATCTCGCATATTTCTCAAAATTTAGAAAGATCGAAGTGTCAAAAAGTTTTGACTTTTTTTGAAAATTTAAACCTTTTCTTAAATCTGAACTTTTCTAAAATTTTTGACTTTCTTTTAATTCCCACATTGTTGAAAATTTCGGTTTTTTGAAATTTTAGAATTTTTCAAGATTTTAGCTATTTTTCAAAATTAAACATTTTTAGAAAACTTAAAAATTTCGACTATTTTTTTAATTTCAACTATTTTCAGAATTTCGACATTCTTTGGAAACTGTCGATCCTTTATTTAAAAACTTTGATTTTTCTTTTAAGTGAGACATTTCTTAAAAACTTTAAATTTTTGACTAATCCGTAAAATTTTGAATTTTTCTAAAAATTTCGGCTCGATTTCAAAACGTCGACTTTTTGTTAAAAAATTTCGACTCTTTTTCAAAACTTGATTTATTTATAGGTTCGAATTTCTTCAAAATACTATTTATAATTTTTTTTGTACATTTAAAATCTTCAACTTTAAAAAAATGAGTTTTTATTTTAAATTTGAACTACTCAAAATTACGACATTTTCCAAAATTTCACCCTTTCAAAATTTCAATCTTTTTGATAATTACGAATTTTTTGATTATTTTGAGTTTTCTCCAATATTCAAAAATTTAGCATCTTTGAAAATTTAATTAAAAATTCTGCCATTTATTTTAAATGTCGATATTTTTCCAAAATTTTGCGTTTTTCTATTCGCAAAATTATTGAAAATGTCGACTATTTGAAATTAAATTTTTTTTTAAGTATTTACTTTTTTCAAAATCCTTATTTTCTTTTGGAAATTTGACTTTCTAAGAAATTTTCGAAATTTTTAAAAATTCCAAATTTCGGCTTTTCTGATAACTTTGGCTTCAATTTTTATAACTGGTAATTTTTTCTTTCTAAATTTAAATTTTTTGGTACTATTATTATTATTTTTATATTTATTATTTATTATTATATTGAAATAAATATCACTCCTAGTAACAAAAATTTCGATTTTTAAAATTGTGCTGAGCTTTAAAACAAATTTCGAAAAAAAACTTGCAGTTTATGTACAAATAAATTGTCAAAATTTAAATTTTAATCTCAAAATATTGACTTCGACCATTAAATTGTTGACTAATTTTTTTGCAACATTTTGATTGTCATTTTCCAAATTTTGAGACTTTTCTTGAAGTGTTGACTTCTCGAAAATGTCAATAATTCCCACTTTAGAAGTCGAAATTTTAAGAATATTTTTGACAATTAATTTATTTTTGAAAATTGATTTTTTTTCTTTGATTCCTAAATTGTTCCTTTATTCCAAACATTTTCTACACAAATAAGAAATTTCAACTTTTCCCAGAAATATTGCTCGATTTTTCTTCAAAATATTCTCTTAATCTTTAAATTCGAACTTGAGAATTTCAAAAATAAATTTAACATTTTTAGATTTATTTTTTCTTGAAGTTTTAATATTTCTCTCAAATTTTTCTTATTTTTATGCAAATTTGGAGTTTATTTTCTCTAAATTTATCTATATACATAAAACAAAGTCGTGTTAGTAACACCGTTTACAATTCCAGAACGGCTGAATAGATTTTTATGTTCTTTGCTTTGTTGGGTTTGTCTCGTCCTCGAATAGCAGAATAAAGACTAAAATATTGAAAAAATTCACATGTTTATAGGAAATCCGTTTACAGCGCCATGTCTTATTCATAACAGTAGCATGACAGAAATGTACCGTAACCTACATTAACCGTAAATGTGTTGTAATCAGTTTCCAGTAGATGGCACTGTATCTGTTTTGATTATGGCCCGTTTTCAGAGGTTTTTCGCAGGATTCACCAGGAAATGAGCGAGCGTATTAAATATTTTAATGAAAAATTTAATTCAGCTAATGATTTAATACAATGTTTAATAATTCTGAGGTGGTACGAAGTTCGCCAGGGCCAGCTAGTACTTAATAATATTCAGTTTCTTATCGAAATTACAAAATAAAAGGCACTTTAAAATATTAACATTTCGTGAAAAACATTAACATTTCTAAAACAAATTAGAGAAATCAAAATTTTCACAAGAAAAAATATTTTAAAGACAAAATCTCCAGCGAAAGTCAAAATTTAAAAAAAAATCCGTTGTATAAAATGTTTAGAGAAAAATACAAATTTCATGGGAATAAAAATTAAAATTTTTTAGAGAAAATCGAAATTTCAGAAAAAATTCTTTACAAAAAGGTTAAAATTGAAATTTTACTAAAATAATCCAAGACTCGGTTGTTATTTCATTTTAGAATAATATTAAAATGCGAAAGAAGTTAAAAAGTAAATTTTTTCTTAAAATTTCTTCGTTTTTTCCAAAATCTTGACATTTTTATAGAAATTTTAGAGTTTTTTGCTAAACATTTTTATCAAAATTGGAAAATAAAATAAACTATGAAATGTCAAAGTCTAGTGAAAAAAACTTGACATTTTTAAAGCAAATTAGAGGAACATAAAAAAATCTGGAGAAGTTGAAATTTCTAGAAGAAATTTTAAGGACAAAATTTTCAGAAAAAATAGGAATTTATAAAAAAATTCCTTTTATAAAATATTTAGGAAAAATGGAAACTTTGTAGCAAAAATTAAAATTTTTTTAAATAAATTGAAATATCGAAGAAACTGAAAATTTTTATACAAAAAAGTTGAAATTGAGATTTCAGGAAAAAACTCGAATACTCACTATTAATTTTTTTTTAGAGAAATATTAAAATGTAAGAAGAGTTGAATTTGTAATTTATTTTGAAATTTTAATTATTTTCTCAAAATTTATACAAAAATTAGAAAAAAAAATTAAAATAGATTTGAAAATCCTGTAACTTCGTAAAAGAAACTTGACATTTCTATAAAAAGAATTCAGAGAACATTTCAAATCTCTACAAAAAATTGTTTAAGGAAAAGTGTTCGGAAAATGTTGAGAAAAAACTCGTAAGCGAAATTGGGGGTGCTGCAGTTCCACAGTATATATGCGAGCCGTCACTGCTCCTGACATTATTCAACATCTTTGGTGTCACCGACGCAATCGCAAGCGTTATTCTTGCTGGTAAGTCAGCTCCGTCGCTGGGTTTTGTTTTTATAGACTTTTCACATAACCCCATAAAAAAGTCCAGAGGCGTCAGGTTTGGTGATCGTGGTGGCCATTCTACCGTACCTCGTCTCCCATATTCACCGATTTGGAAATGTAAAATTGAGATATTGCTGGACATTGACTTGGTAGTGTGGTGGTATTGAATCTTGCTAGAACCATATTACATTAGCTGGAACGTGTGGATTTCCTTGAGCTGAATATAAGTTTACCAAAGCTGGTACAATGTTGTTTTGGAGCAATGCTAAATCATTATCTCCATTTAAATTTACATCAATGAAAATTGGACTAATGACATGATCGCCAATAATAACTGCCAAAACGTTAACTTTTTCAGGGTTCTGTGTATGCAATTTTCTCATCCAGTGGGGATTTTCACTAGCCCAATAGCGACATTTTTTTACGATTTACATGATTATGAAGAGTGGACTCATTAGAAAATAACATGTTTTCTATTTGGATGGCCTTATTATCTAATCTTTGCATCATTTGCTCACAGAAATGTATTCTTCTATCAAAATCGTCTTCACTGAGCTCTTGACATGGTGTCAGTTTATAAGAATGCATTTTATTTTCTTTCAGTACACGAATAATCGAGGAATGACTATCGTTCAGTGCTGCAGTTACTTGTCGACCTGAAGAGTGTAGATTTTCTTGATACTCATTCATTATTTCCAATTAGTTAATGCATTGGAGGGCTCTCTTTTTAGCTTTTGTACATGTCCCTGTTCGTGAAAATGCTTCTCGATGTTACAAATTATACCTTGAGATATAGGCGGTAAATTAGGAAATCTTTGTTAAAACAGACGAGCGAATTCGGCCTGTAATCTTGCTCTATCTCCATAACCGATCATTTGTAAAAATTATTATTTTATGCATTTCTGATAAATGACATATTAAATTTTTAAAATGGGCAAAAAGATAACTGAAGCACGATACTGACCACTGCTATAATTCTCTCACAGTTTTAGAAAGTTACTGGGATGTTTTCGACACAAAGTACAATTGACTATGATAAGATTGATAAGTGTTTAGGTTTTCATTTTTACAAAATCAAAAAAGGATATCGAAATTGTTTTTGGTCCCTTTATGATTATCGAGGACGAACCGGACGAGCCGCTATTATGATAACGAAGGCTTCCACGGCCAGAGTCCGTACAGGATATACTCCTTTGGAGATTGGACCGTGTCAAAGAACTGATAAAAGTGTTCGACGTTTCGCCCACCATCGTAGGGGGCTTCTTCAGGAACAAAGAAAAGAAACAATAAATGAAAAGAGTAATATGAGGGAATATGCAAAAAATGAAACAATGAAAAGGCCAATTTCAAAACATCAGAGCACGGTAACTCAGTATGTCCACCATACCAGAGGCGAAACTCTTCTGAATTGAAAATTGGTACAAAGGATAAGAAAGTTTAGACAGAAGAACACGGTAACTCAGTATGTCCACCATACAAGAGGCGAAACTCTTCTAAGCCGCTATTAGTTATGATTGTCAGAAAATTTCATTTGGTTGATAAATTATTTTTTATATTGTTTATTTTTTAAATAAATTTAGCAACCATAATATTTTTAAAAGGAAAACGAAAAGACCTTTTAAATGAGGTATACCAAGCCCCTACTTCCCATTGAAAAATTTAGGGGCTGAAACGGTAACTCGAAGGATAACATTTTTGCAATGCAGAATGTCTTCTTACAATCCAAAAAATTGACCTGTCCCGGAATTTTTCATAAATATGTACAATAATTGAGATATTGAATTTATTCCATTTGGCTGTTCCGCGCTGTATATATTTTATTGGATATTATTTAAGTCTCATTGTGAAAATTGAATATTGTCTGCATTTTCTTTGCAAAGTATTGTGATTCTTATTTAGCCGAAACACGAATGAAAGGGCAAATTAAAGTTAAAATTTCGCTTTAAGTCGATCTTTCGAGATTGGGCCCAAAACAAACAAAAAAAGGTCGAGATTTCTAAAATAAGGAATTTTTGTTAGAAAGTCGACATGTTGACATTAAAAGTCTTTCAATTCAAAATGATAAAAGTCTATACAATCCATAACGAAATATTTACAGGTGAATATTTTGCTTCTATTCCCTAAAATGTCCACCTTTGTTATTCAAGGATAACACTCTTTGTCAGCTCCTGCCCTGGAATTTCCGTCAAAGCCAAAATTGCGTCAACTCGCATCTAATTGACGAATCGTAATGTTATTTTCAAATCTCTTCGTTATCTATTACTACGGGTGGGTAGAGTTATCATTGATGGGGGTGTCGTCATTTAAACGCAGGAGCACAGGTAGTCCTTATAAACGGGAAACTTTCGCACTCCGTTCATTTACGGCATTGTGCTTTGCTTATTGCTATCCAAGGGGGGATTTCAACGATACCTCAATTCCACTTCCAGTTTCGTAGGCTGTTCTTTCTTTGCATTCGCTGGTGAGTTTTTTTTATAATAATGTTTGGGCTTTTTAAACTGTTTAAGTTTGATAAACAAAATTGCTTGTTTTCAATGTATGTAGGTGTATGTAAATTGCAGAAAAAAATCTAATTGTATTTCGATAATATGAGTTTAATTTCAATATAACGTATTGGTTTTTTTTTCTCAGTAAAATACGTAATTTTGTAATAAGCAATATTGTTTGTACTAATACAATTACTTCAGTCAGAAACTATTCCATTTTAATTTACCTGTACGATAATGCAGCAATTACTGAGAAAACAATTTCAAAATGAAAATTAAATGTATGTATTTAAATAAAGCAACTGAAGTCATTTGTCTGTAGTTAAAGGCATAGGCAAATTTGCTAAAAAAAAATTTCAACACAAAAAAATTAATAAAAATTAAAATGTTTAAATCGTTTTTTAGCAAAAACAGCATATTCAATATTCCGAATTCCGAGCACAAAAAAATAAATCGCCGCGCTTTGAAATTTCCAGAGATTTTTTGGGATTCTTTGAGGTTGAACAATTATAGCCAGTGTCCTTAGTGTCCTTATTTGTAAAATTATGCCAAGTAAAGCAAATATCCCTGATTACTTAAATTTTTATCTCTTTTTTTCGATAAACTATTTTGTAGTAATTTTTTATTAAAAACCAATTATTAAAATTTCTAGAGAATAGCTTACAGTTTAAAAACACTACTCGCATTTTTTGTACGGGAATTACTTACTGATGGGATCACTGGAAAAGAATTAATTGAGGTCCGTGAACCTTTTTTATGACAAACAAAAATTTGATCTCACGGTTTTCTTATCATTAGTCAAAACAGCTAAGCTAAAAAATTTTGAACTCAAAACTTGGAAACTAGAAACTGAAATTTCGATTTTTTAGTTCTCTTTGTAACTATTTTCTTTCGAATTTTAAAAATGGTCTAAAAAATTGTATGCAAGTGGAATGCAATAGTTGAAACATTGCCACCTAGCGAAGCGGTTGCTCTCTAGGAAAAAGTTCCCAGAAGACAAGGATTCTAATGCACAGACCAATAGGTTTGAACATTTATTAAATTCGAAGTTTGGAAACCAAATACCGAGATCTAACAAGATCGAAACCGGTATTTGGTTTCTAAACTTCGAATCTAATAAATGTTCAAATTTATTGGTCTGTGCATTAAAAAATTGTAGGCATTTTCTTACATTCCCTAATTTTTCTGTCTAGTCCAGTGATTCGTATTGTTATTTGCTTTAACGCTCTCTTTATAGGGGAAAAATTGTCAACACCTCCTGCAAATCTACTGTTTTTTTTAAACGAATAAACATAAAAAAAAATATATCCTTTTATGAATTATTTCACCTCGTTTAATAGCAGAATATTAAAAACCATGCGTTATAGAAAGATTAATTACACTGGTCAACACTGATTTTGTAACACGAACTTTGGTAGGTAATTGTATTAGGGCTACCTACCCTTATCATGAAATTTATTTTTGGAAATGTAATCTTTCCAAATACTGTTCGTTTTTATTTAGGTCCACATATTATTTACATATTAAAAAATGTTGTCAAAATTAAATCATAATATCGTGATCATATTAATTCTTCATTTAAATTTTTTTTTGTCATTAAAATTTGGGTACTTTTTATGTGAATGGGACACCAGGGGTCGAAAAAATCACAATTAGGAAAAAGTTTGTCTTACACGCAGATCTTTAATTTGTAAATAGAAAACTGTAAAGCATTTACGCCTATAAAGCCCTCTGGTATATTTCTACCAACTTCATATCAAATTAGGTTTACCAAAAATTTTCTAGAGGGGATGGGCTTCAATAAATTTGGATTTTTATATTTCAAAGAGAAACTCTCTAGAATGAGTGAAGTAGTAATAGTAGAACCTCAAATTAAGAAAATGAATGGAAAACTTGTTGTTTAAAGAAAAATTAAATGTTTTAAAAAAATCCGCATGAAGATGCTTCAAAAATTTAATTGGAAATTTTTTGATTTACCATAAGTGTGACATCTATAGATATTTGATTAGAAGTCTTTTATTGAAGTATAGAAATTTGGGTTGCAATATGGAAATCAAGATTTATTTTTTAGACACATATCTTGACTTTATTCCTACGAATTAGGGGGCCCTATGGGGCTCAAAGTGATAAGAATTAATAAAAGTGTCATGAGGACATTCCAATGATTGAAAAACTTTATCAGGGCAGATTAAACTCAAAGGTGTTGACTGACTACTAATGCTTAATCAAGAGAGACCAATTAAAAGCTAAATAATCTAGAAAAACAAAAATTTGAAGTTCCTAATGTACATTTTTTATGTTATATGTCTTGAGATTTTTCAAACATTTAACAAACAAATGTCGCGAGTGGTAAAAGTTTCAAAACTGTTTATTTTAAATGATAACAACTAACACTATTAAAAAACACAAAATAAGTTCATGTGACATGATAAAACTTCAATTTTGTTGACCACTGTTTTATAAAAAAGCCATCTGTAGGGCGCCTTTGAATAATATTATGTATTTTAAACGGTTACTAATATCGTAAAAAAAAATTAGGAATTGCAATTTTTTAAAACCCTTTGAGGCCTTAAATAAAATATAAATTGGGACCTGGTTACGATTTTTTCTGGCCATTTCAATTTAAGACATGAACCAGAGGACTGCTTAATATCAAGCAATCAAATTTTTCTCTAAAATAGATCATTAGGTATTTTAAATGACCCTGTCTTCTATTTTAGAAATATTAAAGTCTTCCCCTCAACTTACGTTATTTTTAAAATGTCGGTTTTTAAATTGGACATTTCTTATTATTTCCCTAATATTTGTATTTAAAATTTTAATTTTAAACCCGAAGTCTAGAATTTTTTCTCAAAACTTCGACCTTCAATTTGCATCTTTACTTTTATCACTTAAGGGTTGTATGTATACAGAATGGACCATAAGTAATGGTACACAGACCAAGAGTGGATTTTTCGTATAAAAATTATTTGATTTAGCAAAATTTACCTTATACCAAAAATTGATACTAACCAAGATACAGGGTGTTTTTTTATTGATTTTGGACATCTTTTAACATTTCGATCTCTTTTTTTAAATTTTGGGAAGAAGGTTTCAATTGTTATGTGGTTTTTTTGTAACATTTCGACTCCATACTGAAATTTTCAAATTTTTATAAAAATTCGCCTCTATTTTTCGAAAATTAAACTTTAATCAGGCTCGTAACCAGGCGAGGTGGGCTGGGGGGCTGCAGCCTCCCCGAAATTTATTGGCCTTACACTCGACAGAACTGAACTTTCCAGACGTGCGAGCTTTTTAAAAAACATTTTTAATGGATCATTTTGTTTTCATAATAAAATGCAAGCAGTTTTTTTCAAATTTGGCGCAAATTCTTATTATTAGAGATCGAATTTTAAGCGCAATCAAACGAAGTATACAGGTGAGCAAAATGTTAAATTAGGGAAAAACGACAAGCTAAAGAAGGCACTAAAAAGGTAAAATACTCTAAAAAAAAGGCATTCACAGGCCAAATCTCACAATTAAAAAAAAAACATTTTGAAAAAAAAATATAGTAGATTTTAGGTTATACGCAGAATATTCAGAATGATTAAAATATTTTCAAATGAAGAGATTCTTTCGAGTTCATTCTAGAATCTTCACCCTAAATCTTAAAATTTTTACCTTAAACTCATTCGATTTTTTCTCCGAAATTTTGACTTTTAAATCTGAGATTTCGTTTCTAAAAATATTTAAACGTTTCTTGAATTTTTTTTTATTTGTAACTTCAGTATTACGTTTTAAATTTTATTTAAAAAATGTCGAATTATGCAGGATTTTCAAGCTTAAAATCCTCATTTTGAAAAAAAAAATTCATTAATAAATAATTAAGAGAAACTGCAAATTTATACAAAAGATCTTTCGTGATTTAACATTAAATTTTGGAAAAATTTTGGATTTTGTGATAACATTTTTACAGTTTTTGAATTTAAAAATTTAAATTTTAAATTCGATATTTGAATAAAATTTTGAATATTCGACTCTTTCCTAAAAATTTGAAATCTATTATAAGGCGGAATTTTGAGAAGACATTTTTTAATAACTTTTTTTAAAAATTTCTTCTATAATTTTTCTAAAATGTCGATTGAACTTAAGAAAAATGTAAAATGTCGATTCTTTTATAAATTTCGAGTTTTACAAAAAACATTTTTAAACTGGAAAATTCAGGACTTTTTTAATAACTTTAACCCATCAGTTTAATTGGCAATTTTTATTTTTTTCAAAAGAGTTTTAACTTCATAATAGAAAATGTCGAAATTTTTGGTTATAAACTTTATTTCTTTATATTTCGATTACAATTTCGAAAATTCGACTATTTTTTTCAAAATTCGACTTCCAATTGATAACTTTCAAAAAAATATTGAAATTTTTATCTGTTATTAAATTTCAACTTTAGTTAAAAAATTTTGTACTTTTAATTACATTTTAATTTTAAATTCATATTTAAAAAAACTTGATTTATAAAACTTTTATCACTTTTTAGGAGTTTAAAAATGCCAGGATTAAAGTCACAATTTTGAACAAAATTAGCTTAATGACTTTAGTTTATTTTTCAAAATTTTTACATTAGCACTGGTTTAAAACTTGCACTTCTTTAAAATATTTTGACTTTCTTTCTAGACATTTAATTTGAAAAACTCCCCTGATGTGTCCCATGATGTCCATATTAGGCGATAACTTTGTTAGTTGAAAAGATAGAGACATGAACTAAAAAGTGATTGGATGGCATCAAATAATCTATTATTATGCGCTTCTAAAACCTTAACCACCCTAAATAAATCACGCTCCCCCCTTTTTTAAATTGCACACAGCACTTTGCTAAGCTTGAAACCTTAGTTTACTTTGAATACAGCCCTATGTAGTAATAATGTAATAAATTCAGTTTTTTTAAATAATTTTTCTCAACATTTCAAATTATAACTTGGGATTTTAAAATTAAAATCTAAATTTAAAGGCTCAAGTCGATATTATGAGCAAAAATTCCAATTTTTTAATTAAAAAATGTTGTGAGAAAAGATGGAAAATTCTGGAAAATATACGTGATTAGACCTTATAAATAATGAAAACTGAAATTTTTTCATCGACAACTTCCCCAGAGAAAAAATTCCCAAAGTCCATTTTAGAGTCGAAGTTTTGGAAAAAAGTTAAAATTCCAGTTCTCTTTAAAAAAGTTATGAAAACACTTGACATTTTGGGGAAAATATTCCGAAAGAAAAAATTTCCAAATTCCCTTTTAGAGTCAAAGTTTTGGAAAATTTTCTAAAATATAGGTATTAAACCTTATAAATGATGAAAAATGAAATTTTTGTATGAACGACAACGTTCCGAGAGAAAAAATTCCCAAATTCCATTTTACAGTCGAAGTTTTGGAAAAAAAGTTAGAATTCCAGTTCTTCTTAAAACATGTATGAAAAGAGTTGACATTTTAAGAGAAAATATTCCGAAAGAAAAAATTTCCAAATTCCATTTTAGAATCGAAGTTTTGAAAAAAGAGGTAAACATTTCGGTCCTCTAAGAAATTTATGAAAAAAGTTGACATTTTGAGAGGAAATATTCCGGGAGAAAATATTTCCAAATTCTATTTTAGAGTCGAAGTTTAGAAAAAGAAGTAAATATTCCAGTTTTCCCTAAGAAATTTATGAAAAAAGTTGATATTTTGAGAGAAAAATTCCGAGAGAAAAAATTCCAAATTCCATTTTAGAATCGAAGTTTTGGAAAAAAAGGTAAAAACTCCAGTTCTTCCTTAAAAATTTATGATTTAAGTTGACATTTAGAGAGAAAACATTCCCAGAGCAAAAATTTCCAAATTCCATTTTATAATCTAGGTTTTGGAAAAAAGAGGTAAACATTCCAGTTCTCCGTACGAAATTTATGAATAAAATTAACATTTTGAGAGAAAATGTTCCGAGAAAAAAACTTTCAATTTCAATTTTAGAACCGAAGTTTTGGAAAAAAACTAAAAATTTCAGTCCTCCTTAAAAATTTATGAAAAAATTTGACATGTTGAGAAAAACACAAACTTTATAAAAAATATGAATTTTCACACAAAAGTTTAAGAGAAGGAAAACATTTTGTCTTTAAATTCAAGATTTGAAAAAACAAATTGATATTTTCTTTTGAATACGTAAAATTTAAAAAAAAATAAATACAAATCTTGTCCACTGGAATCAAGAAAGATTAAAAAACAAAGCAAAAGTTGCTCTAACGCGTTGCGCTTGCCAAGCTATTATTTGCAGGGATATATTATTTCTGTCAGTAGACAAATTTTGTAGAGCGAAAAATTTAAAATCATTTTTACTTCTGACGACGGGAAGAGAGGTGAACTGCCCGAAACGTTAAATTTAATTATCATTTATTTTTATCGTTTAACTTTTACAATGGTTTTTAAGTGTTTTTTAGTGAGTGTTGTCACAAACAGCGATTTACAAACTAAGATCTAACGCAATCGCTGTTTGGGGCAATCTATAAAAGATTGTCTTTCCTTAACAAAAAAGAGGTAACTGAAAATATAGACGTCTATAAGAAGCAACTGGCGAAGAAAATGCCAATCAGTAGGAATGGAATTAATAATACTTCTTGTGGTTTAAAAACAATAAGTTCATTTCGTAAAGTCAAAAAGATATTGATGATTTTAAAAAATTGAAATACAAATCTTGTGCCCTGAAACTAAGAAAGATTAAAAAACACAACAAAGGTTGCTCTAATGCGTTTCGATAGCCAAGCTATCATCTTCTCTCTGAATTGTATTTCAGTTTTTGCAGATAACCAAGGACCAGTCCATTCCACCAAAATTGATGGTTTTTACTTCGGTTAATAAACTTACATTTAAAACAATTTGTAGCATTAAAACTTGTGAAAAATCAAAAACTTGTTTGCCACCAGTGCTCCCAATCTCTGTTTTGGATTTACGTAAAGTCATAGATAAAATGTAGCATGGAAATAATTTTACGTTTCGAAAAAATATTTCCATGCTACATTTTATCTATGACCTTACGTAAATCAAAAACAGAGATTGGGAGCACTGGTGGCAAACAAGTTTTTTGATTTTTCACAAGTTTAAAAATTTAATTTTTTTGTGAGTAGCATAGAGAGTAGCATAGAGAGTAATTGTTGGATATTATTATAACTTTGCTTTTGGTAGAATAACAATCCTTTAATTTATAATCTAAATATTTCAACTATTACCTTTATGTTTTCGCAGCTTCTAATTGGTTTATAAAGCTGAAGGCTCATTTGTTTTACCCTAATTCATTAACACAAAAATGTATTTTTTTTAAATCTGATGTATATTTCGTATGTGATTTAATATTTCTTTTTGTTGAAATTTTGTTTTAAATAGTATCTTGGTAATGTGACTTGTGACTGAAACAAAAAAAAAAAAAATCAAGTTGTTTTTTGAGACCTCAGACTTATTACCCTAGTTGTGTATTTTGGTAATGCTGTTTTTTCTTCAACTGAATAACTCAGTTTAATTGATACTAAGCTTAGCTACTTACTGTTACTTATAGTTGCCAAAACTTTGGTAGCTAGCACTGATCACGAACTGAATCCAGCGCAATAAGACGTCAGGAACATGAAGTAGAAATTAGCCTTTCATTTAATTTTTGGTACCTAAGCACACAAGACAGTAATGCCACAAATATTTACTCTTGAATAAACTAAACAAAATTAATATCTTACTGGCACGACTTCGTCAGCGAGCTTAAAGAAATAAGTGCAGTGCAACTGCTTGGAAGTTTCAAAACAAAAAATAATTTTCAGTTCAAATTGTAAGGCGGTAACTTAATATTACTAAAATCGATAATACACATGCCTATTTTTATTGTAGTTCAGGAGCGATTGGGCCCAATCGCGCCCCACACATAAAGGGGCCCCGCATCACCACCAAAATTAACAAAAATTCAATCTTCGAAATTTACTCTTTTGTGAAAATTTTTTCATTTTATCAATATCCTTAAAATTTTGAAAAGGTAGACTTTTAAAAGTATCATTTCAAAATGTTGACATCATTTTTCAAACGTTTGATTAAATTTGAATTCTAATGTTCTAAATTTCGAAATCTTTCGAAATTTTGTCATTTTTCAAAATTTTTTACTTTTAAAAGTTTCCCCTTTCTTTAAAATTTCGTTCTTATCCAAAAATATCGATTTTTTTTTAAATCGATTCTTGGTGAAATTTTGGATTATTTTGTAAAAATTCCGTTGCATTTTAAAGTTTTTGAATTATTTCGAAAATATAAACTTTTTTAAAATGTCGATTTTGGCTTTTTCTTTGAAAATCTTAACTTTTTTTTGAAAACTTTTTTTTAATTGAATTTCTTTTTAAGATTTGAACTTTTTAACTTTTTTCTCAAGGTTTTAATGAACAAAAATTTCGAATTTTTTGATAATTTTGACTTTTTTGGAATTTTGGCTTTTTGATAATTTGGGTTTTTAGGAGATTTCACTGAAAATTCTTCATTTTTTTAAATCACATTTCTTCATAATTTCGAATATTTGTTAAATTTCAGAAGCCTTAACTTTTTATGAAAACTTCAGCAATTTTAGAAATTTTGACTTTTTTTGAAAATGTGACTGGAGAATTTCAATTTCTTTAAAATTTTGACTTTTTAAAAAAATTTCGATCTTTTTTAAAAATTTTGCCTATTTTTCAAAAATTCTACCTGTTTTAAAGATTTGTAATGTCTTGAAAAATACGACTCTTTAAGGAGTTTTTAATACATTAAAAATTTTAACATTTCAACTAATTCTTGAGAATTTGATTTTGAAATTTTTAAATCGGTACTTTTACTTTTATTTTTACTTTTTGAAAGTTGGTGCTTGGTTATCTCCAAAAATTGAAATACAAGTTCCCACTTTTCAAATTTTTGTCTTTTTTTTAATTACATTTTCCTTAAAAACTTTGACCCTTTATATTTGGTTGCCCTTAGTTAGATCAGAGGTCGGCACACCGCGGCTCACGAGCAGCATGCGGCTCTTTTAAAAGACCATTGCAGGCTCTAAATTTCCCTAAAGAAATAAATAAATAAAAGCTAAAGTGAACAGACACGCACAAAAGGAATACTCATTAAACAAGTGACCTACAGAAGTCGAAATTTCCAAAAATACTTTTCTAGGAATTTTTACGTTTTGCTTAAATTTTGAGAAAAAAGTTATGATTTCAAGAAGTATTTTTCCGAAATTTTTGATTGATTTGTATAAACATTCTGAAAAATCACATGAAATTTGCAATTTCTAGAAAAAAGACCAATTTGGGGAGTCAAAATTTCTAAAAAATATTTTTTTCATGATTTTTACTTATTGATTTACAAATTTTCTACTTCCTTGAAATTTCGTAAAAAAGGTTAAATTATTTTGTGAGAAAAAAAATCTAAATTTAGGGAAACACCAAATACCAAAGTTCGAAATTAAAGCGGACATTTCCAGATAAAGCCGAATTTTAAGAAAAAGGAAAAGATTTCGGAAAAATTCAGAAAAAGAAACTGAAAAAATTGAGAAAAAGAAGCTGAAAAAATTCAGGAAAAGGAAAAGATTTCGAAAAAAATAAGAAAGAAATAAATTTATCAAAAGATGAAATTTCAGAAAAAAAAACGTCGAATTTCGACAATATATTGAAACCCTGAAGAAACTAAAAACCTGAATTTTTTGAAAATCTGTAAAATATTAAAAAAGGGAATCGTAAAAATAAACTGAAAGCTTAGAAAATAATTGTCGAACTTTAAAGAAGTTGAAGTTTTTTAAAGAAGAAGAAAAAATCCAATTTTAGGAAAAATTGCAAGAAAAAAGTCAAAATTTTAAGAACAGCTCGAAATTTTCACAAAAAATTTCCAATTTTCCAGAGAAATTTAAATTTTGAGAAGAAATTTAAAATTTCGAGAACAAGTCGATTTAAAAAAGATCCAAATTTTCTGATAAATTTGAATTTTAAGAAAATTGGTAAAATAATTTTGAAAGAAAAAAGAATGTCGATAAAACTTTCAGTTTCGAGAAAAGTACTGAGTTTTAAAAAATGGTCAACATTTCCCAGATAAGGTCAAAATTTAAGAAAAAAATGAAATGTTGAGATTTGAAAATAGATAAATTTCGTTCAAAATAAAGAGATTTTCAGAACAAGTTTAATTTTGAAAAAAAAGATTTCGAAAAAATGAATTCGTCAAAGGTTACCAAAAAAAGCAAAATTTTAGAAAAAGACTTCGAATTGTGACAACAGATTGAAATTCGCAGAACAAATTAAAAAACCTAGCATATCTAAACAAATTTAAATTTTGTAAAAAGTTGTAAGATTTCGAAAAGAAAAATTGTAAAAAACTGAAAGCTTTGAAAAAATTGTTGAATTTTTAAAAAGCAAAGTTTTTCAGAGAAAAAGAAAATAAGAAATTTGCATTTTTCCAGATAAAGTTAAATTTTGAGAATAAATTAAATTTGAAAGTTCGAGAACAAGAAGAATTAAAAAAATTCCAAATGTTCCGATAAATTCGAATTTTGATGGAATTGGTAAAATAATTTCGAAAGAAAAAACAATGTTAATACAACTTCAAGTTTCGAAAAATGTTGAACTTTAAAGAAAGGTCACATTTTAAGAAAAAAATCAAATTTTGGGATTAAGTCAAACGTTTGGAAAATTGTCGAATTATGTCGACAAAATCACAGCTTGCAGAAACAATCAAATGTCGAATTTCAAAAGTCGAAATTACGAAAAAAACTCACTTTTGCGAAACAAATTCAAATTTGTAGCAAATAAATAAAAGCTAAAATGTCTAGTAAAGGTCAACGTTTGGCAAAATGGCTAAATTCTAAAAAGTGACGAATTTTAAAAATATAGAAATTTCAAGAAAAGTATCAAAGTATTTAAGGTCAAAATTTTCCAGAGAAAGTCAAACTTTGAGATTAAGTTAAACATTTGGAAAATATGTAGATGAATTTTGTCAAAAAAAATAGCCATTTGCAGAAACAATAAAATGTCGAATTTTAAAAGTCGAAATTTCGAAAAAAAAACGAATTTTGCGTAACAAGTCCAAATTTGTAAAAAATGAACAAAAGTTTAAATGTTTAGTAAAAGTAAATTTTGGGGAAAATTCCGAAATTTGATAGGACGAATTTTAAAAAGAATTTAGAAAGTTCTAGAAAAAAGCCGCAATTTAGAACAAAGTCGAAAAAATTTAATTTTGCAAAAAAGTGAAATTTGAGATAGATCTAAGTTTCGAAGAAAGGTAACTTAAAAAAAAAGGTTGAATTCTACTATTTCACTTAACATCTCCAATTACTTCAAATTTTTACTTTTTTTTATTGAAAAATCGAAGTCGAATCTTTGAGTAAGTTGAACTAGAAAAAAGTAAAAGTTTTCATAAATTGTCGAGTTTTGAGAAGAAAGGAAGATTTGGGGTAAAATTCCAATTTTATGAACAACATAGATATTAAAAAAGAAGATTAGTGTAGAGATAAAAAAGTCGAAATTGGAAAAAAAGGCAAATTTTAAAGCAAAGGTCTAAATTTTGAAAAATAAAAGGTCTTTTGGGCTGAATATATTTTCGTTTGACTACACGAGTCAGAGGGGTCTCTCTCTGTCCCATATTTTGTCTGATTTATCTGATTTAATTTTGAAATAAAATGTAAAATCAGAAATAATAATTTGTGGCTCTTTGAAATTCACGAATCAATTTTTTTATTGCGGCTGGCTCTTTCGGTTTAAAAATTTGCCAACCCCTGCATAAGCTAATTAATTTATGATAACTAATTCAAATTTTCACTCTAAATTTAGAGAAAAAGGTTGAATATTTGAAGGTCACAATGTTTAGTAAAAAATGTGAAGTTTCGATAACTCGGCATTTTTCGAAATATTAAACTTTTTAAGATTTTAGAAAAATAAATAGAAGAAATTTAATCTGGTAAATTTAAAATAATAGTCAAGGTTTAATTCGACATGTCTAGAAAAAATATTTCAAATTTAAATATTTAGCATATAGAGGGCCACGCAAAAAAAAATCTAATCGGGCCCCGCACTTTTTGAATCCGGGCCTGAGTTCGAGCCCCTGAGAGGCTGCTGTCAAAATAAAGATCACAAAGTTTCCATTCTTACCTTTCTCTATTTGGTGGAACGGACTGGTCCTTGGTTATCTTCAAAAATTGAAATACAGAACTTGTCTCCTGAAACCAAGAAAGATTACAAAACACAACAAAAGTTCCTCTAATGCGAGTATCTCTTTGAAGATGACAGCTTGGCTGTCGAAACGCGTTAGAGGAACGTTTGTTGTGTTTTTAATATTTATTGGTTTCAGGGGACAAGTTCTGTATTTTAACCTTTCTCTATGATTGTTTACACCGTATAAAAATGTTATAAAGATTATTTAAGGTTTCGGGCTTTAAGTTTGAGATGAATATTGGCCCACTTCCGTAAGGAATGTATACACCGATTTTCGTCAAAATCCCTGCAGCAATTGATCCGAAAAAAGCAAGTAAACAGACAGACAAACACACTTTCATATTTATGTAGTAACGATGACTAGGTAGGGGTACGTTTGCAGCAAAAATCATATTTTAAAATTTTTCTAGTATCATCGCATTAAAACATCAAAGTAAACTTTTCCCTGCCAAATCGAAATCCCAACTTCAACTCCGTTTGTTACCGTTAAGCTAAACGTAGGTACATTTTGATATTTTCCACTAATTATTCCCCCTAAAGTTCATCTAATAACGCAACATTGGACGAGACAGAAAATGACTAAATGAAGCTTTTCAGCTTTAAGCTAAATTAAGGGCATCATGAAAACTAAATAAAAACAAAGAATTGAAGCCGATGGCGAGATGATTGTATTTGGATTTTTGAGATGAAATTGATTCATCATCTTTAAATAATTATAATACTGTGACATTGATCTAATTGTACAAGGCAATTAAAGTTGCTAATTGAATTTTTCATATTTATTAAATCCGAAACGATAAATACAACGAAAGATATTAAACATTCTACAATGTTTTTAGCATAACAAAGGCTAAACGAACTCCTGGTATACCCACCGACGAAAAGTGAAACCAGATTCGGTTATAACAAATATTTATAGAATCATTGTGGAATTTTTAATAACTTTTGTTGTATTTATCGAGTTAAATAGTCATGAATACTGAAGAATTCAACACAGTAAGGATAAATGTCATTTATTTGAACTTTTCAGCTCTATTTAAAAATTGTTGGATTTTGGATTGCGATATCAATGTAAAATAGACTGAAGCCTATTTCAAATCAAATTACTTTTTTCTAAATAATAAAAAATATGGACAACCAAGTGCAATAGAATTCTGGCCTGTCTCTCCTTCCAAAACTATAGAAAAATCTTTAAAGCTTAAGATTTACTTTGAATGACTCTTTAGCACTCGTTGACAGATCTGTTTAAGTTAATTCAACCCAGAAATCAAGAAGGTTCTTGAGCTTTCACTCTTTAAAGCCCTTATTCAAAGTTCGTTTTAATTATCAACTTGTGACGTATTCATTATAAACTAAGTTAACGACGATTTAAACATTATTTAATTAAATGCTATTTACATCTTATGAAATCTAAGCAGCTGATTTGATACACACCTGGGGAAGAAATTATATCCAAGGAAATATTCTCCTGTTTGAGCAACGTGAAAACTAAGCTTACACCGAGTAAAAATAAAGTTTTGTTTGCTAAAATACATTTCGTACATCAGTTTACGATGTCATAAGCGCTGTTCCAATTTGGTACGTTTATCACCTTGTATATTAAATGAAAATACAGCCGATAACGAAGATGATATTAAAGGAAGATCGCAGAGAAAACAATAACTTGTAAGCAATCTCATTTAAAAAATAGCGCGACATCGAAATTTGCTGCATGGTGAAAGCTGACATATTGAACAAATTAACCCACACACGATCTCTGCCCTTTCACCACATTGAAACAAGTCGACACCGTCTCCAAACATCTCGACTTTTTTCTAAATTATAACGAGATATGTAAAAAAGTATCCTATTTGTGTCGAGTTCTGCCATATGATTATAATCGAAAGTTAAAATAAACTGTTTGGATTTTTAGGAGCGAATTTAGCAATTTCAAACCTATTCCAGGTTGATATATTGGTCTGTATTTTCCGCTGAAATAGGGCTTCTCTGAATGCTTCACTTTTTCATTAAAAACTCATTCTTTGAAGCTTTATAGTAGTCATCTTAAATTTGAGAAAATGGAAAATTTGGCTTGAATAACATTTATGGGCCCAGGCAAGATTTCGTTCAGAAGGAAGCAACCATCATTTTGAAAAATTAACAATTCGGACATTTGGGAAAATATCGAATTTCCGAAAGTCAAATTTGGAGACAAATCTTGCAATTTTCATAACTATTAATTTTTATTAACGATAAAAACAACAAGAGATATTAAAAATGACACGATATTTCGATAAATATTTGCTAAGATCGGACCTGGTTTCGCTTTTCAGCATCATCGGTGGTTATACCAGCAATTTGTTTAGCCCTTGTTTTGCTAACAAGCAGAGCAATACGATTTATAAATACCAGATTTACCAAGTTGTGGAGTTTTTTCTTTTCCGTTAAAAATTATGTTATTTAACGAATTATGATCTAAAGCTAGGTGTCGCTCGGGACGTATGGGGAATTATATTACTGATCTTTTTCGAGATGTTTCCAAAATATGTAATACTAAAATAGTCTGTTTTTGTGTTTGGTTGTTTAGGAAAAATAGAATTAATAGCTAATTTGCGTTCTTTTTTAGATAATTATCTATAAGTGATGTATTTAGCATATTCAGTGCTTAAGCTATTTGTTTAATTATCCTAATTTCTCGATTACAATTTTCTTCATTCAATGCTACCATGTAAGCTCTATTTATCATCGAATTGTATGCTGATAATTTGTGTGAAATTGGATGTAAGGAATTATTTGGACTTGTAACGAATAACGAATTGTAATCATATTAAGAAACACAGATGAATTAGAATTTTCAATTTATAGAAAACCTACGCACACAGACGTCACAACCAGGTCTGGCCATAGCAAATATTTATCGAAATATCGTGGAATTTTTAAAATCTGTTATTGTTTTAATCGCTAATAATGTTTAATAGTATGAATAGAATACTACCCAGCCCATAGTTATCAGATTTTTCTAATACAACTTCAAAAATGGCACGTTGAATAAAAAATGGTTGATTCTGCCGCCCTTTCCCCTACCTTTGAAAATTTGAAAAGTCTTCCAGACATTTCGACCATTTTTTGCAAACACAACATTAAACCCATTTTTTCATTATCCTCAAAGATCTAACAGCTCCTCCCATCTCCCAAAGATAAAATTTCATCCTTTTGTTCTAATGGTGTGTACAGGGTTCCTTGTTTTTGTGGTTCACTGTACATCGGAGAAACGGGGCGATCATTTAAGACCCGAATATCCGAGCACCAAAAACGTTTTAGGTCTGGTTTATTTTCGCAGTTAGCCATTGCGGAACATCAACATGAGACCGGATATAAAATTCTCTTTGATAATATTTCAATTATATGCAATATTCCCAATTAATATAATAGGAAGGCACGCGAGGCCATTGAAATCTAAAAATTCCCCAAAAACATCAACAGAGACGACGGTTACATGCTTTCCTTCATCTGGAAACCAACCATCGGAAATGTTCTGGAGTGATCGCGCAGACGAATGGTATATAAAGTTTCCCTTTCCCTCTTTCCTCTCAGAAGAAATTCGTCGTCATTCTTTCATTTTTGCATATTCCCTTATATTTCTCTTTTTATTTATTTTTTCTTTTCTTTGTTCCTGACGGTCCAATCCCGGAAGAAGTATATCCCGTACAAAATGATTATTCGTGGTCAAGTCTTAGAATGGTTTAAATAATATTTGTGTAATACAAAACAGAAGGTAAAATATAATAATACTGCATCTGAATGTATTGTAAGCAACTGGGGAATACCTCAGGGCACAGTGCTTTGTCCTCTTCTCTTTATTTTATATATAAACGATATTATAAACATAGTTAATTATAGTAGTCCTTATCTGTTTGCTGATGATACAATGATATATATTAGCGGCACTAATGTAAAAGAAATGCTATACAAGTTACAAACAGATCTTGATAATATCTATAAGTGGTTATGCGATAATGATTTGGCTATCAATACTAAGAAAAGTAAGTTTATTATAATTGGATCGAAATATAAATTAGTATTGTTAAAGGATGTAACAAGTGTTAAAATTAATAATACGGAACTTAAGAGGGTAAAGGAAATAAAATACTTAGGAGTGTTTCTTGACCAGCACTTAAATTTTAAAAAGCATGTCAATTATGTAATGAGAAAAATGTCAAAGAAAATGGGTTTTCTTAATGCAATAGTATTGCCCCACTTGGAATTTTGTTCTTCAATATTGTTTAATGTAACACAAATACAAAAAAATTCAAAGTCGCCTAATGAAAGGTATATTAAAATGCAACAGCATAAGTTCTTATTTTCTGAATGATACTTTCCTTATCGTTACAATTACACCTTCCAGTATTTCATTTATGCTGTGAACAAAATAATCATTGAATTGTTTAGCAATTTCAGCATCACCATACGCAGTTTTATAAAGAAATTTAATTTCATCTCGAGAATAATTATGTTTTCTTTTCATTGATAGTAAATCTTTTAAACTCTTCCATACCTGTTTGGAATTTAATGTGTCTAAAATAATTTTAAAGAAGTGTTCTTTATCTCTTCTAATCTGATTAGTTACATCATTCCTTGCAGGTTTATATTGGTTCCAGTCACAATGTGTTCCGGTTATACATGCAATTTTATATTTGTCATCTCTAATTCTCATTTTTTCAATTATGCTTGCTGTTATCCACTTCTTATCCTTGTTTTTCGTTTTTATTGTTGTTATATAAGATAAATTTGGATAAAAAATTACAATTTTTAAAAATTTCCTTCTGGAAGTTTTACTTTATTTAAATTTTGACATAATTTTGAAATTTACACGAAATATTTTTCTTCAAATGTATACTTAAAGTATCGTTTTCAGGATGTGTATTTTTTTCAAAAAATTTGGACCCAATTTTGGAAATTTAAACAAATTTTGAGAAAAAATCCATATTTCAAGGAAAAGTCCAATTTTAGAAGGAACTTTCCAAAAACATACATCAGATTTTGAGATAAAGTAGAAAATTCACAAATTATTCTGGAAAAGAACTTAAAATTTCTATTTTTTAATTAAAATAAAAATCAGAAAAAACCAAAATTTAGAAAAATGAATTTTGAAAGAAAAACGATTTTTAAAAAATATCCTCAAAATTTTGCAAAAAGATCTAAATGATTTTTCAAATTTCCAAAGGTAGGGAAAAGGGCGGCAGAATCAATCATTATTTGTAAAATGTGCCATTTTTTGAAGTTGTATTAGAAAAATTTAATAACTATGGACTGGGTAGTATTCTATAAACCTTTATTTACAAGAGTGACTGAACTTTTAGAGATTTAAAAGTAATTTTAGTACCAGCAATGAGCGTTTAAAAAAAACCTTAGAAATGGTTCAAACTACCCCAAACTACCCGCGGGGTACAAGCAACCAAATAATTTCAACCATGATATAAATTTTTTTATACAGTCAAACAAAAATGGTTTGTCTACTTAAATAACTTTATTATGTATTATGCAAGTGAAATAAAAAATTGGCGAAACATGTTTGAAGTAAGATTTAAAAGAATTCTCAAAGACAATAACGTTGGTGTTAGTTAGTCTCTGGTGTTAGTAAACATTGTAATATGTGCGGCTAACCTTAAATAAAAATGACATTTTCTGCAAAATTTGGACTTGAGAATTTTAAAACTATGTTACCTTGATCAGCTGGTGATATATCACTGACTAACGAATATATGTATCTTAGTGTTTTTTGGCACAAAAATTTAATTTGCCGTTTGAATTAATTTTGTTTAATTCTTTTCCTACACAGCATTTTATATGTTTTTAGCGGAAATGTCACCAGTTGGAAATCACATTCTATTATCGAGCAAAACATCTTTAATCGGATTTTTAAACGTGCACTCATCAAACTTCAAAATAATTTTTTTTCCATAATTTATAATCATCGTAAATAATACAATATTCCGGTAAAAGAAACAGTTACATCATGGGACAGAAACCACGCTAAGATTGTCAGAACACACTAAGCCAATGGTTGAAATTGTCTCATCCAACGCTGGTCGAATCGGCCCATGATAAATTTTTGAAAAAATATTTTATTTTCACTGTCTATAATTTTACGCTTGGGGTACTATAAATAATAACAATCTACCACTTAACATATATCGAATGCAGCCCGTTAAAGATCAAATTTAGAAAATTCGTCCGAAAAAATTGAAAATCAAAAAATTAACAAAAAATCTGATTTTTGCTCAATTTTGTTTAAACACTAAAAAATGAACATGTAGAGTAATGTAACTTCCCTATTAAGTGTTCTGACGTATGAAAAGCTACATAAGAGCCTTACGAAGTTAAATTTAAATCAGGGTGCCCTTTAAGAGGGCTTGGTTGAATGTGCCCCAAGGTTGAATCTGCCCCCCTTTCCCCTACATCATGGGATAAAAACCACGCTAAGATTGTCAGAACACACTAAGCCAGTGGTTGAAATTGTTCCATCCAACGCTGGTCGAATCGGCCCCATGATAAATTTTAGAAAAAATATTTTTTTTTCCACTATCTATAATTTTACGCTTGGGGGTACTATAAATATTAACAATCTACCATTCAACATATATCGAATGCAGCCCGTTACAGATCAAATTTAGAAAATTCGTCTGCAAAAATTGAAAATAGAAAAATTAACTGAAAATCTAATTTTTGCTCAATTAAGTTTAAACCCTAAAAATGAAGATGTAGAGTTATGTTACTTCCCTGGTGAGTGTTCTGACGTATGAAAAGCTACATAGGAGCATTACGAAGCTAAATTTAAATCAGGGTGCCCTTTAAAAGGGCTTGGTTGAATGTGCCTCAAGGTTGAATCTGCTCCCTTTCCCCTAAGTCCAGTTTTGAAACGAAAAATTAGAATTTTGATAATAAAATCGCTATTTCTAAAGAGGCTGGAGCTTTCGAAATATCAAAGTTAAAAAAAGAAACCAGAGACTGACTGAAATAAGATTTTTGTTCGAAATTAAAACCGAAACCGAATTTCAGCTTTTACTCTGATTTCGGCTGAAACCGAAAATTGTCAAAATTGTGTTTATTATGCGGGGTGTTGAGTTGTCCGAAAAGTTACAAGGAATCCAAATATACAATAAAAACCATTTAAGAAAATGGTTACCATAGTGCCACCTAGCAATGAAGACAAGAAATAAAATTTTTATACCCGCAAATGTCTCCCATGACATAATTTAACATCATATGTTTACATTATCTAAATCACCTTTATTTCTGAAATATTGTACTGCGCCATTTTTCGCTGAACACCCTGTCTGTATAGAGATACCTACAATGAAAAAAAAAACAGTAACAAGCAGCCCCAATTTAATTGTTTAGTTACTAGTTTAGTAGCTCATTTAGTTACTATCTTTATTCATGAATAGGTAAATAGGTACATACTTAAATAAAAAATACATAATATTATTGTATATTCAGAAATGCGAAAAAACCAAGAAAATTTCTAATGATTTGACAAAATTTCGACTTTTATTTTAAATTTTAAGTGTAAACTTGAACGTTGTAATTTTTTTCAAAATTTTAACTTTAAATTTGAAAAAAAAGTTGTAATAATAGGAGTCTGCATGTAAATATCTAAAAAGAAGGGGGCAAGCCTTTCGAATTTGAATTCAAGCTTTTAAAAAATATTTAACAGCTTCGGAAATTTATATATGAAATAAAAGTTTTAAAAAATAAATTAATTAAGCAAACTTGTTTTGAAATGTTAACGTTTTGAAGAAAATTTAAGATTTCTGATAAAATATCAAGAAAAAGCAGGATAACGTAGTTCAGGGTTAATATTTTGTGATTAAAATGGGAATGCTGAGTTTTTTAATTTAAATTTTGAAATTTTCTCCAAATTGCTAACCGTTTCTCAAAATTTCTAATTATTGAATTATTTGGAATTTCGAGTGTTAATTTAAAATTTGATAATAAAACGTGTAAATTTGGAATCAAAGCGCAAACTTGGAAAAAAATTGAATTTAAAAAAATGTTTTCTCAAATTTTTGGCTTACGTAATTATCCAGTTTTGAAATGTTGCCTTTTCTAAAAGTTTCTCCGCAAAAAGTTGAATACTCGTTGTTTTTAAAAATGTTAAGTTTATGTAACATTTGGATATTTAGACCTTCTAGTTTAAATTTTGATTTTTTTCTCAAAATCTCAGGTTTTTTCTAAACATTTCGTGTTAGGATTTGAATTTTATTTTTATAAATTTTAAGTCTTACGCAAAAAGGCACGTTTCTTTTCGACACACTTAAAATTTTTAACAATAAAATTAACTAAATTTATGATAAATTTTATGTTGAAAGTCAAAATTTCGAGAGTCAACATTTCTTCTTTTTCTTCTAGGAAATCTTGCTGCAGTGGCGGCTCGTAGCCAAAACTAATGGGGGTGCTGCGACAATGTTTAGCGTTTTAAAATTTTTAAGATTTCGACTGAAAATTTTGACATTTTCAAAATGTTACTTTTCGAAAATTTCAGATTTCTTTAAAAACTTAACAATGAAAACTTTTGATAATGCCGAAAAGTTGGAATTTTTCCAACTTTCGACTATATTGCAAAATTTGGATTTTTTCTTGTAATATCGACCTTATTTTATTTTTAGGTACTGACTTTTGTTAAAAACTGTATATACTCCTTTAAAAATTTCCGTATTTTCGTAAATATTTAGACTTTTCAGTGTTCTGTTTTTTTTGTAATTATTTTTAAAAATTAATTATTAATTTTTTATTTAATTTTCACCATTGACTTTTTAAATTTTCGACTTGGTGCTAAATTTCATCTTTGTTTATAATTTTTTTTGATAAATTATAATTTTTTATTGAAAATTTCAATTTTTAGTAATTTCAACTGGTTTTTATTTAATGTCATCTATTTTATAAAATTTCGACTTTTTGCAGTTTCGATTATTTTTTGATTTATTTATGTTAAAAATTTCGCTACTTCTAAATTTTCGAAATTCTTTAAAATTTTCGATTTTTTTTGAAAATTTTGAAATTTTATGAAATGTTTGACATTTTTCCAAAGATTTAATTTTTTTGACCTAAAATTTAAACTTTTTAAAAAAATGTTCCACTTTGATTCAAAATTTTAACTACCAAAAATATAAAATTTTTCCAAAATTTTAACTTCTCAATATTACAATTTTTGAAAACCTCGATCTATCTGATAATTTTCACTTGTTTTTAATATTCCGGTTTCAAAAATTTTGATTTTTACTGAAAAGTTGAGTAAAAATTTCCCATCTATTCAAAATTTAAACTTTTTTAAACTTTCGAATTATTTCGTAAATTCGATAAAAATTCCCAAATCTATTGCAAACTTTGATATTTTTTTAATTTCGACTATGAATTTCGACCTTTTCTTTTTGAAAATTTCTTTTTTTTGCAAAAATGTGACTTCTTTTGGAAATTTAAAAGATTGCCTTAGCAAATTTCGACCTTCTTATTGAAAATATTGCCTTATATATATATATATATTTCTTAAAACCTTTTATTGAAATTTTCGACTAATATTTCGTAAAATTTCGACTCCATTTCAAAACTTCCACTTTTTTTCAAATTTTCGACTCTTTTTGAAAACTTTTCTTAAAATTTTATTCATTTCCATTCCCTTTCAAATTAAATCTTCCACTTAAAAGAAAAGATTCTTTTTAATCTTACCTTTTTAATTTTACCTTTTCAAAATTTCAACTTTTTCGATAGTTACGAATTTTTTCGATAAATTTGAGTTTTCTTCAATATTCAAAAAATTCAGCTTCTTTGAAAATTTAATTAAAAACTCTGCAATTTATTTTAAAGGTCGATATTCCAAAAATTCTTCTTTTATTCACATTTCCAAAATTATTGAAAATGTCGACCCTTTTAAAAATTGAATTTTTTTTTCGAAATCCTTATTTTCTTTTGAAAATTTGACTTTCTATGAAAATTTCCAAATTTTTTAAGATTTGACTTATTTTTAAAAGTTCGACTTTTCTGATAAATTTAGCTTTATTTTTTTAAATTGTAATGTTTTTCTTTTTAAATTTATATTCTTTGAGAAAAATTTCGAAATAACATTTGAATTTAAAAAAATAAATAACAAACATTTCCACTTTTAAAATTGTGCAAAGTTTTGAAATAAAGTTCCAAAAAATACTTGCATTTTATATATAAATAAATTGCAAGCAGAATGCAACCTAGACTACAAATTCATGAAGCCCTCCGGGCGTGTATAGTGAATCATAGGTAGCTGAACTACCAACAGTTGAAACACTGCAATCTAGCGAAGCGGTTGCTCTCTAGGAAAAATTTCCCAGAAGACAAGGATTCTAATGCACACACCAATAGGTTTGAACATTTATTAGATTCGAAGTTTGGAAACCAAAGACCGGTTTCGATCTTGTTAGATCTCGTCAGTTTGGTATATTTAACAGCATTCAAGTTGGATATACCAAACTGATGAGATCTAACAAGATCGAAACGGTCTTTGGTTTCAATCTAATAAATGTTTAAACCTATTGGTCTGTGCATTAGAATACAAATAGATTGCCAAAATTTAAATTTGAATCACAAAAAATTGGCTCCAAGCTGGAATATTTGATTTTCAAAATTTCTCTGCAACTTCAAAATTACTAGAAAAAAATTAAATTAGAACAGTAAATTGTTGAATTTTTTCAACATTTTGATTTGATTTAATTTCGAAATTTTGAGACTCTTTTAGAAATGTTGACTCTTTTTCTCAAAAATTTCGCTAATGCCCACTTTAAAAGTCGAAATTATAAGAATATTTTTTACAATTAAATTATTTCCAAAATATTTTTTCTTTAATTCCGAAAATGTTATTTTTTTAAATAATGTTTACCAAGAAAAAATTTCAACTTTTTTTAGAAATATGATCTGCTTTCTCTTTAAATTTCGATCTTTTTTTTATCGAAATTTGAATTTTAAATTGGAACTTGTGAATTTCAAGAATAAATTTAACACGTCTAGAAAAATTGGAAATTCCGATTCAGAATTTTCTTTGGTCCTACAGTAGTAGTAATTTTTTGGACAAATATCAAACTGTAAAAAAGATTAAAATTTACAAGGTTCATTTTTTTTTTGAAATTTCAATATTTCTTCCAAAATTTTCTTATTTTATGCAGATTTGAACTTTATTTTCCCTTAACTTATACTTAACAATTTTTAGTTTCTTAGCAAAATTACAAACTAAAATGAATTTTAAAATATTAAAATTTTGTTAAAAAAACTTCTAAATTTCGAAAACAAATAAAAGAAATTAAAATTTTTACAAGAAAAAATATTTTAAAGACAAAATCTCCAGGAAGATCGACATTTCAAAAAAAATTCTTTGTATAAAATGCTTAGAGGAAGACACAAATTGCATAGGAAAAAATAAGTAAAATTTCTTACAGAAAAAATCTAAATTTGAAAAAAAAATTTGAAATATCTTTACAAAAAAATCGAATTTTTTTGTTTTTCCCAAAATGTTGAAATTTTTATAGAACTTTCAGGATTTTTTCCAAACATTTTTTGTCAAAACTACAAAATAAAATGAATTTTAAATTGTCAAATTGTCGTGAAAAAACTTGATATTTCTAAAGCAAATTAGAGGAACACAAAGAAAAATCTGGAGAAGTTCAAATTTTTAGAAAAAAATTTTAAGAACAACACTTTCAGGAAAAATGGAAATTTAGAGAAATATTTTTTATCAAATATTTAGGAAAAATGAAAACTTTCTGTCTATCTGTAAAATTCAAAATTTTTATACAAAATGAAATTCGAGGTAAAAATTCGAAGATGCCGTATTAACTTATTTTTTAGAGTAATATTAAAATGCGAGATGAGTTGGATTTAGGTTTTTTCTTGAAATTGTAATTATTTTCTCAAAATTTTGCCATTTTCAAAGACATTTGAGTTTTCTCTTGACATTTTAATTCCTGCTCGAAATATTGATTTCTTCCTCAAAACTTTTACAAAAATTAGATATTGGAAATGTGATTTTGATCAAAGTTAAAAATAAAATAAATAATTTTTAAATGTCGTAAGTTCGTAAAAGAAACCTAAAATTTATATAAAAAGAAAAGTTAAAATTTCGACAAAAAATTGTGTAATGAAAAGTGTTAGGAAAATTTCGAGAAATAAACTCGTAAGCGAAATTGGGGGTGCTGCAGTTCCACAGTGCTTATACACCAGCCGCCACTAATCGATTGAATTTTGAAGTAATGGTCAAAATTTCGAAAAGAAGCGGATTTGGTAAAAAATATTGAAATTTGAAGAAAATAATATCTAGGAAAAAATTCCCAAAAAAAAACACGAAACATTAAATATAAAATTTTCATTTTCTTTCTCGATCATTCCAATTTGTCAAAAGCACGACATGTCAGTGATAAAACCCCAAAACAATTTTTTACTTATTCTGCTCGGCATATATAACACAATTTGATCACATAATTATATTTATTAGGTATGGGGCTCGTTGAGACATAGATCCCAATCGGTATTGCATGTTAACGTTTACAGAAGCGCCAAACACGTAAGTGTAATTAACAAGATGGGTCTAATCACATTTTACATATTCCTAAGAGTTTTGCAGAAAGCTGTAGCGGTTAAAGTATCTAATAACATTAAGGGAAGCTTCAATAAAATACTTGAATGATTTTAAAAGGAATCAATTCACTCTCAAAGAATGCAACGAGCAGTAATGGTAATGAAATATGTGTATGTTGTAAAATATCTTATTTAACTTAAATATTACGAGTAGTTGGCTTGTCAAAAGTACAGAAATGTGTCCTACCAACGAAATATTTTATCATGAAATCTAGAGAAGTTTTTCAGGAAAATCATTTATTCTTTCAGTGGTAATTTTGTTAATTTTTAAACCAGAAGTAGGACATGTGTATTTAATTTTGACCTACTAATTTGGTTATGGAGGCCTAGAGAACTTTCTTCAGGCTCTTCTACTAATCCGATTTTATGCCAATTAGGTTTCACCTTTACGACAATTACTTTGATTTGACTCCTTTAAAATTAATTCTAAAGCTAAATCGAAAACAATGCGTGGGTATAAATGTAATAAAGTGTATATTTGTTGAAGCTTTGAGGTAAGACCATTGTGCAAAGACTTACAAACAATCACGTTCTGTTTCAATCTACATTTTGTGTTTCCTTCCCGAATGCCAATTAAAAAGGAATTTGGGGATATTTTAATGCTGCTGTAATCCCCATTTACTAGTAACAAATATATGATTGCTTTGCTATTTAAGATATTATTTTAAAGATTAAGTTAGGATATTAGCTTGAGCGAAACTATTTTTGGTTTCACAAATGTTCAGTTCTCATAATCCGTTGCCAAGGGTAGCGGCCGTGAAATTGCATTTTGCTCAAGAAAGGGTTGCTAACTTTTTGTGAGAGAAATAACACATCTCGTCTTTTGAAAAAAGAAAAAATAGTATTTGTAGGGAAAAAGTATGCATCATTTAAATTTAAGTTTTTTGACATTACAAAAATAAAAAATCACCTATCATTCTCTACTTTTCAAATTTATGCCGTCGAAACTAAAATGTTTAATAGAAGCATTTTTGTTAGTAAATTAAATCCATTTTCTTTGCAACTTTTTACTTCAAATTTCGACTGTTGCTTTCAATATATATGTTTTTAAAAATTTTTCGGTTAACAGGTTTGCAAATTGCAAGCCTCAATTTCCATTAAAAAACATCAAAGGTCAAATGACACTTTCAAGCCAAAAGTTTGATATTTCGAGAAAAATCATAAATTTATAAAATATTGTACACATTTCCCAATTTCAAAATGTCAAGTTAGGTAGGTAGTTAATTGAGAACTGTAATAAATTTTCGAATAATTGACCTTTTGCTTAAACCTTGAAAACTTAATTTTCAGAAAAACACTTTTTAAATTAGGGCATCGAACCACTATTTTTTTCGTTCCGATTTTTGGATTTCGATCTAGGAAAAAATCATATCGGTTCCGTTCTGGTTTTCGTTCCGACAAAAATAGCGGTTTTTTCCGGTTTTCGGTTCAGTTCCGGGTGACTCATTCTTTAATTTTTTAAAGTTTTCATTTAAATTGATTTTCTAAAATATTCAGAAAATGTTCTCTCTTTTTTTAAAATATTACAGCATATAATTACTCTGGTAATGCTTAAAATTTGAAGAAAATATTTCTCCATTTTTCGAGTTTAAAAATTTCAGGCAGAAGCTCTGGATTCTGGGTTTATTTTGAATTTAAACTTTAAAAAAACCTTCAACTTAATGAAAAAAAATTAGCTGATGCGCACGCTTTCTCCTAGGTGAAAAAAGAGAAAGGATCCTTTGGTTATATACTTTTTGAAAGTTTCGATTTTTCTGAAGAATTCAATTTTTATTGAAAATTTTGACTTATTTCGAAAATGTTGACAATAAAAACCCACTGTTTCACAAAGTCGATCTTTTCTCGTTCGACTTCCAAATTTTCGAACTTTTAACTTTATTTTTAAGATTTCGTCTTTTTTCCAAATTTTGATTTTTTGAATATTCCAAATTCCTCAAGATTCTGTCTTATTTGGTTGGTTTTAAATTTTTTAAACATTTTATCTTTATAACTTTAGTTCTTGTTGAATATTTTATTTTTTGAAAATTTAAAATTTTTTTGAATACTTGAAATTGATCTCGAAGTTTGAATGTTTGACTTTATTTTTGTAAATATCAGAAACTTTTTATGTTAAATAAATTGAAAAAAACAGAAACTTTAGACTCGAAATTTGATCTTTTTTTTTTGCTAATCCAACTAATTTTAAATTCGATTTTTTCAAAACATTCCAATTCTTTTTAAAAATTTGAATTTTTTTAAAGTTTTAACTTTTTGCAAATATCGACTCTCTCGAGTGTTTGTTTTTTATTCAACTTTTTTAAATTTTTACTAAGTCGCAAAATTCTGACTTTCTAAAAATAATTTCTTTTTGAAGAGTCTGCCTTCGATTTTTATTGAAAATTCTTAAACATTTTTCGATTTCTTTAAAGCATTTCGTCTTTATATTTTGAAAACTTTGAAATTCAAATGCTCTTTTTTTAGCTTTTACTTTTTGCAAATGTTTATTTATTTCATTAATCGCAATACTTTTTCAGTTTGACCTTTTTTCAGGATTTTAATTTTTTTTCAAATTCTAAATTTTTTCCAAATCGTTACACCTAATTTCGATCTTTTCTTCAAATGATTTTTTTTTCAAAATTTTGATTTTTTTCTGTAAATTTAATGATGTTGAAAAACTGGCCTTTAAAAATTTCTACCCTGTTTTTTTAAAGTTTTGACCTTGGTCCAACTTTGACAATTTCTCAAAGATTTGATCTTTTTTGAAAACAGAGATTTTTTTTTAATTTCGACTTCTTTTTGAGGTTTCGACTTTTATATCGTAAACTGAACTTTTATTTGAAAAATTAGATTTTCCATTACATTTTCTTTTTTAAAAAATTAAATTTTTCTCAAAATTTCGACATTTTTAATATTTTCGAAACTTTTTTAGAATTTCGACTTGTTCTCGAAGCTGTAACTTTTTCGGAATTTAATTTTTTTGGAAAATTTTCTTGTTTTTTCAAAATTTTGTATTTTTTATAATATGATTATGTTGAAACATTTTATTCAAAACCTTTACCTTTTTTTTTTTGAAAATTTCCACTTTGGCTCAAACTTTCTACTCTATCTCGAAGTTTTAACTTCTTTTTTTGATAATTCTGACTTTTTGCTGAAAATTTTCACTTTTTTCAAAATTGCAACTTTTTGAAATATTTGAATCTTTTCAAGATTTTAATCTTTTTGAAAATTTTTACCTTTTATTATCAAAATTGAGATTTTTTTTCGAAGGTAAATATAGCTTCATTCAAAATTTGAAGTTTTTTCGAAATTTTCATTTTTTTCCCATAATTTTGCGTTTTGTGATAACTTCGACATTTTTTTAAAAATTCGCTCGTTCCAGAAATTTTTTAATTTTGCTAAAGAACCTAATTTTGCAAATTACCAATTTTTAAATTTTGACCGAATTCTACAAAACGAATTTAAGACTTAACTAAATTTCGATTTTAAAGCTACCTAAATTTAAAACAATCTGAAAAAAAATCGCAGCTTCGAGGCTAAGGTCGAAATTTTAAGAAAAAAGTCGAATATAGCGTAAACAAAACCAGATAAAAATTGAAAGTTTAAATTAGACATTTTCTAACATGTCATCGTTTACCCTCAAAATTTTGGCTTCAATTTCAAGATCCCGGCTTTAAATTGGAATACAAATGTGGTATTTTTTTTCTTGAAATTTTGACTGAAATTTCCAATTTCTAGAAAAAATTAGAAATAGCGAGATTTTATCGCAAATTTTGAGAAAAAAGCCAAATCCAGGAATTTTGGAAAGTTTGATGAAGTCGGCATCATAAAAAAATCATTAGAATTTGAAATTTCGAGAAAAGAATTGACATATTTAAACAAATTTGAAATTTGAACGAAAAAAATCAAGAAAACTCGAAATTTTTATTAATAACTTTAAAAAGTAGGGGTTTATATATATAGGGGATTATAAAAGGGAAAATCCAAGTTTGAGAAAAAAACAAATTTAGAGTCCGAAACCGCTTTGTTTTTAAAATGCAGTGTGTGGAGGATTAGGAAAAAAATTGATTTTTTTTAATACTTTGACCTCCCTTGAAATATTTGTATCAACTTTTCTTATTTTATTCGAAATTAATTGCAGTAAAAAATGGAAACCCACTTCTGACATACGTGGAAAGTTTTTTAATTTACTTGGATCTTTACTCCTTAATTCTTCTAATAGTATGGCGTCAGCTCCAAGAGTAGGCCTTCTGGCAATCCATTCTTTAACCCAAGTTATTTTTTTACCACCTTTGCGCTGTTTTCGTGAATTTGCAATTAGAAAAGCGGCTGCTGCAACTCTCTTTCTACGACGGGACATTTTTTTGCGCTATGTAGATATCACCAAAAGCAATCTTTTAATTGGAATAATAATGGGCCAGACAATTTAAACTTCTATTTAAGGGAGCAGAGACAGAATTAATCACTCGGTTGGGGTTTGAATTGGAATGTCACCTAGAAATAAAATTATACTTGCTGCACTCTAACTTGCACGACCCACTTTACCGTGTAAACGGTTATACAAGCAACTTGCTGATAGTAGTGTCTGGATAGTGTAGGTAGAACTTGCTGAGAGCACTTGCTTTTAAAAACTTGCGTAAGTGTAAACGCTCTCGCAAGTCACTCTCGCAAGTGCTATCGCAAGTTACTATACCGTGTAAACGACACATAACGCTAGGTTTAAAATTTCAACATTTTTAAAATTTCAACTTTTTAGAGGATTTCAATATTGACATTTTTTTAAATTTCAAGTAATTTTTAAGTTTCTGTTTTTAAAAATGTTTACCTTTTTTTTAAATATCAGCTTTTTGAATTTTCGGCTTTTTTAAATTTCCACTCTTCTAAATTTTCGACTTTTTAGCATTCCCACTTTTTCAAAAATCGTGACTATTTTTCAAAATTTTACACGTTTACATAGAGAAATATTTAAGTGCTTATCTTCTATTCACCAATCCCGAATTATCTGAGGGTTATTGCTCCTACGAAGAAAAAAAATATTTGATTGTAAAAGCACTTGTTAAAAAAAATCAGACAGCCTTATCTGTTTTCCTCATAGATTCGCAAAACTGGAAGACATTTGTATTTTTTATGATCAATTATCATTTCTTTTCAAAATATTCTCCACTCTTCGCAATTCAAAATTAATTTTCTTCCGAAAATCGCTGGCGGTATCGCAAATGTTGCCCTTTCGAATACGAATTCGGTGCATTATCTTAACTAAATTACCCCCTGAAGGAACAAATTGCCAAAATCACTGGTACAACCAAATGTTATTTATAAACTGAAATCTAAACACCAATTTTCATGCTTTCAACTTCAAAAAATGAGGAACTACAAATTTTTATTCCTTATTTAACAGCCTTGCGGAACGAATTTTCAAAAATCCTTTATTAGTGCTTACCTGCGTTATAAAGTGCGAGTCAGAAAAAGTAGGTCAACTCTAAGCTAGAAATATTAGACACGAAAATATTACAAAATATCTTGAAATGTTTATTTCATTTTGCAAGCGTAGCTGAGCTAAAGGATAACACGCCAATGAACAGTATTCATGCTAGCAAAACATTACATCTGTCATTTTGTGTACCTAGAATATTTCAACTAACATTAACCAACAGGAAAGATTCTAAATTACTGACTCCTTAGAGTTCCGTCCCTTAAAAGGACCGTCCGTGCATCTGCCACAAAGAGGTTTCCTCGAAAACTACGTAACGCAGGAATTTAAAATTTTACCCATCGTTGATTTTCGATTACCCACGCAAAACACAAACACCTTCAGCCAACGATTAGAAAAAGACAATATCTTATAATAAAATTGGGGGTTAATTTGGCCCCCGAAATATCAATTTTTAGTTAATATATCGTGTGAGATATCATTTAAAAAAGCTACCTGTAAGAATCCTAAAATATGTTTTTTTTTTAAATTTTTAGTCCAATGGTCTTAAAAATACAGCTCGAAGTATGTAAGAAATGATCGTCCCCCATTCCTGCTCTCCTAATTTCTAAAGATAAGATTTAGATTTTAGTAGGGTTAGGAGATAGTGGGTCATATTTTATCGGATTGCAGGTTTTTCCATACCGCAATAGGCTTTTTGACCGACCCAAATGGTATTAATTTTTTTCGAATAAAAAACTCGATTTGGCCAAAGGATAGAATGCAGATCAAATTTGTCTATTATATTATTTCATTTAGATGAGTATTTTCTTTAGTTAGCACAGGTTTATTAAATTCCACGCAATGCTGTAATTGTAATCTGGAAATTTAAGCGAGATGATTAATGTAAGCCAAAAACGTGGATTCATCGTGTAAAAAGGGGACTTTAAAAGACGAAATAATGTTATAAGTGAATTGGAATCGAGCTTTTAATTGCCCATTCAAAGGATAATTTGTAATTAGCCAGATATGAAAATTTGCAAGCTCCAGTTCTGAATTTTCATGATCCAAACAAAGGATACATTACAATGATTTGCATTTTGTTTCACACTGAATGTAAATGATTTAAAATTTCCTCGTGTAGGAAGATGCTTTATGGATTGCTACTGAAAGTAGTGAATGCCTAAATCATTTACCTCAGTTTGCGGAACTTTGTAATATTCATACATATATTTAAGCGTATTTACACTAAAATTTACTAACACTAGGTATTCCCAAGTTGATGGAATCATTACATATTTAAAGACCTTCCGAAGAAATTGCTTAAAAATACTCTTAGTTATTCAACTTCCTCAAATATAAAAAAAAACTGGGGGAACTTCCATGTTCATAACTAACTTTATTAGCGGATGCGATGAAATTTAATAAGAGAAACATGGAATTGTAATTTATTTGTCATAAAAAAGACTTGCCCTTCGTTTCCCCAAGGAGCCACTAGTTTTAACTTGGTCGGTTAATTTACTCAAAACTGCAGTAAAATAAGACTCGATTCAAATGAGTCTCATACGAGCTTATGTATAATACCATTTCATGAAACATTGTCGGCTGAATTATTTAATAATCCGATTTGTAGCCAACAATAGACGGAAAATTGTGATTTCGGCCATTAGGCTAAATTGTTACTGGATTGTTCCGTATAGCAGAATTTCAACCAAAGAAATTTGGAAAGTATCTTCCCTGCTAAATAAAAATGGAAGTCAAAATACACATCGTCTATTGCAAGTGGTTGCATTGTTGTTACCATTAGGATTATTATTTTTACTCCGCGTAATTTAAAACAGTCCTAAAAGATTAGGAAACATGCGATAGTTTGAAATAGTCGTCTGCATTATCTGAAATATAGTTTTTTAATCTCGGTAAACGTTTAACGACTGCTTATCTCAAATCAATTTAGAAGCTTTGATTAATCTATTTTAATAATAAAATTGAAGTGTCTGTGATTTCAATCTTTCTTGTAAGCTCATATATTTTGTTTTACCTATTATTATTATTGTTATCCATATGAATGATTAAATAGGAAAGTTATTCTTGAATTGCGAACATTGCAGAATATTTTGAAATGTATGCAAGTGTTATTATAAAGTGACTTTATACTCGAGATATTTTCCAGTGATGATTAATCATGGTAATGGTAATCGATGGCAACACCTTAGGAAATTTTTTAAATTTTGCTGTTTACAAACGAATTGCCCTTTTTTCTTCATAGACGCAACAATTCTGAAATAAATCGATATTGATCTAAGAAACAGGCACTATCTATAAGTAGCTACTTATAGATATACAGGGTAGACCATAAATAATGGTACAAAGAGCAATGGTAGATTTTTCGAATAAAAATAATGTGATTTAACTACATTTACCTTTTACCAAAAGTTAATATTAACAGAGATACAGGATGTCAAAGTTGAAAAACAAATTTCGATTTTTTCGTATAATAATGGAATGAATTGTAATATAGGCACGAAATTTGGCACAAGGGAGTTTCTTAAGTTGACAAACTCTAATTTGCTAACATATCACCAGTAGATGATAGGGGGCGCTACCTACGCTATCCTGCATAGTTCTAAATCATCATAACTTTTTTGTGCACCCACGTATATTAATTTTATATGGATTATTTTATTTCCCCATATTTTTTACGTAAAAAACGTTACTCTCTAAAAGTTAATATGAGCAACCGTTTCCAAGATATTTGCCTTTAAAGCTTGACGTGCCTTGGTTTTAAATTACTAAGATATTAAATTTTCGAAGTAGACTTGAAAAAAAAGTAATCATAAGACAGTTTTGAAACTAATTTATGTCAAATATTACTTTGGTGATAATATTATTAAATAAATTTTGAAAATCTCAATAAAGAAAATCCAAAAAATTAAGACGTAATTTATTTTCTAACATAGAGATGTGAGATATGTTCTCTGAGTCAGCACAAGAAAATGTTAATAGTCTGGGTGGTCAAAGCAGATATTTGAATATGAATTTCAATAAAGATTTTTAATTGTTTACAACCCCTTTACATGAAAAAGGTCATTTCCCACATACTTATTTTTGAAAATAAATTTTATTTTGGTGTTTTATTTAAATTTGCTTTAGATATTTAAAAAAAACATGTGTAATAATAATGTCAGTAGAGTAATATTTGATATAAACTATTTTAGAGGCAGTTTTATTACTTTTATTTTGAAACTTACTGCGAAAAATTCACATTTGCATAACTTGAAATAAACGTAAGGCAAACTTTGAAGGCAAATATCTTGAAAACGGTTGCTTGTATCAACATTTAGAAAAAATATCTTTTTTTCGTAAAGAATGTAGGTAAATAAAAATATTTATTTAAAATGAGTGTACATGAAGGCATAAAAAAGTTATGATGCTTAAGAATAATACAAGGTAGCTCTGGTGGCGCCCCCTATGAGTTACTGGCAATCTATTAGCAAATTAGAATTTCTTGACCAAGAAAACCCCCCTATGCCAAATTTCTTGTCTATAGTGAAATGTGTTCATCAGTTATGCGAAAAAATCACAATTTTTTTTCAAGTTTGACACCCTGTATCTCTGTTAATATCAACTTTTGGTATAAGGTAAATGTAGCTAAATCACGTTATTTTTATACGAAAAATCTACTCTTGCTCTATGTACCATTACTTATGGTCCACCCTGTAGAAAGGTCGATCATTTTGAAAGTAAATCTAAAGTAAATAAATCAAAAATTTGAAAATGTAGAAATTTCAAAAAAAATAGTTTATATTTTAAAAGAAAAGCGGAAATTGAAAGAAAAAAATATTTACATAGATGCACAACTAATACACAAAGAAAGAGAAATACAGAAAATAATTAGAAATTTCGCTAAAGAAAAACGAACCAAAGGAACGGTAAGGGTTTGCTACCAAAGAATAGAAATAGACGGTAAAATACTGAAATCGAATCAGACTAAACAAAGACCATAAGATTGCACAAACCACCCTGGTAGCTCAAAAAACTAAAGGAAAATTTGGATATGGATCATAAAACTATAACGAACAGGCAAAAAAGAAGGGAAGCTGAAAAAGGAAGTAGGAATCGAAATAAAAATTGACAAAATGGAAACCTAGAAAAGAAAAATATTGGGAAAGAGAAAAAGTTTAGAAACTAACACGAAAGATGACAGAGCAACAGAAGAACGGGAGGACCCTCGGGTGCGGAAGGGTGATGACCTACCCACCTTAAACATTAGCATTACAGAAACAAACTTCTGGTAATTTTGAGCTTAAGAGATTATTACAATTTTAAAGTTTTTCGTTAAATTTTCAGTTAAAAGCTTTTTTGGCAAAATTTTAACATAAAAGTTAAAACGCGAATATTTCTCAAATAATCTAATTCCAAAATATTCCTTGTATAGATAAAATTTAGATTTCTCTTTAAAAAAATTTGTATTTAAAATTGAAATGTTGACCTATTTCTAGAAACTCAACTATTTTTTCAAATTTTTTAGTTTAATTTTGATCTTAAAACGTTTAGAACTAAAAGAAAATGTTTATTTTATAAATCTACAATTATTGAAACATCTTTTACTAGACATTTTGACTCTCGAATATTTAAGGTTTTTTTCTAAATTTTGGGTAAAAATTTGATTTTTTTTATAAATTAATCAGCTAATACCCTTAAAAAGTCTTTAGGGCTTAAACCCAATATTTTAACTTGCAATGCCTAAAAAAAATTTCAAAATTCGAATTTTAAAATTGAAATTCTAGATTTTGAGAAAAAAGTAAAATTTGAAAATTCAACTTTATTTTTTTGGCAAAAACAAGAGATAACATTCAAAATTTTAGGTTTAAAGTAACTTATTTGAATTTAAAGTTCAAATTTCGAGGTAAGGTCGAAATTTTGAATTTTAAATTCAAAATCTTTAAAAAAGGGTACACATTTCGAGTTAACAATTCAACTTTCTTCCCCAAATTAAAACAAAGAGCAAAACGTTCCAATCAAATTTGCACTTTTAAGAAAAACATTTTTGTTTTCAAGATTGAATTCAAAATTTCTTAAGACCTTTGGTTAGTTGGTTTGGAGATTTTAGTAGAAACTTTAATAAGTTGAGATTTTGAGGATTAATTTAATATTCTGAGCAAACACTTGAAATTTTATCAGAAATATAGAAGTTTTGAATTTGAATTCAAACTTGCCACTTTTCTTTTTCGAAATCTGCAATTTAAAGTCGAAATTTTAAGCTGTGCGGTTTGCAATTTAAGAGATTTTTAATTGTTCTTTAAAAATTGTACATACTGTTTGTAACTTTGGATAGTTGATTGTAGCATATTGTTTTTCTGTTGATTTTTTAGGTAGTACTTTAGACCCATTTATTTTATTACACTTATCTAAACTAAGATAACGTATTTTAGACTGTTTGGTTTTATTACCTAACTATTGAAGGACCTGTAATCTAAATCTTAGAATACAGAAACCTAAGCTTGGATTGTAGATTCAATTGATAGCTACACTGTGAAATGAACAATGTTTAACATTGAAAGTGTTTTTTTTATCCAAACCCCGAGATAGTAAAATAGCATGTTAAGATTTTCTAGAAAACCAGTTACCCAATTGCACGCAGACGACGTCGCGGGTAACAGCTAGTGAGGGTATATAAAGTGGAACATGTAAAAACTGCACACAATAGTTTGTTTTATCTTATCGAGCCCAGGTTGTAAGAAATAAACGAAATTGTTTACTTAATACAGGTTGGAGCAATTGAACCCTCAACTAATCAAAGTGCTGAATTATTTTTATTTTTTCATGAGTTTTATAGAACCATGGTTAAAAATGTTCACAAATAGTAAAGTTTTTATAATTCTCCGGATTCTAGATTCGTTGTGGGTTGCCTAAAGTTTAGGCCAGCACTTAGGCCACCCTTTCCGGGCCCATTGTGCTATCACCGTGATTGAGGTGTTCTTGGTCATTCATTCAGCCACCCAACCTTGTTGAGAAACTGAGGAACGTCCCTTGGATGCGCCTCTCTCAAACTGGCCAGACTAAGCTAGAAGTCTACCAGCGTGGATCCTCTGATTGATGCTAGTGCTGGGCAGTGACACATCACGTGCTCGACACTCTCATCTTCTTCTAAACACCCTCTACAACTCGGGTCGTTTATAATTTCCATTCTGTGGAGCTCTTTGTTTAATCGACAGTGACCTGTCCAAATCCCTACAAGTGTCCTGAAATTATTCCTTGAAAGTTGTAGGCATAGTTTTGCCCTTTCCCTGCACGGCATTCTGTTGAATGCGTGAGTTTGTGTGTATGTTGTTATTGATGCCCATATGGCTTTGTGTTTACGATAAATTTCTTCGTTAAGTGGGGATGTTACGGTTGATCTCTCCGGGGGAAGGGTTTGTTCTGATCCAATGAATTGTAACTCCGAATCCTTCCTCGCCAGTTTGTCAGCGCGTTCGTTTCCCTCTTTCCCAGAATGTCCTTTGATCCATATTAGATCAATTGCATTCTCTTGTGATAGACGTTTTAAAGCTAGGTGGCAGTTCCATACCAGCACTGAGTTTATTTTCATATTCCTCGGGGCTTTAAGGGCTGCCTGGCTGTCCATCTTCATTTGGATATATTTTTCTGTAATGTTCAGTTGCGTCATTTGTTCGGCGCTATATAAAATTCCCAACATCTCAGTTTGGAAGATTGTTGAGTATTTATCTAACTTAATACTTACATTTAGGTTCAGGTCTTCCGAGAAGATTCCTGTTTCAGTGCCTGTATTTGTTTTCGATCCATCCGTGTATATACTTACGTCTGGTATTCTTGCTTGCAGTTCTGCCATTTTTATACGGTTGAATTTTGTGAAGTTATATCTTACTGGTAGATGGTCAGGCATAAGATTGCCTCCATTGCTGCTGTTGGAGTGGATTTCATTGCTCCTATCACTGCCAGATACGCTAGTCTCTGGATGTGATTTAGCCTTTGACTGCCGTGTATATCCAAAAGATCATCTTAGGGGATAATCCCCAAGACCGCCCGATGGCCCCAGGGCATTGCCAGAAGGTCTTGTAAGCTTTGTTTAATTTATTTTTGATGTGGTACTTCCAGCTCAGTTTGCTGTCAAGTTTAGTGCAAACGTATTTCACTCGATTTGACAAACCGAGTTGGGTTCCCATGATTTGGGAAATTTTAGTCGTGCTAATTTCCTCTTATTTGTGAAAGGAACTATTTCCGTCTTTGCAGGGTTTGCTGCTAAGGAATGTTCTTTACACAATTTCTTGACTATGTATAGGGCTCTTGCATTAACTCGAAGAGTACTCCCTCGTGTTTACCCGAAAGTAGAATGGTTGTATCATCTGCGTAACCAATTGTATAGAAACCCCGGTCATTGAGTTTTCGGATAAGGTCATCCGCTATGATTAACCATATAAGGAGGGATAATACACCCCTTGCGGACATCCCTTACTTACGATTCCTCTGACCGTATAGTCTCCTACTGTAACTTGTATTGCTCGCCACTCAAGTATATGTCGTATGAGTTCCCGCAAGGCGGGTTCAATACCACTAGGTTCAAGTGCCAGAGAAATACTATTGAAGTTAGGTCTATCAAAGGCACCTTCTATGTCCAGAAATACACCCAGGATGTGTTCTTTTACTTCTAGCGATCTTTCGATCCTGCTAACTACCAAATGTAGCGCAGTTTCGGTAGATGTGCCGGCAGTAAAAGCATGTTGATTTGAATATAAGGGGTAGTGTATATCGAGGCTATCCCTTATATATCTATCGCACAACATTTCCAACGTCTTCAGTAGAAAGGAAGTTAGGCTGATTGAACGACATGATGTAGCCTTACCTTGAGGTTTACCCGGTTTTGGAATAAAAATTACTTTGACTTTCTTCCATTCTCGGGGTATGCATTTAAAGGCAATACATGCATTCAAAATTGGCACAAGGTATTTTTTCATGTACACCATTCCCCACTGAAGCAGGGCAGGGTAGATACCGTCCAACCAGGGCGATTTGAAGGGAGCAAAGGATTGTACGGCCCAATTCACTTTTGTGTTATTTACCTTCTGAACAGCCAGCTTCCAGTCCCTATTTCTAAAGTGAAAGGCCTAAGGCCCATGCCAATTATGGTCTGGTATAACACATCATCCTGGAAAGTGCGTGTTTAGTAGCTTTGAAGCTGTTTGTGCGGGTGTACTAGTATATGTACCGTCGGCCAGCTTTATTATGCTTACCTGTTGGTTCGGATCTTTCAAGACTATCTTTTTCAGTCGAGAAACTTATGTAGTAGACTCCACGTCACTACAGAATTCTCTCCATTTCTCACTTTGTCTCTTGCGAATACGTTTCTTGTATTGTTTTCGGTGGTTGTGGTAAGCCTCCCAGTCACATACCAGTTTTGTCTTCTTTGCTTTGTTAAAGAGCTTGTTTGCCTGAGATCTGAGTTTTTCAAGTTGTCCGTTCCACCAAGGGGTCGCTCGGGTTTCTCGAAGTTCAGTTCTCATTGGACAAGCCTTTTCATATGCTGTAATGATATCTTTTCGCACTAAAGTGACGTATTTTTCGATCAGTTCAACTGTTCCGATTCTCTGTGAGGTTTCTACAGTTCCTAGGAGTTTTTCCAGAAGGGTATTGTAATCCTCTCTGTTGGTGCTTCTAGAATTCCTGTACGGTTTGAATTCCAATCTACAACATAAAATATTGAATTTTATATATTGATGGTCAGACACTGTTGCCTCCTTAGATACGTGCCAGTCATTTAATACTCATAGACTCCTGGGTTTTATAATGTATCACCAATTTTCGATATGGTCGCCCTTAGCGCATACTATAGCCTTCAGACTGCCAAAAAACGAAGTGCACGCTGCTCGAATGTGGCTTTGTGGCATTTTGGTCCATTCTGGGCGAAGGGCTTTCTTGATACAATCCACACTTTGGTAATTTTTAGTGCCAGCCCTGCTCTTAAGAATGCTTCAAATAGAGAAGTCCATCGAATTTGCATCTGGAGAATTTACTAGCAACTGTGTTAAAGAAATGAAGTCTGGAAAGTTGCATTTTAGACATTCTTGGTTGACGCGCGTTTTATGAGACTATGTCGAGTCTTGCTAAGATGTTTACGGTTTACACCCGAAATGTTTGTGCACCCAAGACTTCTATGCTATCTCCAGAATAGTTTTACGGCACATGTTCGCGTTTATTTTGATCCAAAATGTGAACGAGGAACGACCATTGGTGATTAAGGCAGTCCAAATCATCGCCATTGGTACCCTCTGTCTTCTAGTGACCATTTGGAGGTGTTAATTTTCAAAAGAATTCTTTGGCAAGTCAATGTCGTAATTTTCTTTGCTAATTAGGAATGGAGCCTCGCCAGAGAAAATAAAATTGGGTAACTCACCACTTACGCCCAAGCGAAAAACTCTTTGGTTCGTTTTGCTATACTTTTTTTTTGTTTAAGTGTAAAATTTGGTAGTTTCTGGACCATTAAGAGTTTAAATCAGCGCTTATTTTATTATATTTGTTGCACGCTTCGAGCTGATATCTTCAGATAATTTACAGAAATTTTCCGAGCAGCAGCCAATTTTCTGTCATAAATTCGCGAACATCTTCTGCAGATGTTGCTGTCCTTTTTCGACCACCACCATAATGTTTCGCAATGATGCCAGTAACATTTTATCTTTTTATGTTCCGATTGAAAAAAAAATTTGTAACATTTAAATGCTGGAGCACTCTAACCATTGTCTCTTACGATTTTCCACCAAATATAGAGGAATAACATTGTTCGGTTTAAACTCCAGAACCTAAAACTTTTTTCTTTTAAAAATTACATGCAAGGCGTTCTTTACATTCGTACAACATATAATGGAGTATCAACACTATTTTGTATTTTGACCTTTTTATCTATGCCTAATTGCTTCATCATTTATATTTCAGTCTCTTTGTTTTTCGTGTCTATGTAAAAAAACTACTGACCTATTTTTGTTAGATATCATGATGCGACGTTTTATAGCTATTAATGTAACGAGATTATGCTATTTACAATAATCGAGGACGTTGCCAGGTGACGAGGCGTTAGCAGAGTCGTCTGGCCACGTCCGAGATTGTTTAAATTGCTAATAATCGAGTTGCATTCAAAGCTTTATCGTATCATTGACAACGATAAAAAATCAACAAATTTTTAAAATGAAATTTGTATTTAGGGAATTATGATAGATAACGAACTATGTGCTACTAAATTATTACGAAGCTGTTATAATATTATGAGGTTAATAATTATCAATAAAATTTTTACTTAAAAGACACTTAAATTTCAATAAAACGATAAAAAATTTTTTGTAACGTCATATCCCAAAATGTCATCTATTTACTAGTTTCTATGAATCAAAACAATGCCATTATAGGCAAGTGTAAAACAAACGAAATAATTCATTGATAAGTGAACTAAAAATTGACACCTGTCAAAAACAACATTAGTGCAAAAAACTTTTTTCGCACTAGTGTTAAAAGTAAATTTAACAGCGTTTCCCAAACTTTTTTTACCCTGACCCGGTTGTTATTAATATTTCCCCTTTGCGACCCACTACCACTGGTATTTTATTTTTGTGGCCCAGTGCCGGGTCGTGACCCACTATTTAGGAATCACTTATATATAGCAATATGCATTCTTATCAAATAATAGAAAACTGTACTGTTAAAATTAGAAGGACTTTTTTTTTGGTCGAAGAAACTGGTCCTTGATTATTATGAAATATTGTTTCCAAACATTAAAAGATATTATTCGAATAGTTATAAATTATTTATCTATAATATTAATAATACTTTTACAATCTGAACGCTTACTTATTTTAGTTTTCGTGAAAAGAAATTGCAGAGGTCTTTATGCTAGTAATCCATGCAAGAACTACGATGGATGTTGCTTTTAGTTTCCACAATTTGAAACAACAAAGACTTTTCTGATTTTTTAATATCATCCAGTGTTAATTTACAAAACATTCCAAGGCGGCATGCCCCAAATAATCCAAAAATTGACCCCACTTTTTACTACATATTTGGGCTTCATTCAAAAATGTGTTATCTTCGCTTGATGTAATACTTGCTTATATCCTAGTTGTTCTTGATTTGGAAACTAGCTTTTATCATAAAGAGATTCCATAACCTTTGAATTTCCTCCGACGTAAACCAAAAATGTATTTTTAGTGAACCTATCCGCTAGATTTTTATTTCATGCCATCATATTTTTGTCGCGATTTCTGGGGCCATAAATCTGAGTTGATGTATTTGCTGTTTCTTCAACATCTGGTGGTCTAACAAAATTTCTTTAATTTGCAATATTTTCTTTAAAGTGCCTCTTTTATTTGTTTGTAGGGATGAACCGCTCACTACGCTCGTTCCGCAATACTCCCCACTCATAAAAATCATAAATCAATCATAAATAATTACTATTTCACACTTTAGATTGAAATCAATTTCATTATAATACTCAGTTAAATATTGCGTTGGTTTTCATGGAAAAATCAATATAATTTTGTTATAACCAATTTTGTCAATTTTGCTAAATTTTTGCATTATTATATTGTTTTTTATCAGGGCTTCGAACCGGAACTGAACCGAAAACCGGAAACCGAAAAAAAAACCGTTATTTTTGTAGAAACAAAAACCGAAACAGAACCGTAAAACAATAACGGTTTATTTTGGTTCGTTGAATTTGTATCTTCTTAAAATAATTTTTACTTTGCCCTAAAGTTTGGGATTTTTTAGAAATTTCCTTTTCAAAATTTTACACAAATTAATTCAACTTTCATCTCAAAATTACGAGTTTACTTTAAAGAACATTTTTTTGAAAGTTCAATAAAAACTTACAATTTCCACTATTTCTAAGAAAACGTTGATTTTATTCTCAAAATTTTAAGCCAAATTGAATTTTAAGTTGTATGATTTGAATACTCTTTTCTCAAATTTTTCGGCTCTTTTTTGAAATTTAAACCTTTTTCTCGAAACATTGTTTCCTTTTCATAAAATTTCGAGTTTAAAATGAAAATTTTATGTGCTATTGTAAATATAGACTCAAGCAGTGGAGCCTTTTTCATTGAAGCCCAGTTTCTTGGCAATTTTATTTGCAAATTCGAATTTTTCTCAAACTTGGATTTTCCCTTTTATAATCTAATACCCCTATGTTTTGAAGTTACTAATAAAAATTTCGAGTTTTCTTGAATTTTTTCCTTTAAATTTCACATTAGTTTAAATATGCCAATTTTTTTCTCGAAATTTTAAATTCTAATGATCTTTTTACGATGCTGACTTTATCAAACTTCCCAAAACTCCTTAATTTGGCTTTTTTCCCTAAATTTGCGATAAAATCTCGCTAATTTTTCCCAGAAATTGGGAATTTCAGTCAAAATTTTAAGAGAAAATTACAACATTTATATTCCAATTTAAGACCGGGTTCTTGAAATTGAAGCCGAAATTATGAGGGTAAACGATGACATGTTAGAAAATGTCTAATTTAAACTTCCAATTTTTATCTGGTTTTGTTTACGCCATATGTGACTTTTTTCTTAAAATTTCGACCTTAGCCTCGAAACTGCGATTTTTTTTGGATTGTTTTAAATTTAGGTAGCTTTAAAATCGAAATATAGTTAAGTCTTGAATTCGTTTTGTAGAAGTCGTTCAAAATTTAAAAGTTGGTAATTTGGAAAATTAGATTCCTCAGCAAAATTAAAGAATTTCTGGAACGGGCGAATTAAAAAAAAAATATCGAAGTTATCACAAAACGCGAACTTTTAGAAAAAATATGGAAATTTCGAAAAAACTTCAAATTTTGAATGAAGCTATATTTAACTATGAAAAAAGTCTCAATTTTGATAATAAAAGCTAACAATTTTCAAAAAAGAATAAAATCCTGAAAAGATTCAATTATTTCAAGAAGTTGCAATTTAAAAAAAAGTAAAAATTTTCGGGAAAAAGTCTGAATTATCAAAAAAAGGAAGTTAAAACTTCGGGAAAGAGTAAAAAGTTTGAGCCAAAGTAACAATTTTCAAAAAAAAAAAGGTAAAGGTTTTGAAAAAAAATGTTTTAACATAATCATACTATAAAAAATCAAAAATTTTGAAAAAACGAGCCGCTTCGAGAACAAGTCGAAATTCTGAAAAAGGTTCGAAGATATCAAAAATGTCGAAATTGTCAGAAAAATTTAATTTTTCTAAAAACAAAAATTAATGGAAAATTTAATTTTTCAAATAAAAGTTCAGTTTACGACATAAAAGTCGAAACCTCGAGAAAAAGGCAAAATTTGAAAAAAAATCTCAGTTTTCAAAAAAGATTAAAGCTTTGAGAAATTGTCAAAAGTTGGACCAAGTGTAGAACTTTTCAAAAGCCAGATTTTTAACATTATTATATTTATAGAAAAAATCAAAATTTTGAAAAAAAAATAATAAGAAGAAAAAAGATCGAAATTATATGTAACGATTTTGAAAAAATTTAAAATATGGAAAAAAATTAAAATCCTGAAGAAAGGTCAAACTGAAAAAGTATTGCGATTAATAAAATAAATAAACATTTGAAAAAAGTGGAAGCTAAGAAAAAGAACATTTGAATTTCAAAGTTTTCAAAATATAAAGACGAAATGCTTTAAAGAAATTGAAAAATGTTTAAGAATTTTCAATAAAATTCGAAGGCAAATTTTTCAAAAAGTAATTATTTTCAGAAAGTCAGAATTTTGCGAAAAAGTAATAATTGAAAAAAAGTCGGATAAAAAAACAAACACTCGAAAGAGTCGATATTTGCAAAGAGTTAAAACTTTGAAAAAATTTAAATTTTTAAAAAGAATTGAAAAGTTTTGAAAAAATCGAATTTAAAATTAGTTAGATTTACAAAAAAAAAAGATGAAATTTCGAGTCTGAAAAATTTCCTTACATTCTAAATTCCATAATTATATTTCGTTACAGTATATAACACGTGAATAAAATGTGTTTATCTTTACTCGTGTGGTTTATAGCACTCGCATTCGGCTCTTATATTCGTGTGTCAAAATATGTTTTTCAAAAGTAAATAATTTCATTTATTTATTTATTTAAATAATAATTTAAATATCCCACAAACTGGGCTAAAATTTTATTTTTAACTCAAGACGGATGAATAAGGATTTCAAGGTTAAAAAAATGTAAAAACTCTTTAAAAATAAAAACTGATTAATTTTGCATCATGTAACTCACACTATTTCTATAATTAGCAGTAGAGATTTAAATAAATGGCTTAAACGAGCCTACAATTTAATATAAAATAATGAATGTTTTTTGTAATTTTGATGTAATTAACCGAATCAGATTTTATATGGATTACTAGAGCCAAATATAGTTGGTGCTAAATATCACTCTGTTACTTATGTAGATATATCTGAATTTGAAACAATGATTATTAGAGTAAACGTTTAATTAAGAATGCAATTAAATGTTTGCTGATTTTACTAATAATAGTTACGTAACTAAACAATGAACAAAATCCGGAAACACATAATAATAAAGTGATAAAATCTATTCCGATTTGCAAATACTTTTGTATTTGTGTATGACGTAAATAAAAATGGTAACAGTCAAATTAAGTGAAATATGATGCATTCATGTTTTTTTCAATTTATTTAACATTTCTTCGGCCCAGTTTGGAAATATTTAAATTTTTATGGTTTGTTGACAATTTTCTAAACAGTTTTTGAAATGCGACTACGTGATATTTAAATTAATTGAAATCGTCACTTCATGACAGTTTACAAATTAAGAGGTTAGTTTATTTTACATAGAATAGGAATAATGAAAAATAGGAGACCAAAAATTAGATATGGAAAAAAAATGTTTTTTTGATAAATTAGGAAAATATAATATGCATAAAAAAGTTGTAGCACTGGACATCGATGTTTCGCTCTCATTTGAGCTCGTCAGCAGTGCATAACATGGAAAGGGAAGAATGAGGAAGAAATACTTAAAAATAAAAAAAATTTAAAATATAAAAAAGAAAAATAAAGAAATTATCACGTAGTCGCATTTCAAAAACTGCTTAGAAAATTGTCAACAAACCATAAAAATTTAAATATTTCCAAACTGGGCCGAAGAAATGTTAAATAAATTGAAAAAAAACATAATATTTCCGGTCAATAAGGGTCTGCTATGAATGATGCATTCAGTTTCTACACAACTGCGAATTTTTAGTACTCTCTTTTAATCTCGTATCTGTTTCCAGCTTCAGTATTTTTATTCAGCTTAAGTAATTTTTTTTCTCTTAATTTTAGGCAAAAATCTAATCTGAATTATAATTAAGGAGTAGGGTCGCTACTTGCCTCAGCTACATTGCTTGAAAATAGATCAACAAATATTAAAAAAGGGGTTTTGTCCTTCAGGACAAATTGTTAATCAAAGAAAATCGTTGTCATATATTTGGTATGAAAATTCGTGTTAGCCTTGTCAACGTAAGTTGACTGAAACAAGGTCTTCACCTTCGAACCAATCAACCTGAAGAAGTAATAGTTAAAATCCGAGGCACGCCGATACCTTTTTTTTTAGGCATTGCATTACAGAATTAAGATATCAGAATAAATATTTCCTTTCATAGTTGTATGTCCAGTTGATGGCTGCTGGAGTAGCGTCGGCCTTGCAAGTTACTTCATATTTTCTTTTGGGACAGTCTTTTAAGCGACTGTTCCGGGGCCCCGCAGTCCCATTGGCCACTATCTATCATACCCCACTTATTTAATGTTGCTTTTGTCACGGCATGATCAGTTCTTATTCGGTTGAGCCTCAACCGTTGAGGGAGCTCCAGATCTTTCTTGAGAGGTTCATTTCTGAGAGGATGGTAGCCGGATCTAGCTTTCTCTTTGTCGCTCGACCGTAGTAGGATATCCATTGAACTCTTCATTCTTTTTTTAAATTATAGCTTTCTAGAACGAGGTTGTGGTTGCTTTCCCATATTGGCTTTCTAGATTTTAACCTGGTATATGGCAGGTTATTCAGTGTTTCGTGGAATGGTAAATCTCTGGGGGATGATGGGTTGTTGATCTTGAGACATTTACGCGCTGTCGCTTGTTGGTGTCGCAGGTCGAGTGCTGCTATGTTAGCGAGTACTGGCAGCCCCGGTATTGGTGTAGATTTAAAGGTTCCAGTCACTATCCTCAGTTCCTCATTTAAATGAACATCTACTTTGTTAAGGTGATTACTCCTGGACCATACAGGAGAACTGTATTCGGCGACCGGATACACGAGGGATTGTACCGTAGTTCGCAGGGTGTTTGCATACCCCGGCCAGTTTCCTGATTATGTAATTTCTTGTTTTGAGCTCCTGCCCTGATAGTTTAAGGTTTTTTTTTTGAATGTGGGAAATATATCAAGTGTCACGCCTAAGTATTTGGGGCATTGGTTATGGCGTAGTCTTTTGTTCCGGAATATTACGTCTAGTTGTTTGTTTGTCATTCTGTTATTGAGGTGGAATGTGCTGACTTCCGTTATCCCAGGGTTCGGGCCTCCATTTCCATTATATAGTTCTAGCTCTTTTAGATCCCTGGTAAGTGGTTGCTCACCTTCTTCGAATGTCTTGCTCTGAGTTGCTATCGTTGGGTCGTCGCCGTAGCTGAACATTAATTCAGTGGCAACTATATCACTAGTATACAAGTTAAATAAGAGTGGGGCCAAGATTGATTCCTGTGGGAAACCGTTTTTTATGGTATAGGATTTACTTGTAGTTTCACCGACGGTGACCCTAAAATAGCGATTTTTAAGCAGGTTAACCATTAGTGCTCTGATCTTAGAGCTTGGGACGGTTTGATTTAGTCCATCCATCCAGACAGTATCTTAAGCCGCTGAGATTTTAAAGGCCACTGAGATTTTCATATTCTTTTGGAAACCTGCTTCTATAAGTGAGGTTAAGGCAAGGACTTGATTACAGCAGCTTCGTTTTTCTCGAAATCCTGCTTGGTATTGTGGAGTTATAGAGTCAATTGTTTAATATATTCTGTTGTATAGGAGTCTCTCGAGCATATTAGCAGATAATTAGCAGTGCGATTAAGCGGTAGCTAACTGGGTCGTCCTTGGGTTTCCCTGGTCTAAGGATTGCAATAGTATTCCCTATTTTAAATTGATGAGGGACTCTTCCTCTTGGTGACATTTCGTTGTAAAGTTGTAATAACCATTGTCGTGCTCTCTGTCCTAGGTGTTTAATGAGCTCTGGGATTATGCCGTCTATTTCGGCGGCTTAGCAGTTTTTGAGAGGCTTGATTACTATATCTATGTAGTTCTCCCTCTGTGAAAGGTAGGGATAAGCTAGGGTCTTCTATTTTTTTTTGGTTATATCTGAGTTATTTATTTCTTTTTGAAAGACAGGATCAGTTTGTATACGCGTTTCTTTATGTGTAGGGCTACTTGAGTGGGTATTATTTCAGTTTTCTGGTTCAAAGTGGCTGTAGCACCCCCAGCTACTGCTTTTGGTTAAAGTCATATTTTCCGTTGTTTCGGCCCATCTTTCTCTGCGTGTCTTGTTAATGGATTGTAGAATCCTGTCTCCCAGGGCTAAGTTGTCCGTTCTTTGGTATTCCCTGTGCAGCTGTTCTGCCTCGTTGTTTCAGCAGGGAGTGTATTACTTTTAGAAGCTTCGGGTAATGCGGCGTTGCGCCTCTGCAAATATCATCCCGACGAATGGCTTGTCTACTTCAGGTGGTATTGCGTGTATGATTGAGTCCATCTCTTTTCGGTATGTTTCCCAGTTCGCCTTCCTTAGGTTCCACCGCGTCTTCTGCACTGTTCTTATTAGCGGAATTTGTATGCCGATGTTCAGTAGGATTGGTCTGTTGAGAGCATGGGAATCCGGGGAGGTTCCTTTTTGAGTTGGCAGTAGGGATCTTCCTGGAATCAGTTGTTATTATGCATCTTCTGAAACATCAAAACTCAGGGTCAAGCTCGAAGAGGTGACAACCCTACTTAAGAGACTACTCACAATCAGTCCACTATTTGGGACGACCTTAAAGAAAAAATATCCGAAATTTGAACTACTTTGTATAGGTTTTGGAACATTTTGTGATGAATTTCTTTTCCCCAAAATTTCGATTTTTCTCGAAACTCTGCATAAAACTTAAGTTTTTACAAGCTTTGACTATTTCTCGAAATTTGAGATCTTTTTAAATCATTTCTGTATAGATTTTAAAATCGAAAATCAGAAAACATTTTTGTTACAAATTTCGAAATTTTCTCTAAATTGCTAGATCAATATTATCGTCTGACCAATTTTGGAACGATTGGGAAGAGTGATTCCGCAGTAATTTACAGCAAACACAAATAATACTGAAATCTTAGTTTCATTTTCCTGAAGTATGTCATGATAAACCCCAACAAGGATCCCTTTTTCTTATCGCATCATGTACACAATAATAGGCTTATGTTGAGGGAACGAAGGAAACCTTCATTTAGAATTACTCAATCTATTTGTGGTTTAAGCAAAATCCTTTGAACTTTAACTGTCAACAAATATAAAATGATAGAGGTCGTAGTTACTAATATTAGAGAACGAAGACATTAGAAACGAATTAGTTTCACCACTGCCATGCCAGCGGCGGACTTAGTAAAAATCTGAAGAAAGGAGCTCATCATCATTTCTCATCATGATCTTCTCTAATGTTTAGTTTCTGAAAATGTGTTTCCCATTCTGTTGTTGTGATTGTTAAGCTGTCAATATAACTTTGTGACAACCCGGTTGGTTTCAAAGTTTTTCAAAGATTCTGTATTTTCTCTTTGAAAAAGATTATGTGAACTAAGTACACAACATCTCTAAGCTAACCGTCTACATCAACACATCTTAAGCGAACCAATCAAAGAAAATGACACCATCGACACTAGCTGGGCCATACTAAAAAACAACATATCGTCGTTGCCGTGGAAAAATCTTCTATGTGCTGAAATGTGAATTTTAAAAGAGAGCAGAAAAACATATCGTCCTTATAGTGGAAAAATTTGCTATGTGCACCTTTTTATAAAGGTAGGTGCTTTTTTGTAATCTAATAGGGATTTAATGTCTCTTCCCTTCCAAATAAATATGTTTTTCTGTTCTCCTCTAAAATTTACATTTTAGCACATAGAAGAATTTTCCACGGCAACGACGATATATAGAGCAGCGGAAGAAGCATTGGAAAAGAGAAAAGAAAATAAGCATATCTAGAATCCAAAAGTAAACAAACACGAGAAGCATATCAAAACTACATTGCCAAAAGAAATCATGTGAACAGAAGAATACGTGAAATAAAAAGTGAGTATTGGCAAAAATTTAGTACAGACATGGAATGTCATGATGAAATACCCAACGAATTCATCAAGCATGGAAAGAACCATTACCAAGAGAAATAACGAAACTGTTGAATATAATAATACTTTATAGCAAAATTCCTATAGAATGGAAAGAAAGCATCACTATCCCACTCTTTAAGAAAGGAGACGAAAACAAACCATCTAACTACAGAGGAATAACATTACTGAGCTCCGTAACGAAACTTCTTACAAGTATACATACTGGCAGCAGAAATATCAAACATCATCCCATCCCTGTAAATGATGAACAACAGGGGTTTTGAAAAAACAGATCAACAATAGATATAATTTTCATCATAAAGTGTAAAGCTTTATATTTTTTTTGTTTTTTTTTTGCAGATTTTAATTGATCTTCGAAATTATCATTTTTCTATTTATTTTGATTTTAAACTCGAAACTTCTTTATAAGTACCCAGTTTAATATCAGAATTTCTTTAAAATTTCGATTTTACACTTTTTATTTCAATACTTCCTAAAAGGTCAATGCAAAGTCTAAAATTTGAAAAGTTTTCACCAAATAAAATTAATCTCAAAGTTTCAACAAATCACTCTTAACATATATTGCGGTCTTTTTGGTAGCTTCGACTATTTTCCTGGCATTCAGTCACTTTCAATTTTTCATTTCCCCCCTAATGATTCCATAACAATTCCAAAATTTTGATTGAAGCTTTCAAAATTTCGAACTTTGTTTCGAACTTTCGAACTTTGGTTCGAAACTTTGATTTCTTTCTCGAAATTTCGTGTTTAAACTTAAAATGTTTGTTAAATTAGATCCAAAATTATGTCAAAAATTTCAGTTTTTTTTCTTGCTTTAAGTTTTGAGCAAGGGCGGCCTTTGGGGGTGGCGAGCAGGGCAACAGCCCGGCGCCTCGCTCTTGCAAGCAGCCGCGCGAACTCGCCCAATAATACGAATTCTAATGGTCATTTGAATTTCGCGCCTTACGCCGCGAATTATAAAACTCGACTTGCTGCTCTCTTGCGTGGTAATAATCTAGCTAATATCTGTCTTATTTGTTCCAATGAATGTTTTTTATTCTCTTTCACATTAACCAAATTTCGTACCAGTGCCACAAGTGCTGCCAACTGCAAGGGCTAAACCAAACCTGATAGTACTCCATTTTATTCGTGTTTACGATTCGGTGAATTCCCGTGTTTCATTTCACCTGTCAACGTCTCGAGTTATGCTTTCATATTAGAGCAGCCATCATGATTTCTTAATCCCTAATTCTTTTAAAACATTAATGCACCCTAATTTATCATGAATAATAATTTGTTACCTTTGTGTTAATTAATTTTTCTTAATTTCCAATAAACAATTTTAAAAGTCTAAATTTATTTATTTATAACTTTGCATTTCTCGTCAGGCATCATCATTAAACTCATGGACGTAGGCAAATTTCGTTCAGGAAGGAGCATGAATCATTTTGAAAAATTGATAAGAAAAAGAAAATTGGAAACGTTCCGGTTGAGTATGTGTATTGTTGCGCTTTATCGGTTCGAAGATTAATACTGCGTGAATTGTAGCCAATTTATTTCCAAACTGAGCTCGAAACATTGCAGTTATAATTTGCTTAACTGACCAACTAATTAATACTGTTAAATGAACTAACTTATTCATTGACTGACTAACTAAATGAGGGAAAGCTGACCGGACTGTCTATTTATAGATCCCGTTTCGGTTTCTAGAAGAAACGAGGAGATAAGACTTATCGTTTGCCGAAATTTTTGGAGAGCTTATCTGCCGTTTGCTTCATTATCGCGGCCGCTTTCCCTTATCAAATTTTTCTAGAAACATTCCTTAGGTACTAGATTCTATAAAAACATTTTGTTGCAGTATATTTTCATTTAATTACATGAATTGAGAAGTCGAATTTTCAGATTAACTTTGAAATTTGGAAATAAAGCCGAACTTTGCGAAAACAGTCAGCAAATTGAATCTAAAATAAAAACCGAACTTTTCGAAAACCTGTCGAAATTTCGAAGAATTTGAAAAATAACGATTTTTGAAAAATACTGTTGAAATGTCGAGAAAAAGGTTGAAATTTTTTAAAGAAAAGTTAACATTTTCAATAGAATGTTTAATTTTGAGAGAGACGAACTTCGAGGAAAAAATGAATTTTGGGAAAAAGTTGGAATGTTTTGAAAATCGCTTTTAAAATAAAATTCTAATCTTTTGAAAAATTGCAAAACATGTTGAAAATTCAAAAAAATTATATTTTTAAACGTGGAGTTTTATGAAAAAAAAAATTGGAGACCGTTGGAACTTTGAGAAAAATGTTTCACTGTAAGTGGAAATTTCCAGAAGCTTAAAACATCCCTATTTGAAGTACACGTCAGAATTTCTAGAATAAGACCAATTTTGAGAAACATAAAATTTTCGGATATTTAAATTAAAAAAAAACAGAAAAAACCAAATATTAAAAAATTAAAGTTCGATTTTAACAAAAAAAAGTAGAATAAAGTCTTAATTTCGAAAACTACGAACTTTGAGAGAAACCCCTATTTTGGGAAAGGATTTTTTTTAGAAAACCAAAATTGAATAAAAGCCCAACCTTTAGAAAAAACTCAAAAAATGCTGAAAATTCTAAAATTGCCAAAATATTTCCAAAGGTTAAATATTGTGAAGAAATTTGCAATTTCCAAAAACACTTTTCTTAAAATTTTTAATTTTTTATTCTAATGTTGACGTAATATTTAAATTTCAATAAAGAAATTGAAGGTACAAGAAATCTTTTTCTTTAAATTACCCAAAAATATTTTTAATTTTCGATACTATACCGATCTAATTTAGAGCAAACAGACGAATTTCGAGAAAATTGATATTTAAAGGAAAAGTCAATTTCGAGGAACAAGTCCAGAAATTTCCAGAAACTAAAACATCGTATTTTGAAATAAAAGTCAAAATTTCGATAATAAAGCGAAACATAAAGTTTAAATTTCTGGAGTTAAATTTAAAAAAGTGAAAATTTTAAAAAAAGGCAAATATTCAGAAAAATGGCAGAATTTTGATAGGAAAAATGATTTCCGAAAGAAAAGTCTAAACAGTAGAAATTTGAGAACAAAGTCGAAATTTCGAAAAAGACGAATTTAAACTAATTTTAAGAGAAAAATTCAAAATTTTTATCAAAGCTGAGTATCGAATTTTGATATAAAAATATCAAGAAAAAGGCAAAATTTAAAACACATGTCAAAATTCCTGAAAAATCAAATCCTAAAAGATCAAAATCTTCAGAAAAATCTGATGTTAATATTTTTTTTTGGTGGAACGGACTGGTCCTTGGTTATCTTCAAAAATTGAAATAGAAGAAGAGCAACCTTTGTTGTGTTTTTTAATCTTTCTTGGTGATAGGGGACAAGTTTTGTATTTTAATTTTTGATGTTAATAAAAATAAAGTAATTAAAAGAACTTAATCTCTGAAAAACAGTGGACATTTCTATAAAAACTACCAAATTAAGCATCAAAGATCGAAATTTTCCAGAAAAAATTCAAAATTTAAGAAAAAGTACAATTTTGAGAATAGTCGTTTATGAAAAGAACGAATCTTGAAAAAAATCAAAATTTTAAGGAAGATACAAATTTCCAGGAAAAATATTCAGATTTCTGCGAATATACAGAACGAAGTCTTAAATTTGAAATTTGCGAAAAAAACGGATTTTGGGAGAAATATACAAGTTTCAATTTTTTAAAATTCGTTTTTTTTCTGGAAATATCGATTTTTTTCCCTCAAAAAAAAACAGATCGAAATTTTAAGAAAAAAGGCGAAATTTGGTAAACACTTTAAATTCTTTAGAGAGAGAGTCAAATGTTGTCGAAATTTTGGAAAAAGAACAAATGTTGAGAAAAATGTAATTTTTAGACTTTTCTCTTAACTGCTTGAAACAGACGCAGACCCCACCTGAAGTCAGAAAATGTCCAATATTAAAATAAACGTCGAAATTTTGAGAAACAAGTTGTATTTCAGTTATAAACCATTCCAGGGAAATTTTTCTCGAAATTTGTGTCTTTTTACAAAATTTCTAAAAAAAATCATTATAAAAATTTCCAGATAAATAGTTTTATCAAAAAATCGATCAAATTTTGAGGAAAAGGGTAAATCTTGAAAAATAAGTGCAAATTTTCAGAAAATCAAAATTTAAAAAAAGTCGAAGTTTCCGGGAAAAACAAATTTTGAAAAATGGTAGAATTTCGAAAAATAAAACGATGAATTTTGGGGACAAATTCGAAATTTTGACTTAAGTCGGATTGTGATGAAATAAATCGAATTTTAGGAATAAATTTGAAATTTTGAAAGCAATTTATGAAAAAATACGAAATTTGAGAAATAAATCGAAATTTCGTAAAGGGCGAATTTTGTCAAATGAAAATAATTTTTCAGTTGAATATAAATTTTTGTTCAACTGCATAAGCGGGGGGGGGGCGCCATTTTCTAGCTACGCCTATGTTAAAACTAATTCCAAGGACCTCGCAAAGATCTACCCGCCCAGAGCCTCGCAATGACTAAGGCCGCCCATGATTCTGAGTCTCAATTTGTATATTTTTTTCCAAAACATACTACAAATTTAGAATTCAATTTTTTTAAAGGAATTTCGTTTTATTTTAATTTCGATGTTAATAAAGGTTTTAACCCAAAACTAAAAAAACAGTTTATATTAATTACAGTTTTCTTGACAACTTCGAATTTATCTCGGAATTTTGATTTTGACACTCTTTCAGAAACTGGAGCTTTAACTAGAAATTTTGGGTTTAAACCTCACACGTCTAAGTAGAAAATTCACTCTTAAAACAACTAACAACAAATCAAAATATTTAATGATATTTAGTTATGGTTTTAAGAACACAGAACACCATTAAGAAATACCACACGATCATGTCTCAAAATATTACTAGTTCTTGTTGCTGCTACTACAAAATTAGAAGTCCCCACCCAAGACTTATGCAGATTTATCTGAAATGGTCTATTTCGTAGTTACTTACAGCAGAGGTCACAAATGATCCGATCCGCGGCATAGAGTTGGGGAAATTTTCCTCAAGATTGACTGTTTCCCAGCAGATCTTAATTCTGAGAACATTAAAATAGCTAAGCTTGGGAAAATAACTAAATTTTGAAAATAAATTCTCTAATTTTTAAATTTAAACTCGAAATGTTATGAAATTATATTGAAAAAAATTCAAAATTTATTGAAAAGATATCGAGTTTTAATAGAAAAGTTCAAATTCCAAGGAAAAAATGCAACATTTTGGGGAAAATATCTCCCAAATTTAAAAATAAAGTCAAAATTTGGAGAAATTCAAATATTTAGAAAAAACTCAATATATTATCACAGCAAAATTTTCAAAATTGTTCTTTTATAACAGAAATTACAATTTTAAATTTAAATATTCGAACTTTTCCTCATATCTTCGAATTTCAAACAAAAAATTTTAAAAAGTATTTAAACCTAGATCTTAAGAATATTAAGTTCCCAAAAAAAATAAAATATTTTAAAAGTCTCCTTATATAATCCATTCTCTATTTATAAGAAAATCATGGAGGTATTGAGGTGCTTTAATAATGGTAAAAGTAATAATAATTAAAGTAATGGTTATTTTTAAATCCAAGTTTGGTTACTTTTCTTGTTTTTTATAAATAACATAAATAGTGATGTGTTGAAATGGTACAGAAATCTCTATTTACAACATAATTAAATTTAAACAAAATAAGCCGGTTAAAAGGACCCTATAACGTCGTTCAATACATCCTGACGCTTTTTTTAAATTATATTTGGTAAGGTAGTAAAGTGCTGTAAGGATACGTTTTCATTGTATGTTCTTTCCTTACCTATTACTGTCAAAAGAATGCAGATTTCAATAACCTCAATAGCGAAAGGTATTTAAAACGTGAGACCATTTATTTTCCACTAATATCTCCTTCATATTATACAACTCGATAAAACTGTCTTTTTGTACGACGACCGGCCGCATTCCTGACCAGAATTAATTACCAGGTCAATTTGTTTTTCCTTTTCGGAGCAAGGGAAACCTTTTATGGAGTTCTACGGGCATTTAAGACTTCCCTCGTTCCTTTTTGTCGCAAAAAAAGTTTTCGAAAGCTACTGCCATTATGATGATAATTTAAGACGATTTTTTTAAGATAAATTTTACTTTGAATAACACCACGGAATACAAAAACTTGTACCATAATATTGCAATCTTAAATCACGTAATTATTATATCTAGTTTTTTTATTAGGCAACTGTACCCCTGCGTTAGTAACCTTAATTTTGAAGTTACAGAAATTACGTTCTTATAAAACTTTCGTGGGATGAATTTTAAAATCTATTTCCTTAGTGCTCACTTACTTTATGCAGAGTGTCCGCAAATTTCCCCAACAATGCTTGGCAGTAGATTCAGGACAATAAATAAATACCCACGATTTGCAAAAAAAAAGTTTAATAAAAAATTTTTAGTTTCCGTGTTATCGGCTAATAAAGTTGTCAAGAAGAAAAATAATTTTAATTAAAACTCCATAACCTTTTCCGCAATCGTGTCAAAATTTGAAAAATATACTTAGACTGTTAAAGCTTATCGTTTCCCAGAATCTTAGTGAAAGCAATATACTGGATGGTAGTTTCCTCCGTATACCTACTACTTTACCCATTAGCATGGTCCTATTTTTTTTAATAGATCGCGCCAAATAAAAGACCAATTTATCCCAAATAAATCTTGTCTCTAGAAAAATTTACCTACAGGTAGACATTTTTGAGAAAAATGACTATTTTATGTCTGTTAGGGTTTGTTAAATGACTGCCATTCATTTAAAATCCTTCTGTCTAATTTACGATGGAAATAAACTGGTTTTTGTTTTTGTTTTTTTAAGTGTAATCCACTCGCCAAGGGTAACCCCATTATGCCTTCAAAGCACTGCGAGTAGGATGCGGAAACAAAGATAAATGGCGATGAACCGCCTTCTTAAACAAGGATAGGTTGTAATTTTTTAGGAAAAATCCTTTCGGCAACAAGTTCCATAACTTGGAAGTTCTATAGAAAAAAGAGTCTCCGTAGACAAAAGTTCTCACTGTGTCAAGCTGGTCCTCACAGGAATTTGCTGTCTCCGACTATCTAATACGTCTCAAGAAACTTACCCTTGGGGGGATCAATCCTATTAGCTCCTGCGAGCATCTTTTATAATAGTACTTATAGAAAAGAGACAAGCCACCAACCCCACGCCTGTGCTCTAATGTTTCGAGAGAATCGGTCAGACTCTCGTCATCAATTAGGCGAATCGCTCTTCTTTGAATTGAATTCAAGAGAGCTAAAGTGTGTTTTTGGGGCTGAACTCCAAACATGAGAACAATATTCTACTGTTGACCTAACTTGAGCTTTGTATAGTGTTAATAGCTGATGAGATGTAAAGTACTTTTTAGCTCTAAAAAGAAAGCCTAGCTTTTGAGAGGCGGATTTGGCAATGGCGTGCACATGGTCGTCCCAGGAGAATTTGGTGCTCGCATTCACTCCTAGGATAGATAGATTAGATCCCAACGGAAGGATTTTACCGTCCATTAGTATGTTTGTTGCATTATCCCTTGATGTTTTCTTAGAGAAAACCGCGGCTCGAGTTTTTAAAGCGTTGAAATCGACCAAATTGTTCTTACCCCATTCCAGAATAATCTCAAGATCCCGATTATTCGTTTGTATCTGTTGTTCTCTTAGTCGATCTGAAGCAACGATAGATAATGGTTTGTCGGAGAAAAAAGATGACACAAGGTTACTATCATCTGCGTAGCTGTATATAGAATTGGAAGTTGAAGCTAAGGGATCGTTTATGTGTAACAGAAATAGAGTAGGAGACAGAACAGACTTCTGAGGCTCCCCTGCGTTAATCGCAAATGTCTCGGATGAGATGCCATCGACGACGACCTGAAGAGATCTGTCAGCGAGAAAATTGGATATCAAATTACAGAGTCCAGGAGGAAGACCATAAGATGTTAATTTGCCAAAATGAGATCTGTTGAAAGCCTTTGAGATATCCAATGCCACAATCCTAGCCTCACCATGTTTTTCCATAGCTGAGGTACAGATATGAGTAACATATGGCAGTAGATCGCCAGTGGAACGTTGTTGTCTAAAACCGTATACCCTGTCGGAAATGATTCTATTTTCCTCCAGATATTTGAGAATCTCGATGTTTTCCATCACTTTAGATATAACGGGTAACAAAGTTATAGGGCGATAGTTGTTAGCCAGATTCCTTTTTCCCTTTTTAGGGACAGGCTGCACTCTAGCAGATTTCCAGATGTTGGGAATAGACCTTTGTTGTAAAAGAGTGTGAACAATTTGCTTAGGGTAGGAGTCGACTCTGGGGCGCACTTCTTAAGAACAATAGCGGGAATAGTATCAAGGCCAGAAGTTTTCGAGGTGTCGAATTCCAGGAGAATATTCCTGATTGTGCGTAGTCTGAAAACAACTTCAGGCATCGAAGTGCCAACCTTAGGAAGGATAGGAGGTTCTGCATTACGAGAATCAAGATTGGAATTTTCAGCAAACATTAAGGCTAACATGTCAGCCTTTTCCTCGGAGGTAGTAGCAATATTGCTATTTTCATCGAGTAAAGGTGGAAAATTTGAAGATGTAAAATTCTTTCCAATCGACTTTGCAAATCCCCAAAAGGACCTGGAAGCGTTCGGATAGTTGATAAGCTCAATGTTTTCATATCACCAAATTAATATGGTTGATTGCTATGATTGAAGACATATTTTTTCATTTCAATAGTAAATAATTTTGCTAGTTTTTAAATTTTGTCTTATTGGAGAACATGGCTTTATTTAAACAATAGCCATAAATACCGATAGCCCTCTCCAGTTGGAACCGAAAGTAAATAAACTAATGGAGGGTAAGGGCCTGCAGCAGACATTTTTTTAAAAAGTCGAAACTTTGAAAAAGTTGAAAATATGAAAAAGTTGAAGATTTGAAAAAGTTGAAATTTAAATAAAAGCGAAAAAACTAAATTTGAAAATAAGACAAATTTTTCAAAAAATACCAAGTTTTAAAAAGAAGTCGAAATTTCAGAGTTGAAATTTTCAATAAAAGTTAACATTTTGAAAAATTCGAAATGTTTAAAAAATCGAAATTGAAAAAAAATTCTGAACCGTCGAAAACTGAAATCAACATTTTCTAAAAATCGAAATTTCGAAAAATGTTACAATTTTTAACAAAACCAAATTAAGAGTTAAAAAAAAATCAAGAAATGTCAAAATTTTTACGTATTCAAAAACCTGAGTATTTAAAAAAAAATTCTTAGTTTTTAAAAGAGTTGATATATTTTGAAAAATAGTCCACAATTTTAAAAAAGCCAAAATATTGTAAAATTGTCCAGATAAAAAAAATTAAGGATTTTCAATCCACATTTCAAATAAGCCGAAGGTTACTAAGAAAAGCCAATATTTTCATAAAAGTTAAGATTTTGTTATAAGTCAAAATTTCGGGTAGCTAAATTTTAAAAAAACTCAAACATTTTTTTAAAAAAATTAAAATTTTTAAATGGGAATATTTGAATTAAAAAAAATCATAAATGTCAAAGTTACGATTTTCAAGAAAAAAATAAAAAATTTCAAAAAAAGTTGAAGTACAGTCAAAAATATTACGAAATTTGTCAAAAGTTTAAAAAATGTTGAAATTCTTTTGGAAAGTTAAAACTGTCAAAAACAAAGTTACGATTTTCAAGAAAGTCATAATATGTCAAAATTTTAAAAAAAGTCTAAAATTTTAAAAATAATCTAAATACAAAGCTACAATTTTGAGAAATGTCAAAATTTTCAAAAATAAGATACAATTTGGAAATCAAGATTTGAAAAAAGCCAAAGTTTTGAATAGCTAAAATATTGAAAAATTATAGAATTTAAAAAAAATTTAAAAAAGTTGCACTGTTGAGAAAAATTTTCGGCATTTTGAAAAAGAAAACCTTTTTAAAATTATTCGAATATTTAAAATAGAAAAATAATTGACAATTTCAAACAAAGTCGTCGTTAAAAAAAGGCCCGCGCTTTAAAATATGAAAATTTTCAAATAAAAGTTAAGATTCTAAGAAATTGTAATTTTCAAAAACAAAATCTAAAGCTTGCAAAAGGTCGAAATTTTTAGAAATAGTTAAAATTAAAAAAAAAATAGTCAATGCTTTTAAGATCCAAAAAGTTACAATTTTCAAGAAATTTTAAATTTAAAAGAAAAGGTGAGATTTTGAAAAATGTCAAATGTTTAAAAAACTGGATTTCTTAAAATGGTCCAGCCAGTACTCCAGTTTTTAAATAATGTCTAAGTTTTTAAAAAGTGAAAATTTTAAGAAGACTAAATTTTCGAAAATAAACTGTGAAAAGTCGAAATTTTCAAAATAAAATCTAAATTTTTAAAAAGTAGTAAAAGTGTAGAAGTCGGAATTGCTGAAAATAAAGATTTTGAAAAATTTGAAAAGAATCCCAATTTTGACACAAAGTCGAATTTTAAGATAAAAAGTACTTTAAAGTTTGAAATAACACTGAAAATTTGAAAAAATGCAGCCCTTCAAAAAACTAAAATTATCAAAAATTTTCGGTGTTCAATTTTTAAGGAAATTTGAAATTTTCGAAATGTAGATAAATATGAACAAGTTAGAATTTTGAAAAATATTGAAAATTTGGATAAAGATTTTAAAAAGTGAAATGTTTTTCAAATTACCCAAAGTGTTAAAAAAAGTCAAATTTTTGATTTAAAACCGATCATTTGACAAATGAAAGAAAGACATATTTTTATTAGGTTACCAAGCCTAATATTTTACCTGATCGGAGTAGGATCGGGTGAAATATTATCTAGTAACCTAATACAAGTAGAATGCAACCTAAACTACAAATTCATGCAGCCCACCAGGCGTGTATAGTGAATCATAGATAGCTGAACTACCAACAGTTGAAACACTGCCACCTAGCGAAGCGGTTGTTCTCTAGGAAAAATTTCCCAGAAGACAATGATTCTAATGCACAGACAATAGGTTTGAACATTTATTAGATTCGAAGTTTGGAAACCAAAGACCGGTTTCGATCTTGTTAAATCTCGTTAGTTTGGTATATTCAACTCAAATGCTAACAAATGTTTTGACAAGTAAGTACTAAAAAAATCACGGACGTCAAGTACTACCACCTATTGGTCCATAGAGAAACTATGGCCATCGCCAACAGTGTCGTATGCAAGTAGAATGTAGCCTAGGCTACAAATTCATGCAGCTCTCCAGGCGTGAATAATGAATCATAGGTAGCTGAACTACCAACAATTGAAACACTGCCACCTAGCGAAGCGATTGCTCTCTAGGAAACCTAGTAACCTAATGAAAATATTTCACTCATTCATTTTACTTTTCCTTTTTTTTTTTTTAAATTAATTATTATTTATTATTTAATATTTAATTAAACCTGCAATTAGTTCTTAATAATACAAAACATCTCGAACATTTCAATTAAATTGATAGCATCATTATGTGCTATTAATGATTTTGGATTTTTTTATGTTTTACAATCCTGACTTTTTAATTTCAGATATGTGGTGTCTAAAATTATCACTTTTCTGCTTCATCATCCTAGTCATCTGCTTATCGATGGTATCATCTGATGGTATCGACTGTGGGACATCTTCGCAAGGTTCCAAAAACCCTTTGGACTCCTACGTGCAATGTCTAAATCAGAAATTAATTAGGTAGGTAAATTTATTGTGAATTCTGTGAAATACTATTACCATACAATGTTTAATTAGAAAAGACATTGCGTGGGTTTACTTTCAGTATCTTTAGCTCTGATGTAACTATTATATGCTTAAAACAGTCATGAGAAAAAGAGGACAAAGAGACCTTATTTACAACGTGGTCGGAAAGTGCTTCCAATTATTTGCAAAAAATTTCTCTTGTAATGTTTTATGTTCTTGAGCCACATTTTTCCCCACTAGAAAATTTCAGCACGTTTCAGAAATTTTGAAAACGTTTTTTTATAAAATTTCTTTTTGGATTAGTCGACTTCTTAAAAATTTCGACCTTTGACCTTTTTTGGAGGGTTTATTTTTTTTGCAAAATGTCAATCACATTCTCATAATTGCAACTCTTTTCTTAAAATTTAATATCCTATCTTGAAACTCGCAATTTTGGGTTTTTTCGGTATTTCGAGATTAAATGGGAAATTTAGACTTTAAAATTAAAATTCAAACTTTTTTTGCATATTTCAAGTTTTCAAGATTAGATTACAACGCAATGAGCTTGATGCCCTCATGCATATACTTGTTTTAAAAGGACAGACTTTGTCAGGGGCGGCCTTTGGGGGTGGCAAGCAGGGCAACCGTCCGGGGCCTCGCTCTTGTAGGGGGCCTCGCGCATCCGCGCAATAGCACGAATTCTAATGTTCATTTGAATTTCGAGCCGTAACCGCGCATTATAAAACTGGACTCGCTACTCCCTTGCGTGGTAGTTATCGCGTTAATATCTGTCTCATTCGCTCCAATGAATGTTCCTTTCCTTCTCTTTCACATTGACGAAATTTCGTACCAGTGCCACAAGTGCTGCCAACTGCAAGGGCTAAACAAAATCTGATAGTACTCCATTTTCGATTCACGAATTTCGTTTACGATTCGGGGAATTCCCTTGTTTCATTTCAGCTGTCAACTGTCGTCGGATTATGCTTTTATATTAGAGCAGTCGTCATCATTTCTAAATCCCTGATCCTTTTAAGACATTAATGCACCTTATTTATCATGATTAATAGTTTGTTATCTTTGTGTTTAAAAATTGAAGAACAAAACTTGTCCCCTGAAGCCAAGAAGGATTTTTTTGAAGATACCCAAGGACCGGTCCGTTCCACCAAAAAAAAATCTTTGTGTTTATTAATTTTTCTTAATTTCCAATAAACAATTTTAAAAGTCCAAATATATTTATTTATGACTTTGCATTTCTAGTCAAGCATCATCATTGAAATTCATAAGCGTAGGCAGGATTTAGTTCAGGGAGGGGCAAGATTCATTTTAAAACATTAATAAAAAAAGAAAACCGAAAAACGTTCCGAGTATATGTATATTTTCATTTAGCCACATGAACTGAGTAATCGAATTTTCAGATTAACTTAGAAATTTGGAAATAGAGTCGAACTTTGCGAAAACAGTCAGAAAATTGAATCTAAAATAAAAACCGATCCTTTCGGAAAACTTTAAAAACTATCCAAATTTCGAAGATTTCAAAAAATAACGATTTTAAAAAATACCGTCGAAATGTCGAGAAAAAGGTTGAAATCTCTTAAAGAAAAGTGAACATTTTCAAGAGAAATTTTAATTCTGAAAGAGACGAGGAAAAACGAATTTTGGGAAAAAGTCGGAATGTTTAGAAATCCGTGTTTAAAATAAAATTCTAACCTTTCGAAAAATCTCAAAAATTTTTGAAAATTCGAAAAAATTATATTTTAAAGGTGGAATTTTGTGAAAAAAACATGTAATTTTCAAAAAAAGTTGGAACTTTGAGAAAAATTTTTCACTGTAAACGGAAATTTTCTATTTCTAGTAGGAGTCAAAATTTCCAAAATAAGACAACTTTTGAGAAACATGAAATTTTCGGAACTTAAATTTGAAAAAAAATCAGAAGAAAACGAATATAAAAAAAATTATAGTTCAATTTCGAGAGAAAAATGTAGAATAAAGTCATAATTTCCAAAGCGACCAATTTTTTTGAAAAAACGCTATTTTGGGAAAGGATTTTTTTAGAAAACCGAAATTGAATAAAAACCCAACCTTTCAGAAGAACTCGAAATTTCTAAATATGCCAAAATATTTCCAAAGACCAAATGTTGTGAAAAAATTTGCAATTTCCAAAAACGCTTTTCTCGAAATGTTTACTTTTTCATTCTAATTTTGACATAATATTTAAATTTCAATAAAGAAATTGAATGTACAAGAAATCTTTTTCTCGAAATTACCAAAAAATATTTTTCGCAACATTTTTAATTTTTGATAATATGCCGACCTAATTTAGAGAAAACAGACGTATTTCGAGAAAACTGAAATTTAAAGGAAAAGCCAATTTCGAGGAAAAAGTCCAGAAAGTTCCAGAAACTAAAACATGGCATTTTGAAATTAAAGTCAATATTTCGAAAATAAGGCGAAATATGAAGATGAAATTTCTAGTCAAATTTAAAAAAGTCAAATTTTAAAAAAATAACAAATATTCAGAAAACTGGCCTAATTTTGATAGAAAAAATGATTTCCGAAAGAAGAGCCCAAACAGTGGAATTTTGAGAATAAAGTCGAAATTTCTGAAAAGACGAAATTAGACTAATTTTAAGAGAAATTCAAAATTTTCAGCAAAGTTGAAAATCGAATTTCGATATAAAAATATCGGGAAAAAGGCAAGTTTTAAGAAACATGTTAAAAGTTCTGAAAAATCAAATTCCAAATGATCAAAATGTTCAGAAAAACCCGATGTTAATAAAAATAAAGGAATTAAAAAAAAAAGAAATCTCTGAAAAGCAGTCGACATTTCTAGAAAAACTTCCAAATAAAGCATCAAAGATCAAAATTTTCCAGAAAAAAATCAAACTTAAAGAAAAAGTGCAACTTTGAGAATAACCGTCCGCTTGTGGAAAAAACGAGTCTTGAAAAAAAAGTCAAAATCTTAAGAAAGATACGAATTTCCAGGAAAAATATTTAGTTTTCCGGAAACATATAGGATGGGATTTCAGGATAATTTTAAATTTGCGAAAAAAGGCGGATTTTGAGAAAAATATCAAAGTTTCGATTTTTCTAAATTTGTTTTTTTTTGAAAATTTCGATTTTTTTCCCTTGAAAAACAAAAAAAAGATCGGCATTTTGAAAAAAAAAGTCAAAGTTTAGTAAACACTCGAAATTCTTCAGAGAGAGTCAAATTTTGTCGAAATTTTGGAAAAAGGACAAATTTTGAGAAACATGTAATTTTTAGATTTTTCTCTTGAGCGCTTGCATCAGAAGCAGACATGCAGTTCTGCCCTAACCTGAGTCAGAAAATGTCCAATATTGAAATAATCGTTGAAATTTTGAACAAGTTGTATTTCCCATTCCAGGGGACATTTTCTCGGAATTTTTGTCTTTTTACAAAATTTCTAAAAAAGCCATTATAAAAATTTCCAGATAAATATTGTTATCAAAAAATCGATCAAGTTTTAAGTAAAAGGGTAAATCTTGATAAAGAAAGTCGAGATTTTCAGAAAATCAAAGTTTAAAGAGAAGTCAAAGTTTCCGGAAAAAACTAATTTTGAGAAATAAAACGATGAATTTTTAGATAAAAATTCAAAATTTTTAGTTAAGTTGGATTCTGATAAAATAAATCGAATTTTAGGAATACATTTGAAATTTCCAAAAAAATTTATGAAAAAAGACGAATTTCGTGAAATAAGTCGAAATTTCGAGAAAATATCAATAGCTTAAAGAAGGACGACTTTTGTCGAATGAACATTTTTTAGAGGAAGTCTCCTCAGTTCAATATAAATTTTCGTTAACCACACGAGCTGGAGGGGGGTGGGGCAAGCGCCCTACCGTGCCCTATTTTGACTACGTCTATGTTAAAACTAATTCCACAAAGACGAAGGCCTCTTAAAGATCTACCCGCCCGAAGCCTTGCAATGGCTAAGGCCGCCCCTGGACTTTGTTGAAAATATTCAAAACTGAAACAGAGCTTGAGCTACAGAAATGTCATTAAATTACCTTAGTTTCTGAGTCATATCTTTTGCAATTTATCATTTCGCCTAAGCTGCCTAAAACGATAGATTGTGGATATGATGAAAAAATAAGGTATCAAATACAAGGTTATCTTCTTTGAATTAATATTACATTAGTAGTGATCTTAGGTATGGCAAACGAGCTTCGTTGGGACTACCCTACAGGAGAAGATTAAAAGAAGAAGTGACAATGCCAAGAGCTTTCGATTTGCTCTTCGGTCGACAACTGTACGACTTGCCCAAAGATGAAGATGAATAATGGAATAACGAAGTTTACTTCGAGTTGTTCAGCAGTATTACAACATTTTACATTATTCATGTAGTTAGGAATTATTCATTCTAATAAAAGATCTATGTGTCGCATCTGTTATTTAATTAAAATAAATTATTGTAAATAAAAATGTCTTGACACACCTTATCTTATTAACCTTGGCATTAGTATATTTTTGCCCCTTCACCACCACCATGCCAATAATAGAGCTACATATATTTTGGTATTCCAACTGAATACGTTTGGACAAAAAGGTTAAAAATAATTTTAACATTTTCCTAAGAACTTCTTAAAAGTTTGGTGCCGATATGATTGGGGTATATTTCATTCAAATCTTTAATTAATTAAGAAACCAAGGCCAGTAGCCAGAAGTCTGAGTTTCTGAAACGTTCAGAAAGATTTTGGCGTCGGCTGTAACAAATTCAAATTGATTTAAAAAGTATAACCAACTGATATTAAAAGTTTAATAATGCCTCCTTGGTTTTAGTGGAAATTGTTTAGATATTATGAAATGGGCTAAAAAAAACAGTACAAATCCTTAGCTCTTTTATGTCTAATTATTTATTGAGTTTGAATGTTTCGGTTTCAATTTCTACAAAAATTAAACAAAGCATTTTTTTAATCAATCAAGATTCAACTTATTTTTTAAAATGAATTCTTAATATTACATTAAGTCAAACATGTTATGCATGGGTCTATTTTAGGAACAATCCCGTCGTAGGTATATTTTGCAAGAATGCATTGACAATCATAGACACAACCATCACGTAATCATCTCCGTGTTCCTCCTGCACTTCATCAAAAATTTCCCTTTGGTGCTTCAAAAATTTGTCGCCCATCTCGTTAGAGAGTCCCTCGAAATTATATCTCATATATTGCATCTCAAAAAACATTTTACAGTCGGTTACTTGTAAATATTTTTCTCCTCCTTTTTTAAACTGGTACAATTTACAATTTGTGTGAATAGTAAGATGTTCTAAAGTAAATAAAAAAATGAATAATTGCAATAATTCATTGAATGCTTAATATTTAGTTAATCTGTGATCACAACGTCCACTTGCATTGACTTTTTCACCCATTATTCTCCCTTGAAGAGCATATTCACCAATAAAACGAAAGTTTGGCATACCCAATACCAATTTGAAGGCATTTTTTTTTTCAAGTCAAACCTAAAACATTAATACAGTTAAAGCTTCTTATTCGCTGTTTCATTATTAGTGGTTTCAATATTCATGGGTCAAAAATTACAACCAATTTCTATACTCGCGGATAAAAATTTCGGATATCAAACACTAATTCTTATATTTAATACATAGGAACTATTTTTTTTTCATACCCTGCTTACATTGTATTTCTTATTTTATAGGCCCCAGTTTAACGACTTTTAATGTGCAGAGTGTCCCATTTTCGACACTTTTCGAGGGTCGACTTTTTCTCTAAGTGTCGACTGTTATGTAGCAAATTGAAGATTCATTTGAATAATTTAAAAATTTGACTTTGAAAATTTTCACTCTTTTGAAAACTTAATTTTTTCTCAAAATTTCGATTTTTAAAATTTTCGAAATTTTTTCTCAGTATTTCTTCTTTTGTCATTAAATTTTGGCTTCATTTAGGATATGACTTTTTTCAGAATTTAAATTTTTTTCGAAATTTCAATTTTATGTGAAAATTTTGACTTTTTTTAGAAATTTTGACTTTTTCTCGAAGTTTCAATTTTTATATAGTAAATTAGCTATTACCTGAGACTTCATCTGCGCATTTAACTAAATAATTAGAATTTAACTGAAAAACGGTCCAAAATTAAAAAACGTTTTTAAATTCCTTAAAGTGAGGGATCAATATACAGGGTCCGGCACTGAAACTTTCTTTTTTCAATGAGACGTGAGGACGCTACTGGAGATGATTGCGGCGCGGCAGTGCTCTTAAAGAAGAACGTTGGTGGGGAGATTTATTTCTTAACTTTCCGAACGTGATTTTGTTTCACGACAAAGGGCATGCGAAACGCTCCTTGATAATTTGCCCCCTGAAGCAGTTGTGTTTTTTAGTGATGAGGCACACTTCCACCTCTCAGGTTGTGTTAATAAACAAAATATGCGTTATTGGAGTGATACGAATCCTAGGGAAGTTCATCAGAGGCCTCTTCATGCGGATCGGGTCACAGTTTGGGCTGCAATATCAACCTTGGGAATCATTGGGCCATATTTTTTTGAGGAAGACAATCGCACGGTTACGGTAAACTCTAAGCGTTATGTGGCAATGATTAATAACTTCTTTCTGCCAGCTCTTGAAAATATGGCTATAGGCGAAGTATGGTTTCAGCAAGATGGGGCCACGGGCCACACATCACGAATTTCGATGGCTGTTTTGCGAGAAAACTTTCCAGGGCGACTCATCTCCAACAGGGGTGACATATCGTGGCCGCCCGCTCGCCAGATTTAGCCCCATGCGATTTTTTTCTATGGGGCTACCTTAAATCTAAAGTCTATAACAACCGTCCTGCAACTGTGGAAGAATTGAAAAACAATATTCGTCACGAGATAGCCAATATACCGGTTGCAATGCTCGAAAGAGTCCACATCAGCTTGAGAAATCGGCTACAACAATGCATCGACAGCAACGGTAGACACTTGTCAAATATTCTTTTTAAGACATCTTAATTTCAAACTTCCCATGTTATTGCTTAATACTAATAATAAAAAAAAATAAAATGTACAATTTATACCTTTATTTTTTATCTTTAAAAAAAGAAAGTTTCAATGCCGGACCCTGTATTTGTTTTAAGGTTTTAATTTGTTTCTGCAATAGATGGTGCTGCCGATCAAATATGCTTTTCCTATTTATGAAATTAGTTTAGATAAACGTAATTTAATTGGCTATGCACAGCTTTAAAGAGTTCGTGCAGATTGCAGTATCTTCTTTTGACTAAAGGGTTTATTAAACCCTATAAGTTTCGTCAAATTTAAAAAGAAAAGCTAAATTCAAATACACGAAATTATTCTGTAAGTTTTTTATGGAAGATGCTCAAAGGAACTAATAGGATTGATCCCCCCAAGGGCAAGATTTTTGAGGCACACAAGACAGTCGGAGACAGCAAAATCCTGTGCGGTCCAGCTTGACACAGTGAGGACTTCTGTCTATAGAACTATAGAATTCTCTATAGAACTTCCAAGCAATGGAACTTGTTACCGAACAGAATTTTCCCCAAAACTTACAACCTATTCTTGTTTAAGAAGACGGTTTATTTCCATCCATCCTTGTTTCCGCATCCTACTCGTGGTGCTTTGAAAGCATAATAAGGTTATCCTTTGCGAGTGGATTGAACTTAAAAAAAAATATAAATAAAATTCTATTTCGTGAAAAGTTTTAAAAACATCCCATATAAAGTTAAATACACGAAAAATATGACAATAAGAACAAAACAAAATTGACAGGTTACCAAAAAATGTAGGAACCCGTAAATACTGAAGATCTGGCAACGGTCACAGCAGAGAAGCTGAGAAGAGAGGAAGTCGCGCCCTATCGCTTTATGACACTGTCAAACTGTCAATTTATTTCCTCTAAAAGAATCCTACTTACAAGTTACTTTAGATTTGAATCCTCCTCGTTAGATGACGTCGTCGTTAAGTCGTCATTGTCAAGCTTTGCATTTATTTACAGGGAAAATAAGTGGTGCCATATACACGAGAGTAGAAAATCAAGAAAGTTCGAGAGATCTGGCAACATTGAAGCGGACAAACAGATAAACAAACACACTTTGGCATTTATATACTAGTAAGGATACTAGAATACATTTATTTCTTTTGTATCCCTTTTGCTGAACTTTGTAAAGGAATTGGTTTGGCTAACCAATCATTCGGAATAGAGCAATAATTCTAGTAAATGTAATTCGAAAAATAATAAAAATATACCAATATTGCATTTGAAAAACCGTTTGTAACTTTGAGAACTATCTGTTTAATAAATTTTTGACAGACAACGCACAGCCTAAACGGATGGGTCTAGGAGTAAGCAATTTCATACAGGTATTACCCATAATACGTAGGTGAGCACTAAGAGAGGAATTTTTAAAATTCAATTTGTAAGATAGTAAAAATGAGTATGGACGGACGAGCGATTTTTATGTAATGAATAATACATAAGATTGCATTTAAAGTTTCCTATAAACGTTGGGAGCTAATATTCTTGATCAACGTGCTATGTTTATCCAAATTTTTGCAGATATTCCGTGCATATTTTGTGTTTTTATAATTTTTTTGTTAACTTCAAGTTGAAACTTCATATCTGAATAGACAAATGACCAATTAAATGTTCTGAAATTAAAGAGTTAAACGTGCTTAAAATTGAAAATATGTACAACCGCAACCATAGACTAGTTTCGGCCTTCCTTAAGCCTCATCAATATGGTACGGTTCCAACTTAAAGCCGCTAGTCAGTCGTATAAGTATCCAAGAGAGTAAACCCCCATTGGGTGACTTGCAATTGACTTTTAACTGTTTATTACGCAAACATTTTCAATTTTAAGCACGTTTAACTATTTAATTACAGAACATTTAATTAGTCATTTGTCGAACTAGATGAAAGTAAAATCATGCCGAGGACGTTTGTATCAATGGATGTTGCGATGCAACCCGTGATACAAGCTTTGCCTCATCTACGTTAACTTTGCAATTGCAATCTAGTTTTTCATTAGATTCTAATGAAATTAGATTTCAATTGCATCGTAATAAACTTGTATATATTCGTATATACAAGGCTTCATATCTGAAGTCAAAATTTCTAGATTAAAGTCGTAATGCGAGAATAAGGTCCAAAAAGTTTTGAATTTCTACAGAACTCTTTCTTCAAATTTTTAATTCAAAGGGAAAATTTGAAAATTTCGAGTAGAAACTTTAAAAATGTTTCTTCACATTTCCATTTAAATGCCGCAATTTCTAAATTGAAACCACAATTTCGCTTGTGCTCTTTTGTCAAAATTTCTATTTCTCGAAAATTCTTTTAAAATTCGATTTTTTTTGAAACTTTTCGATTTAAACTTAAAAAAATGCCAACTTTTAAACCGAAATTTGGTTAAGTCTGTAATTCGTGTTTCTTGGTCTTCCAATTCCCATGTGGGGTCAGCAATTCTTTCCTCTTACCCCTTCGTTGCTTTGTTCTTTCTAAGAACTTTGTCTCCTCTCGTTGTTTCTGTTTGCTTTTTTCGCCTCTCTAGAGATTCAGACCTTCCATGTCTGCCTCTATTTTTTCTGCAGACTTTACATATCTGCCCTTTTTATGCCCTTCACTGAGAACACGTCTATGGAGCGCCTTGTTTTTCTTTCGCCTACTAGTCATTTGACCTAGCCCCCGGGGAAACCATGCAAAAACCCGGGGTTAGTAGACTGCTTCCTGTCTTCTTGTTTTACTTGACTATCGTCAGCAATTCCTGCATCTTCTCTATGAAGTTGTTAACTTCCTTTGGCGATACTCCTGAGCTCGAAAATTTCATTATTATGTCACACAAAATAATGCTTACCTTTGCCCCTTTGTCTTCTCTTTTTTTTCTTTTTGTTTTCACTCTCTTCTTCTTTCTTTGCCTTTCCGTCTTCTCTTTTTTATTTCTTCTTTTCGTTGTCTTCATGTTTTGCTATCTTCACCCTAGCTTTACTTGCGTAAGAGACTCCCTCGATTCTCTTCGCAGTATTTATTTTGCTGTTTATAATTTTTGGTATTGCGGGACAACCGCGATAGCTAGCAGGGTAAGCTCCTGCGCAGTTGGCGCATTTTGCCGGCTGTGTATTCGGAAGTTCGCAAGTCTTCATCGCATGCTTTTGCCCGCATTTGACGCAGATTGGGTCCGCGTGGCAATTCTTTTGCGTGTGTCCGTAGCTCTGCCAGGTGAAACACTGCCCGACGTCTTTTCTTCTCCTGAGGGCCTCTACTCCTATATCTAGGCCGCAGCAGGTTTTCATTTCGTAAATCTTCTTCTCGTTTCGGTTTAGCTCAACAAAGACGAACGGCATTTTTGTCCTCTCCTTTCTTCTCTTGTACATCCAAACAACTTTGGTTGGATGAAATCCTTTTTCCTTTAAATCGGCTTCAACTTGTTTTTCCTTTAGGAAAGTGGGAATTCCTCTCAGTACTACTTTGAGGTTTCTTCCCTCTGAAAGGGAGTACGTGTTGTACTGAATTTTCTTTTTCTTGAGTTCCTTAACAAGGGCTTGGTGATCTTTGGGGCGAGTAGGATAGATTTTTATTCCATCTTTACTCGCTTGTGCCTTAATGTGTTCAATTTTCTTCGGCTCCATGGTATTCGCCGTTATCGTCCAATTTTTCTGCTCCCGCAGAATAACGGAAGGTACTTGTCCTTTTCTTTCACAAGTTTTGTTGTTACTTTTGCTTGGTTTTGCTTGACTAGCCATTATTTTGAATTCTTCAATCTTCTTGCGCTTTACGCGCTTTTCTTTTTCTTCTCTTTTCTTTTCCATCGCTATACTCTCTGAGTTAGCGATGGGACTTTCAGTATTTTTTTTGCTTTCTCTTTTCTTTTCCATCGCTATACTTTTTGAGTTAACGGCGGGATTTTCAATATTTTCTTTTTCATTTTGTGTTGAGATTAAATTTTCCTTCTTTTCTTCAGCAACCAAGCATTCTACATTTTGTGTAGCGCTCAAGTCGCCTACTTTGTCTTGTATTGCCATCTCTATCAATAAAAGTATTTTCTTTAATGCCTCTATCAACATATTTTTAAAATCGTCGTTGGATTTCGGGCTTGTTACCCTTTGGCAGGTCTTCAGCTTTTTTCTCTTCATTGTGGCACAATCCCGTTGGAGAACACATCTCTCTGTTCTCGCACGGTCACTTTACTAACTTTAATCACACTGCGGTGGCATCAACAATCCAGAAACCTGGACTTACACCAACTAACCAACAATAACGGGAATTCGTGTTATAAAATTTCTTTAAAACTTAAACATATTCGTAATCCGGAAAGTTAGATTTTTCAGAAATATTAAAAGTTTTCAGGAACAGGCGAATATTTTAAAATGTCAAAGTTACAAAAATTCGAATTTTCGAGAAGAGAAAACAGTCAACACTTTTATAAAATTTTTGAAACAATGTCGAAGTTTTCACAAAAAATCGAACTTTTGAAAAAAGAAAAAGAAAAAAGAAATTTCGAGAAAACTGTAATTTCTGAAAAAAACAAAAAGGACAATTTCCTGAAAAGTGCAAATTTTGATGATTAAAAGTAGAACCTTTCGAACAGGGTGGAAATTCTAAAAAAAATTAGAGAAAGCCAAAAATTCGTAATTTCGAAAAAATATTAATTTTTCAAAATAGTGAAAATTTACGGGAAAAAAGCCGAATTCTTCAAACAAAAACCCAATTTACTTTAAAAAGGCGAAACTTAAAAAAAAGACAAAATTTTTGAAAAAAAGTCGAAATTTTTTAAAAAAAGTCAAAAGTCCAAGAAATAGAGAAAAGTTTGAAAAACAGTAGAAATTTTCAAAAAAGTGAATATTTTGAAATAAGTCAGAAATTTAAGAAAGTAACAATATTTTAACATAATAATTATATTTATAACAAATATCAAAATTTTGAAAAAAATTGAAATTTTGAGAAAAAAAGCCTTCTGTAAAATTTTCACAAGATGTCAATTTTTTTTAAAAAAGGGACAAACTTTCAAAAAAACACATTCTGGAAAAAGTTGTAATTTCGAGAGAAAGTCCAAATGTTGATGATAAATGTCCATATTTTAAAAAAAGTGTTGATTCTGAAAAAGTTCGAAAATTTTAAAAATGTGGAAATTTTGAACAAAATCCAATTTTTTAAAAAAGTAAAAATTAAAAAACTCCAATTTTTTAAATAAAGGTTCAATTTACTACACAAAAGACGAGACTTCGAGAAAAAGTCAAAATTTTTGAAAAAAAAAATGGCAATTTCCAAAAAAGATCAAAACGAGAAACTGTCAAAAGTTGGACAAAGGTGAAAATTAAAAAAAAGGGTTGAAGTTTTTAAAAATCAGTTTTTTAACATGATCAAATTTATAGAAAAAATCAGTATTTTCGAATGAAAATCACAATTTTGAGCAAAGGTCAAAATTTGATGTAAAAATTTTAAAAAAATTTAGAATTTGGAAAATAAATCAAAATCCTAAAGAAAAGTGAATCTGTAAAAGTTTTGCAATTGATTAAATGCGTTAACATTTGAAAAAGTGGAAATTAAAAAAAATGGGAACATTTGAAATTCGTCGAAAAAGTCGAAAAATATCTAACAATTTTCAATAAAAATCAGAGACAACCTTTTCAATAAAGTCGTCATTTTGAAAACGTCAAAATTTTAAGAAACAGTGATAATTTTAAAAAAGTCGAACTTAAAAAAAAATCAGACACGAAACAGTTGATGTTTTCATAAGTCGAAACTGTAAAAAAATTCAAATTTTTAAAGAAAATTAAAATGTCTTAAAAAAATCGATTTTAAAAAGTCAGATTTGAAGAAGAATTGAAATTTTCAGTTAAAATCTCAAAAAAAGGTCAACATTTTTAAAAATAAGTTCAAACATTTGAAAAATGTCGAAATTTTTGAAAAACTTTGAAAACTTCAAGATGAATTTAAACTATTCAAAAAATGTTCAAAAAAGTTAAAATTTCCAAAAAAATAAAATATTCAACAAGGCCAAAAGTTACAAAAAAAGTGAAAAACTTAAAAATCAAAATATATCCAAATAAGTCAGAATTTTTGAGAAATAGGAGAAGTTGGTATTTTCAAAAAGTCAAAATTTCGAGAAAAAAATGGAAATTTTGAAAGTCAAACAAAAAAAGTCCGATTTTGCGAAAAAGAGGGTATTTTAAAATATCGAAATTATCGAAATAAGTCGAAATTTTCAATAAAAAATTAATTCTTTATAGCGGAATTTTCAAAAATAGTGACCCAAAGATTCTTACTCTTTTTTCACGTAGTCGAAGGCGCGTCTTTTAACTAGTCTTTGGTAAATTTCAGGTTGCTTTTATTATTTATAAGTATCTCTCTAAAGATGATAGTTTGACTATCGAAACGCGTTAGAGCAACCTCTGTTGTGCTTTTTAATCTTTCTTGGTTTTAGGGGACAAGATTTGTATTTCAATTTTTATAGGTCTTGTGTTTTTACGATAAAGTGAAAAATGCAATAGTGATTAAATTATAATACGCAATTAAACATATTTAAAGTAACTTTTGGAGATTTTATGCCTTTGAACAATTATTAATTTTGCATTTGATTCTAATAAATTATTCACAACTAAGTGCTATAAATAGAGTAAATTAAAAAATGTCGAATTTTGGGTTTGTTTTTAAAAATAAACTTTAACAATTATACCGGGTGTTTTTTTTTTAGTTGGGAGGTTACCTTTATATGGAGTACTACTTATTATAAAGGCAAACTAATTTTGTTGATGGGGCTAATCGGAGCTAAACTATCTTTTAAAAATATTTTCCACTTCCCCCCACTACCGGTTATACCTAAAGTAGACATCAACTTTCTTATTTTAAATAACAACCCCCAAATTTTATATTTTATTTAGATTTTACGTAAAAAAATAAGGTGAGTTTATGTACATGTTTATTGCTACCTTTGATAGTTTTAAAGATATTTCAATTTTTCGAAGAAAAATGACAGATAAGAGGGTTATTTTGACTCTTTGTATCTTTTATATTATTTGCAGTAAAAACATGAAATTTGGATTGAGGTCAGAAAATATTATAAAGACTATAATAACGTAATCAGATTTTACATTTATTATACAGGGTGATGGAAATTTTATAATCTTTGCCGTTTTTGTTTTATTCAAAAAAACTCCGTTTTTTATATGTCTTTTAATCATTTTTGGATTCTTTACATAAAAAGAAGAAACAAGTTATATTACTTATTTTTTAAAATTTTGTGCCGTTATAGAGATATTTTACATAAATCTCGAAATAAAAAGAATCAAACATGTCTTTTTTATTCAAGCAGAAAATTAACTGTAGACAATAAAAGCTTAAAAAATTAATCATAATAAATAATAGGAAAAAAAATTATTGACAAAAAATTTACAACAACAAGGACTATCTTTTTTTTTAATTATGATTTTCATTATAAAATTTAACGCTTACATATCCTGAGTTCTAATCTAACAGCATAACAGTTAAAGGACGAATTTTCTTGAATATTTCTTGTTGATTTTCATTACTCCAAAAAATGAGAAGTCTGTTTAACAAACCATTTTTACGAAACTTACATTCGTGGCTCCCTAAACATTTTTCAATAAGTATTCTAATAATTAGTCAAAAACTTATTTGTTTTGTACGCTTATCTTTTAAATGTTATTTAGCCTAAAATTTTTAGGCCTTGTGGTTATGTTTTTTTTTATAAATTTTGTTTTCTACTACCAAGTTTCCACTAAAGAAAAAAAAGATATATTTTTCTTTTTTATTTTGAATTATATCTTTGTAACGGTGCAGAATTTTAAAAATTAGTCATATAGCTTTTTTCTTCTTTTTACGTGAAAAATCCAAAATCGATTAAAAAGCGCATAGTTACTATTTAAAAAAAAACAGAGTTCTTTTAAAGAAAACAAAAACAATAAAGATCATAACATTTCCATCACCCTGTGTAATAAATGTATAACCTGATTACGTTATTATAGTTTCCATAATATTCGATGACTTCAACCCAAATTTCATGTTTTTACTCCAAATAATAAAAAAGATACAAAAAGTCAAAATATCTTTAAAACTATCAAAAATAGCAATAAACATGTATACATAAACTCACCTTATTTTTCTACGTTAAATCCAAATAAAGTATAAAATTTGGGGGTTGCTATTTAAAATAAGAAAGTTTTTGAAAGGTAGTTTAGCTCCTATTAGCCCCATCCACAAAATCAGTTTGACTTTATAATAAGTGTTACTCCATATAAAGGTAACTTCCCAACTAAAAAAAAATACCCGGTATATATTTGAAAAGTTGAAAAATGTTTCCAAAAGTAAACATTTTGAAAATGACTTTATTTTCTCTCAAGAAATCAATGTTTTAACTTTAAATTCGTCTCAAGTTTAAAAAAAGATGTGTTTTTGACTTTTAAACCCTTAACTTTAAGATTTCCAGAAAATATCTTAATCAAGAAAAATATTAAACTTAAGATTTTGAGAACTTTTTTTGAGTAATTTTCGACATCAAACTCGAACTTCCGACTTTTCTCTAAAATTCTTTTTACTTTCACTTCAACATCCTCTTAAATATTTTGATGTACTTTTTTTTGTTATTAGAAATGAGAAACCATTTTATTTATTTTTTTAATTATGACTTTTTTATGAAACCTTTTTCTGGTCATTAACAATTTTTAGTTTCTCGTTAATTTTTATCGGCCCTGATGTACGGTCTCATTTAAAAGTTAGCGACATTGCACTAAATTCTGCAATATGCAATATATTCTTGAGAAGTTCTGTTAATTTTTAACTCCATACCCAACCTCAAATAAATATCCTTGGCTGTAGTCAAATCCAAAAAGTCAATCTACTGCTGTTACTGTTTCAAATTTTACTCGAAATGTCTTTCTTTCAAATGTTCCCATAATATTTTTTGTTTCCTAAGTAAATAATAACGATTAAAATTTGCAAACTATTTCCTTTAAGTCACCATTGGATTGTCCATGAATATCAACATCCTTGTAGAAGATTTTGGACTTTACAAGTTTTTTAACAATAGACACGTTAAACTTCGGAGCAATCATGGGATCAATAGCAGGCACATTTAAGCTAGGGATTCCTAAAAAATAACAGTAATCATATTCTACTCTTTATCTGATTTTCTTTTGATTTAATTTTATCTGAAATTATGAAAATATTCAAACTTTTTTCCTGCATTTATGTTTAAACAGTTTTTGCAATTTACAGTTTAAATAATTCACAGATCTAAAAAAACATACAAGGGGCAAATTTGAAACGAAAAAAGTTATCCTTCGGCTTGTTAGCTTATTTCAATTGATCATGTTTGCATTTTGTATTCATTATTTTAAATTTTTCACAGTACATACTTAAAAATAAGTAGAGCGTTAAAAAGATTTTTTTTCTATTAAGAGAAGTTGCTAAATTTTAAATTAAATGCGAATCTTAATTAGTTAATGCTTAAACCAACAAGCTAATTTCTGAATGTAATGTAACAGAATGAGACTTTCTTCAAGAGTTTTGGACATTTTTGGAGTAAAATTAGAAAATATTCTATTCCAGGTACCGTCTAGTTTGGTGAAACATTCGACATTCCACAGATTTGATTTCTTCTGATCAAAAATAGCCTAGTAAAAGCCGATCGAAAATAAAGCGAAACCATACCACTAACGAAAATATGTAAAATTTTACTTGCACAGCCAAAATAATAAACTATTTAATGTAATACCGTTTTTCATGTGCCTCAATCCATTGTGAACAGATTCCTTTATACATGCCACGTCCTCTTCTTTACATTTTTTAAAATACTCAGCTGGAAAGGTGTGATTTTTGTTGAATTATTGCTGGACAAAAAAAAAATTACTTACGCAACTGAGCTCCCAAATCGAACAATAACTAAGTAAACACAATGCTATAAAGGTGCGCAAAATTTTCTTCATTGTGGAAGTTAATATTATGAACCAACGGTACAACGCTTTTTATAAGCAAATGTTGTTTATATTGCCAATAAAATAATGGTGCTAACGATTATTCAGCTTTTTGATTAGAAATGAGGGCAATATGGCTTAGATAAAAATTGACAAAAATCCTATACATCAAGGTCATTAAAGTTAGTAATTAGACAGAAATAATTATTTATTTTTGCATAATATATTATTTTACTTATAGATACTCTGTAACATAATTTATACATTATGTGGTTGATCATATTTGAAATCTTTAAAATTTTATGTCAGCAATGACAACACTTTTGGTTTTACGGTTAACACTTTAAAAACTATCAATATTTTTTAGAAAATGCGTCGAAGTGCGATTTGGACTTCGAACTTTCGATATTTTTCTGAAAAACGTCAAGGTTTTTATTTTTGAGTGCAAATATTGAGAAATAACTCGAAATTTCGGATTTTAAATAGAAAATAATCAGAAAAGAGCGTGTCGGGCTCGCACAAATCAATTGCAATATTTGTGGAACTGGTAACTTTGTTGATAATGTCTCTGGTAAAAAGCATTCATTCGCAACTAGCCGTGTACCCGATGGGATCACATTTCAGGAACTATTAGATTTTTCCCAAACGTTAAGAAGTTATTTTTGGGTAATTTGATAGGCGCATACCCTCCTTTTCACCTCGTGTGTTTTCAGTCTTTTTCTTCGCCGGTCGACATTTCTATTTTGATACATTAAAACCCCTGAATCTGTCAAATTGTAATTAAAACTACGTCATACGCCAACGTTGTTTCTTCTGCAGCAGAATAAAAATTCTGAGTTTTCCAGTTTTACCGCAGCATGGCTACACAGATAATAAAATGCGATAAGCAAAATAAACACCGCCGCGCCCTGACGAGAATATGTCATACAGTCAAAGTGATGAATTAAAGCCATATACTTTCAGTATAGGGTTAGGGTTTTTAGGGTTTCAATGCCCATTTTTAGCCCCTTAGAAGTTTAATTTTAAAAAAATTTTGCCTTTTGCTCACCTAAGTTATACATACCCTTCGTGTGCGAAATTTCATTCTTGTAGGGCCACCCGTTTAGGCTGTGCGTTGTCTGTCAGTCAATGTAACAGATTTATTAAATAGATGAGCCGATGACTAACACAGTTTAAAAGATCGCTTCGGATTGCGCCCAAATGTTCGATTCCAACCGCAGTTACTCTGTTGCGTGCAATTTAATAAATCTGTTCTAACCCCGAAAATATGTATCTAAATAAAATAACATAAAAGGCAAATTTGATTTGCATTCTATTCTTTGGCTAAATCAAGATTTTTATTTAAACAAAATTAATATTAGAAGGGCCAAAAAGCCTTGGAATGCAAGCTCCTATTTTTGCATAAAATATTTTATTCTCGGCCACTATGCAATACCAAAAATATCTAAAGTTTTGCGATAATCCATGACCCAATATCTACTTACCCTATTAGCAACTAAATTTTATTTGTTGAAACCTAGGAGATCAGGAAGAATTTGTCATTTCTTACACATATTAAGTTGTATCTTTAAGACCTTGGCCCGAAAATGATAAAAAAAATATCTTAGAATTCTTAAAGCCAGCTCTTCCAAATAATACCTCATCCGATGTATCAACTAACATTTATTATTATTAAACCAATTTACGAGGGTAAATCAAATATGAACCGAAATTTCTATCATGTCGCCATGAGGGAGTGTGCACATACTCTTAGACATAAAAGGTGGGGATATCATGTGACTTCCTGCGCTTAAGCGAATTCTGTTCTCACCGTTTGTCAGTTGGAAATACAATGAGTGAGCAAGAGGTTCATCCGCACGCTGCGCAGCGCATTATTATTAAATATCCTGCCGTTGAAGGTGTAAAGCTCGCCAAAATTCTTCGTAGACTAGAAATACAGTTTAGGGATATCTGTTTGAAGAAAACAAGTGTATAAATGGCACAAAAAATTTTTAGCACGATGATCTCAGGTTGAAAATGAACCCCATGCCCGTCGTTCTCGGACCTAATAGGATTGATTAATGCTCTTCAACACCTTTTTGAAGATAATCGCCGTTTAATTGTTGTTGAAATGAAATTGCAGCTCAGATAGGGATAAGCTTTGGGAGTGCTCAATCCATCATTACAGATGAGCTAAGGTTTCGAATAATTTCTGCCAGGTGGGTACCTCGTCTTTTGACTGGAGAACAGAAACAACAACGTCTGAAAATTTGTCAACGCCATCTTGGACATTTTCAACGTAAAGGTGATGGTTTTTTGCAACGTATCGTTACGGGTGATGAGACTTGGATTCACCATTACACTCCTGAATCTAAACAAGCAAGAGTGGACAAGAAAGGGAAAAGATACATTCCTCAAGGCAAAAACTCGCCTCGCAGCTGGAAAGGTTCTTGCGACAGTGTTTTGGGATTTTGAAGGAGTTGTTCACGTCGATTTTCTGCATGAAACTTGTACGCTTAATATTGCCTACTACTGCCAGCTCTTGGATAAAGCAAAATGTGCATATTGGCGGAAAAGGCGCTACTTTTCGATCAGAAATGTGATTTCGCTTCACGACAATGCCCGCCTCTGCCGAGCCTGGCCATTCTGATACATCAAAAATTAGAGGAAATTCATTGGGCAACATTAGAATACCCTCCTTGTAGTCCCGACTTATCACCATGCGATTCTCATATATTTGGGCCACTGGGAAGTGAGGGACTCCATGATGATGCTGTTGTTAACACATTTGTGCGCAATTGGCTGCAAACACGCCTTCCTTCTTTTTTTTGATGATGGCATTATATGTATCTTGTACCAATAAATTCTTAAAAACAAATTTGATTTACCCTCGTATTATAAAATATTTTCTCTTTCCATTTGTTAGCTGGTGGTATTTGCATAGGTCATCAACAACTAACGCTGTGCAAAATTTTAGTTTAACAATAGAGTTCAAAGAAATAGTTTGTGTTGTTGTTCTAGAGATTAGAAGAAGAAAACAAAACAACAAAACCATGTTGACTACATCCAATAACATCCAATAAGTTAAGATTATTGAGAGGCGCAAATTTAATAAATTACAAACTTCTAAATCGGCCACTATTCAGTACAAATAGTTGGCCCACTAAAATTGCCTGTTCGCGCTAGAGCTTAGGCTTATTGGGCCCGATTCTCATTAAATATGCCAGGCGTGGTTCAGTCACAGTACCATCACGATCAGAATTTTTCATTGCATTTATACTTGGCGATCAGGCGACGATTTTCATACGACACGGAGTCCACAGTAAACATATTTTTTTTATATTAATGAAAATGGCAATTTTTTGACTGAAGGAGAAAACATATTACGTTTAAGTTCACATCAACGATTTTGGATTTATTCTACATCAACACACAAAAAAGAAGAGTTCTCAACTCAGAAATCAATATTTCTTTCTGTTAGTTTTGTTCTAAGGGAAGTGGGAAGTATACATATTCTTTATGGGACATAGTTAGGTATTGCATATTGTAACAAAATATAAATTATAGAATTTCGTACGTAAGAAAGGGAAAGTGGCCGCGAAAATGGAGTAAACGGCAGATAAGCGTTCCAGAAATTTCGGCAAACGATAAGCCTTATCTGCTGGATTTTTCTAGAACCCAGAAGCGAAAACCATATAAGGCGAATGCCTTTCTCTCGAGTCAGTCAGTGAGAGTAAGTGTAGTTAATTAGGGAGTTAGTATTTAGAGATGAGTGAGGTAATTATTCAGTTGTAGTGTTCCGAGTTTAGTTTGGAAATAAAGTGCGTTCAATTCAACAAGTGTTAATAATCATTTCGAACCGATAGCCCGCAACAATATTTCTTCTAACTCGTGCACCACTTTACCAGCTGCTCGTATATTCTTGCCTGCGCTGCGATTTGACTTTTGACTACTAACACTGAACAAGCAGAGGTCTTAAATCGCAACTTGACTTTACCGTACCGTCCAGTATGAACGAAAGCATCTTTTTGCATTAGAGCATTCCCAGTAGTCGGGATTTGCCCGTGATTGGATGGTGTCTGGCAGCGTATTGGCATTGTTTACTATGATACAGAGCATCATTGCTCTGAAACTTAGTAAGTAGTGGTAGTAAGACATGCTAAAATTATAGTGGCATTCTTTACTAAGACACAGAGCTCAAATTTGAGAATGAGAATTCGATTTTTATGAAAATTAATTTTTTTTGGATATTTCGATATTTCGACACAGTCAGGCTGTTCGACGGTGAGTGTTGCATTGTCGTTTTAGGTTTAACGCACACAAAAAGAGCAAAGCGTTTTTCTCTAAAACAAAACATTTTTGACTGAACCTGTTTTGCTCTTTTTGTATGCTTCAAGCCTTAGTGGTTGGATTGTTGAAATTGCACAAATAAGTTTTTGATTATTTAGTAATATATTCTTTATATATAGTTTCGGGTTATAAGATGATTTTTTAATTTTTTTCCCCATAAACATTATTACTACTTTTCTTCCTCTTAAGGGTTAGGAGTTGACCCGGCTAAAAACGTGTTTATTTGGTTATTTTTTCATAAATTATCTACACAATATCTTAAGTTATAAAATGCATTATTAAACTGCGTGTTTCATATTAACTGCGAATGCCCATTTCATTCTTCTTTTACCCTCTTACAGCACGAATTTCTGTAAAATCTCTCTTATTGCTAGCCTAGATAATGAAAGAAACTTTTAACAGATTTTGCGTTTCAAAACTTTAATAGTTATGCTAGTACTCTACGTTGATCATTTGTCGTAGTCAGTAGATCGAGAATTCTCCCTTTATTATATAAGTATAGGTGAAAAGAAAAAACTGGCGACAATTTTGTGAGGGGATTAATAACCTACCCCAGACAATGCGTCTTTTCAAAAGATCCTCTTAAAAGACTACTCAAATGGCATTGAGCTGTCTCAGAAATCTAATGGTAGCTACACTGAAAGCAAAAAAGAAAGCGTTGACTTGCTTCTGCAGACCTGCTTCCCCGACTGCATTGAAGGCCAAAATATTCAAGATAACAAGATAACACTGACTGGCCAAACAAAAAGGCTATCAGGAACAATTTCCACTAAAAAAAAAATATCAGATCCACTTTCCAGACTGCATTGAAAGCGAAAATATTCAAGATAGCGCTCGGTCAGAAGAGCGCACTCACTGGCCAAACAAAAAGGCCAGCAGGAATAATTTCCACTAAAAGAAAAATACAATCTAACCCACTTCCGCAACTGCATTGAAAACAAAAATATCCAAGATAGCTCTCGGTCAGAAGAGCGCACTCACTGGCCGAACAAAAAGGCTATCAGGAACAATTTTCACTAAAAGAAAAATACAAGGGGCGATAAAATTTTTTAAACCCTATAAATCACCAGGCGAAGATAGTCTTCCCAGCTCTGCTGCAAGAGGGCCTAGCGGAGCTTGTGGCTCCACTAGCTCAACTATTTAGAGCTAGCTTTTGCCTGAGGTATATTCCTCAACCCTGGAGGGAAGTTAATGTGGTTTTCATTTCAAAGACTGGAAAGCGATCAAACGCCCAGCCTAAATCTTATAGACCTACTCGCCTAATTTGATTTTTTCTTAAAACAATGGAGATCATCATAAATCTTTACATTGGAAGAAAGGTCCTAATACAGAAACCGCCACTTTACTTATCCATCAGGCAAATCTACCGAGACGGACTTACATAACCTCATAAAGAGGATCAAAAAGGCACTTACCTCAAAAGAAATTGCCCTTTGTACATTTATCGATATATAGGGTGCCTTCAACAATACCTCATACGAATCCATAAAAAGAGCTGCACAAAACAAGGGCTTTGAAATAACAACAACCGAGTGGATACAATCTATGCTTAAAGGAAGAAGAATCAAAGCAAACTTGGGAGAACACTCAGGAACGGTGACTGTGATAAAAAGCTATTTTCAAGAAAAAGTATTATCGCCCCTACTATGGTCTATTGCAGTGAACGATCTCCTTTCAAAAATACACAACTCAGGCTGTAAAACGCAGGGATATGCAGATGACATTGTCGTCACTGTAAGGGGAAAGCATGACAGAATTATATTATATCAAAATTGATGCAAACCGCCCTAAATATCATCAACAATTGGTACTGGAAGGAAGGCCTAAGAGTCAATATAAGCAAAACAGTTATTATTCCATTCACTAAAAGAAGGAATTTCTCCCATCATGAACGGGGTACAAATTGATTTCTCAAGTGGGACAAAATACCTAGATTTAATGCTAGACCAGAAACTTACTTGGGACACAAACCTGATAAAGGTATTCGAACGTGCAACAGTTGTAAACTGGACCTGCCGTAGATTATTTGGAAAAACCTGGGGACTGAACTCCAAAATGATCTACTGGTCTTAGCTGATGGTTATCATACTAATGGATACGTACGCCTCATTAGTATGGTGGCCAAAAGCAAAAGAAAACACAGCACAAGATACACTTGCAAAAGTATAACGTTTAGCATGTCTTGGATTTACAGGAGCAATGAAAACCTGTCCAACTGCAGCTCTGGAAGTCATGCTACATTTCCCCTTTTTACATCTATATGTAAAGAAGAAGGCAATTCTGGAGGCTTTAGGACTGGTTCAGGCATTAGATTTGAAGAAAGGAGACTTTATCGGACACATGACACAAGAATTTATGCCATCGGTAACGATAAAACCTGTTAATACAACAGAAACCAGGTTGGAGTTTCAACGCTCATTTGAAGTGGTCATAAATGATCGCCATATGACTGAGATAAACCAAAAACCTAAAATACCGCAAGGATCACTTATCTGGTACACGCTTGAGTCAAAACCAGCAAAAGAAGTTGGGGTCGGCGTATATGGTCCAAGATATAGGCTAATAAAAGTCTTAGGTCAAACTCCCACAATCCTCCAGTCAGAAGTACATGCCATAGAACTGTGCACTCGAAAATATCTATCGAAGAACATATGAGGAGCAAGGATCAGTTCAGATAGTCAAGCGTCGCCTAAAGCTCTGAGTAGTTTTATTGTCAAATCCATACTAGTGTGGGACTGTCTACAACTACTAAAACAGTTGGCTGTCCGCAACAAGGTAACCTTGATGTGCCAGCACACAGAGGTATTGAAGGAAATGAAATTGTAGATCGCGTAGCCAGAGAAGGTGCAGCATCTCCATTTCTTGTACCCGAACCTTATTTTGGTATAGCAAAATGTCATATAAGAAATAAAGTCCACAAATGGGAAGAGAGACAAAAAGAATCCCACTGGAAATTAATTTTAGGACAAAATCATGCGAAAAAGTTCATCACATATTCGCACACCAAGATCAAGGAACTTCTCGACCTCGGCAAACCGGAGTTAAGATTAATAACATGCCTTTTTACAGGACACTGCGCACCAAGATGCTATCTCAAAAAAAGATGCAAAACGGAGTCAGAGACTTGCCGCTTCTGCAAGGAAACTGCAGAACTGCAAAACACTTACTTTGCACATGCAAAGCTTTGTTTTACAGGAAACTACTTTACCTGGAACAGGTACAAGCTACCCCCGAAGAGATAAGTAAAATTTCTCCCTAGAAAATTCTAGACTTTTACAAAAGCTTGGGAATTTAGAAACAATATATATCGGGGTTTATCACAATAGATCTTTAAGGTCGCAGTGATGAAAGAAATGTATATATCCTGTCCATTTAATTTTTTAATAAATCAAGGGTTTATTTCCTTTTGGGATAAATAATTTTATACATAATGTTTCAAAAACTTCATTCATTGGTCTACTCTAAAAACAATTCCGTCATGGGTATATTTTCCAAGAATGCATTCACAATCATAGACACAACTAACACGTAATCATCTCCATGTTCAGCCTGTCCTGCCTCAAAAAGTTCCTTTGGGTGTTGCAAAAATTTTTCGTTGATTTTTTCGGGAAGTCCCTCGAAATTCCAACTAATATGTTGCATTTGCATAAATAGTTTGCAGTCGGTTATCTTCAAATATTCTTCTTCTCCTTTTTTAAACCGATCCAATTTACAAGTTGTGTGGGTAGTGAAGTGTTCTAAAATAAATTAAATTATTATTTACTGCAGTGGTGGATTAAATACATTATTTACTCAATTTGTGGTCACAACGCCCACTTGCTTTGAATTTATCACCCATTATTTCCCCTTTAAGGGTATATTCACCCATAAAACGAAAATTTGGCATATCTAATACCAATTTAAAAGTATTTCTCTTTAAATCAAACCTGAAATAGAGAACGATCAAAGCACCTTATTTGCAGTTTTAACATTCTGTATTAGAAGTTAAGCTTTTCGTTATTCACGGATCAAACACAAGCATCACAAGCTCAGAAATACTAGCTGCATAGGAATTGATTTTTTTATGAACACGTACTACTTGCATTATACTTATTACTTTCTGGAATTTATAAGTGAAAAACACCTGAAAAGAAGTTTGTCCTCAACAAGGACAACGAAATTTAGAATAAAAACGCCACCAGTTATGAAAAACTGGTTCCAGTTTAAAGTCGAAATTTTGATGTTAGGATCGATATTTCGACGTTAAAGTCAAAAGATGGAGATTAAAGTCGAAAAAACGTGACCACTGAAAAACACTTGTTGTCGAAAACTACAGATTATTTTGACAATCTTAAGATAAACTTGTAAAATTTCAAATAAAGATTATTCTCCAGAAATGTCTGTCAGATAAAATTTTCTAATTTAAAGTCGTAATTTCGAAAAAATCCTTATACTAGATGCAAATGTAAAGGTATGTCGGAAAGATATATGCAGATTAATAACCGGGGGTGAGAGAAAACATCAAGATAGTAGCAACAATGGACTAAGGCTAACATATTTAGCAATAGAACAGAAAATGAAAATAATGAGTTCATATTTTAAAAGGAAAGACATACCTAAAGGAAACATGGGTAATTTTAGAATATAATAAGCAAATCAAGTAGATCATATATTGAGACAAGAAGAATATAAAAACTTAATTACCAAGTCAGAACTTATAGAGGAGCAGAAACATATTCAGACCATTACCTAGTAAGAGTAAGTCTAAGACTTTGGGATATCCAAAACCAGCAGGTAAGGAATTCCTGGGAATTTAAATATGAAATAAAATATTTACAAAACGACTATCTATTGCATAAATATAGAAAAAGTATTTATGAATCTTTCAACAATGATACGATACCAAATAAGGAAGATATTGAAAAAATGGAAAAAAATCGAAAGAATAGTGTCAAACGCTACAAAAACAAACATCAAAAAGAAAAGTATTTAAGAGGAGATCTTGGATGGACAAAAAGTTTAAAGCCGAATTAAAAGAAAAAGCAAGGTTAAGACAGAACATGCTGCAGACGTATACAGACGAGAGTAAAAAGAAGTATAACGAACAAAGAAAAAAAGCTAAACAAACAAACGTGCAAAGCACAAAAGCGAAAATTTTTAAAAGAAGAAGTAAAAGAAATTGAGTGAAAATACAACAGAAAAGAAATACGGAATTTTTATAAAGGTGTTAAGGACATAAAGAAAGAACATTAAATCAAAGAAGTCTTTTTTAAAGACAAAGAGGGATTTCTACTCGGAAGGGAATATGGAGAGGGTACTTCAAGGAATTGTTGAATGCTAGAGAAAGGGAAGGATTTGGAGAGCACCAACAAGAGGCGATTGTAGAAGAAGTATTAGAATCAAATGGAAAAGAAATAGCAAATGTATTATTCGCAATAAAAAACCATAAAAGTCCAGGCAGAAAATTTGAAGTATGGAGGTGTCATTCTAAAAACAAAGATATTTCAATTAGTAAGAGAAATTTGGGAAAAAGAATTATGTCTTGGAAGTGAAACAAAGCTTTTATGATAACACTTTTAAAAAAAGGAGACACAGCAGAATGTAGTAATCAGGGCTTCGAACCGGAACTGAACCGAAAACCGGAAACCGAAAAAAACCGTTATTTTCGCCGGTACGAAAATCGAAGCGAAACCGGAAAAAAATATCGGTTTTTATTTTACCCTTAAGTCTGGAATCTTTTCTTAAAAATTCCTATTTTTTTCCAAATTTTACACAAATCCGTGCAACTTTGATCTCAAAATTAAGAGTTTACTCTTAGTCTCTCATTTCTGTTCAAAAACTAGATAAGAAACTAACAATTTCCACATTTTCTAGAGAATATTGACTTTATTATCCAAATTTCAAACCAAATTAAAATTTTAACTTGAATCTTTTATTAACATTTTCGACATTGTTTTTTTGAAATTTCGACTTTTATCTAGAAATTACTCAAAATATTTCTTTTCTTTTCCAAAAATTTCAAGTTTAAAACAAAAAAAATATCCTCTATTGTAACTTTGGAATAAAGCAGTAGAGTGTTTTTCATTTAAGCTAAGGAAACTAGGCTTTCCTTACACTTTTATTTGCAAATTCAAGCTTTTCTGGAAATTTGAACTTTTTTTAGAGAACTCCAAATTTACTTCTTGCCTTAAACTTTGATTTTCCTTTCCTAATTTGATATCTCTAGTTTTTGAAGTTATTGGTAAATTTTCGATTTTTCGCCAATTTTTTCTTTCAAATTCCGCCTTTTTTAATATATCAATTTTTTTCGAAATCCCAAATTTAAATTCTTATGATTTTATGCACTATCGACTACCTAAAATTCCAAGATAAGGTTTTTTTCTTAAAATTTTAACTGAAATCTCGGTATTTCAAATTTAACTTTGAAATTTTTAAATTTCATGTACAAATTTCAGGGAAAATAAAATATAATATTGCAAGTTAAACATGGGATCTTCAAATTGGGATCGAAATTTTTAAAGTAAATGGTGACATCTTAGAAAATGTCTAACTATTTTGTTTATGTTAAAATGGTAATTTTGATTCCGGAAACTTTGATTTTTTCTCGAGATTTCCACTTTAGCCTTGAAATTGCGATATTGCGATTGTTTAGAATTTAGAAGTCGAAATTGTGTGTTTTTTAAATATTAATTGATTTTGCGAAACTTCTGGTATAAACTCGAAAGTTCGGCCCCTTGCCCCTTGAACTTTGTGTCCAAAATCGATTCTCAAAATGTTAAATCTCTTCAGGAACTTTTTAGCTGCAGCTAAAATTTTTCCTACAATTTTGTCTATAAAATTGAAATTCGCAATTTTTTTCAGAGAATTTGTCGTTGATCTTGAAATTTCAATTTTTCTATAAAGTATTTCAATTTTTCTATAAAAAATTGAAGTCTGGAAACAACTGAAATTGCATTTTTTGTGAATTTTTTATTTTTACGCTTAAAATATACATTTCAGTTAAGCATTTCGAATTTTTGCTAAAAATATTAGCAGTTAGATTTCAAGTGCAAAAGTGCTAATTTGAATTAGAATATTTTATGTTATTTTTTTATTTTGAATCTTAATTCAAAATCTCGAAAGAATATCCAAATTTTAAGAAAAAAATTAACATTTTTGGAAAAAAATCTAAATTTTGAGGAAAAACTAACCAAATTTATGACTGACAATTTTTTTAAATTAATCTCAGTTTTAAGTCCTTAAAAGTTTGAGTTTTCGAGGTAAAAATCGAAAATTCCAAACCTAAACTTATAGTCTGACTCTTAACTCAGAATTTCGAGAAAAATGTCTAGAATTAAAGAATAAATATCGACATCTTAATTAAAACGGTTATACTTGCTAGAGAATTTTATTTAAAGTCGAAATTTTAGAAAAAAAAAATAATAAAAAATACCTACAAATTTGAAATTTGAAAAGAAAAAAGTAAAAATATCCAAAGAAGGTAAATATGCTAAACAAAGCTTTTTGAAAAATTTTTATTTTTTTTGAGAAATTTTAAAGCTTTTAGCAACATTTTCAGAAAAAAAATTGAATATTTGGGTTTAAGGTCAATATTTTTAAATTAAGGTGTAAATTTTAAAAATTCTGTTAAATTTTGAAGTTCTTTTTTCGAAATTTTGACTACTTCAGCAAAATCTCAATTTACAACTTTTCATTTTATATTTTTTGGTCTTTTTTATTTTCATTTATTTTTTTTAAATTGATCTTTTTAATCCAAAGTTCAAGAAACCAAAGTCAAAACAGCAAAAATCAGTTCTGTTAGAAAAAGCGAATCAAAGTCAAAACTTCACTAGATAACTAAAATTAGGAAAGCAAAATCTCTCAAATTTTTGGATTTTATTCGCCAAATTTTGTATATTCTAGAACTTTTAAACTCTTGGGTATGAAACTTAAGATTTTTATGAAAATTTCAAGTTTAAACTTAAATTTAACATTTTTGCTACCCAGTTTGGAAATATTTAAGGCAGAAATGTTAAATAAAATTAATAATGATAATGTTTCCAATCAATAAGAGTCTACAATGAAAAATAATTTAAATTTAAAATTTCTAAACCCAAAAATGTGATTTAGTTTTTTATAAGGTTAAGGTTTTTCTTGAAATTTGAACACAAACTAAACTCAAAATTCAGGTTTTCAGCTTGAAATTTTTTAAGTTGAAAAATAAAAAATATTTTCCTTTTTTTAGGCAAAATCAGAGCAGTTACATGTTGTAATATATAAAAGAAAAGACATAACAATTGGTAAATTATGTTCGCAAATCCATTTTTAATTCGAAAAACTTTTAAAAAATCAAAAAATGAGTCACCCGGAGCTGAATCGAAAACCGAAAAGCGGAAAAAACCGTTATTTTTGTCGGAACGAAAACCGGAACTCAAACGATATAAATCTTTTGCTGGAACGAAAACCGAAAACCGGAACGAAAAAATAACGGTTCGAAGGCCTGGTAGTAATTACAGAACAGAGGAATAGCTTTGCAAGACTTAACATAGAAAATAGTTACAACGATAATAAAGAAAAGATTAGAAACCTATTCGGAAACTATTATTAGCAAATACTTAGCAGATTTTAGAAAGAACAGATCCACAACAGACCAAATATACACATCAGGAAAGTCAAACACTGTCCATAGGGAGAATGTTAATGAGAGATTTAACATTGAAAGCTAATAGTGGGATAGATGGGCGGTGCCTTGTATTCTCCTACACCGGTGTAAACAATTCAACGCAGAGCGCAGCGATCAGTGCTGGTAGTGATTTCAGTAGTACATCATAGCTTCTAACGTGTTTTGTTACGGGATTACTACCGACAGGCAACAATTTTATTAAAATTTGCGTACCACATGTTGTTTGTTTTTTTAGTCCATTGATTTAATCAACGTCTGAGGTAAAATAAGACTGATATGCTTTGATAACCAAAATAAATAAACGAGATTTCTTAAACAAAATTAATAATAATTGTTATGAAGAATATAACAGAATACCTCTTTAAACATAACGATATAAGGAGTTCAAATAGGCCGCCAGACTGTGCTAAACAATATTTTAGTCTGTTGTAAAACTCTCGACGAGTTTTTTCTAACATCTAAACTGGAAGATACGAGCATGCTGCGTCAAAGTAGGGGAATACGTTCAGCGGCCGTAGAAAACCATGGAAGGGACAATTCTTTGCGTTTTACATGGACAGGGAAAATTTTTCCTTATCTGTATATGCTAAAACAGATTTTAACTGGATGTTATGAATATGAAATTCCGACTTACATGAAGTTCATAAATTTTAAAGCTGACTATGACTCTGTGAATAGAAAGAAACTTATTGAGATATTGAGGAAATTTAAAATACCAGAAAAGATAGTTCGACTAATTACAATGACGTTAAGTAATACCACATGTGCAGTCAAAATATATGGAAAATTATCACAAGAGTTTGAAGTGAGAACTGGCCTCACGCAGTGAGATCGACTATCGACAGTATTATTTAATATAGTCTTCTAATGCACAGACCAATAGGTTTGAACATTTATTAGATTCAAAGTTTGGAAACCAAAGATCGGTTTCGATCTTGTTGGACCTCATCAGTTTGGTCCACCTATTGGTCCATAGAGAAAACTATGGCCATCGCCAACAATGTGTGGTGGTACTCTGAGAGTCACACTTTCGTTGATTCTTTAGTACTTACATTGTCGGAACAGTTGCTAGCATTCGAGTTGGGTATACCAAACTGATAGGGTCCAACAAGATCGAAACCGATCTTTGGTTTCCAAACTTCGAATCTAATAAATGTTGAAGCCTATTGGTCTGCGCCTTAGAATCCTTGTCTTCTAGGAACTTTCCTAGAGAGCAACCGCTTCGCTAGGTGGCAGTGTTTCAACTGCTTGGCAGTTCAGCTACCCATGGTTTACTATACACGCCTGGAAGGCTGCATGAATTTGCAGTCTAGGTTGTACTTCTATTTGCATAATATAGTCTTGGAAAATTTTATAAGAGAAAGTGGTATAAAAAGACATAGAACACTTTTTAAGAGATCCCATTAATGTCTCGCGTACGCAAATGATATCCTTGTTACTAGCCAGAAGTATGAAGAAATTAGAAATTATTACAAGGGATCTGGTAAAGGCGACGAGCAGGGTTGGGCTTTAGGTTAACAAAGACAAGAGTAAATACATGAAGCTAGGGAAGATACGAGAAACATCGAAAGGGTGCTTTACGATTCAAACTGAACAAAAGGACTTCCTAGAATTCGAAAAAGTAGAAAATTATGTATACCTAGGAGTACTAACAGACAAATGCTGCAACGAAGAGTCGGAAGTAAATCTTAGAATAGCGAAAAGTAATAGATGCGCGATTGGGCGAAACAGATTAATAAGGTCAAAAAAGATTTCCCACAAGACTAAAATCAGCCTGTATAAAACCATACTGAGACCCACCATGCTGTATGGTTGTGAATCATGGACTATGAACAAAAAAATTGAAGGAAACCTGTTGATCTGGGAAAGAAAAATATTGCATAGAATTTTTAGAGGAAAGAAGGTAAGAGGACATCTGGGAAATACGTTCAAATAGAGAAAATATGCGAGATGTTTGAAGAACCGTCCATATCTCAGTACGTGAGGGCGCAGCGATGGCAGTGGTTGGAGCATCTGGAAAGAATGGAGGAATACAGATGGGTTAAGAACTGCGGTTGGACGATTCCAGAAGGTAAAAGAAAAAAAGCTAGACCAAGAAAACGGTGGCGTGACGCAGTACTGAAGGACCTAAAAGGAAAGAGTATTAAAAATTGGAGAATGGCAGCTGGAGACAAAGAGTATTGGAAAAGCATTATCAAGCTATGGGCCTAAAAGGCCTGTAAATACTTTCATATTGTAACGAAATGTAAATTATAAAATTTAGTACGTAAGAAAATGTTCTAGAAAGATCTGATAAGGGAAAGCGGCCGCGATAATGAAGCAAACGGCAGATAAGCGCTTCCAGAAATTTCGGCAAACGATAAGCCTTATCTGCTGGATTTTTCTAGAACCCGGAAGCGAAAACTATATAAGGCGGTTGTCTTTCCCTTGAGTCAGTTAGTCAGAAGTCAGTGTCGTTAGTTAGTGAGTTAGTAGTTAGAAGTCAATTATCCAGTTGTAGTGTTCCGAGTTTAGTTTGGAAATAAAATGATAGCAATTCACGGCGTTAATAATTATTTCGAACTGATAAGCCCGCAACAATATATATAATTTCAAAAAAATACGCAGCGTGCCAAAAGATGTTGACATTTTATTTGGTCGATTTATTTTGTTATTAGTACGTTGGTTTCTACCAAATTCTTACCAACAATACAATGATTTAAAGGCTTTTAGGCAATCAAGCCAAAAGTCTTACAGCTACAATCAATGTTTATATAAAAGGTCTGGAAAACATTTGTCAACTTGAGTCTTTCGCAAAAAAACTAAAAATTTGCATAAACACAATTTGGTTATGTATTAAGAAGTCTAATATTTTCTGAATGTAACTTTTGTTATTTTGTGAGATACTCTGATTCTAGTAAATTTTATGACCATTTTAGTGACGTCGTGCACAATAACAACATTTTACAGGAAATGGACCCTTTTAAATGCTTCCAATTTTTCTAGCTCCAATTTGTTTTTCTTCCAAAACTGCTTTCATTAAAATTTTATGGTAACAACATTAGAACATTCATATTAATTTTAACACCACAGTAAAACAAATATTTGACAGCTAGATATGTTAGTTATTATTTGCAAAGCCCACTGCAGCCTGTTTATAAAATATGGCTCCTTCGAGTACAATTTTGTTATTGTGCACGACTTTGAGAAAACTGTCATAAAACTGGCAAAAATCAGAGCATTTAAAAAAAATGACACAATGCTTTAACAAATAACTAAATTATTTTCATTTAAATACTTCGTTTTTGCGAAACAGACAGAGTGACACATATTTTTGAAAGCCTCTATATAAAAATTGATTGTAGTTGTGATAATTTTGACTCGATTGTCTAAAAGTTTATACTTTATTATATTTGGTGAAAATGTTATAAAAAACTACCCACTTGTAAAACACTAACGAAGTAAATAAAATATGGGCATTTTTTGACCCACTACTTTGAAATGTCAATTCAAGTAAATCTTTCAGAATTTTTAATTTTTGGTGTAAATAATTTAATTGCAATAATGAAATTTTGACTTTACACTTAAAATTATAACTTATTCCCCAGTTAAAAGTTGAAATGTGGGGAACAAATTGAAAAATGTGCCAAAAGTCTGCTACAAATCCAAATTTAAAATTTTAATTGAATCAAATTCGTACACTATTTCCTTCAAGTCACCCTTGGATTGCCCATAAATATCGATATCCTTGTAGTAGCTATTAGTCTTAACATTTTTTTTCTCAATAGATACGTTAAACTTCGGAGCTCTCATGGGGTCGATTGCAGGTACGTTTAAAGTAGGAATACCTAAAAAGAAATAAATGTCATATTATGCTGTTTCACCAGATTTTCTTTCTAATTTAATCTTATGTGAGATTATAAAAACTCTCAAACTTTTTCCTAGAGTGATATATTAAGCTGATAATCTTGAATTTTCAGCGGGAACTGCCAATTTGAGAACTTACGTTAAAAATTTTAATAATTCATTGGAAGAAAATACTTTAAAATACATAAGACCCAAATCTGAATCGATTCGATTGCATTCCTAGTTTAATATCTTTGTTTTGTTTATTATGTTTGCATTAGATATTCATGGTATGTGTGATAAGTAATAAGTATGTAAAAATGAGCATCGCACTAAAAGAATTTTTTCTGTTAAAAAAATTACTAATATTTAAATTGAAAATGTTTTTTAATTACCTAATACTTAAAATACCACATTAATTTTTGAAAATAATTAATACGACAATGAGATTTCTCGGAAAGCATGTAACATTGCTGTAGTAAATTTAGGAAGTAGTCTATTCCAGATCTAGTTGAGTTTTGTACCAATTTACTGAGATTTGATTTCACCTCTTCAGTATTTAATAGTCTGCGTAAATGTCAATTGAAAGTTAAAAAGGATCATGCCGGTAAAGAAGTAAAGTAAAATTCTATTTGCATATAAAAAAAATCAACTTCATACCGTTCTTCATGTACCTCAGTCCATTGTGAACGGATTCCTTTATACACGCCATGTCATCTTCTTTACATTTTTTAAAGAATCCAGCTGAAAAAAAAAGTTATTTTCGTTAAATTGCTGCTTGACAAAATAAAATTATTTTACGTAGTTGTGCTGCCCAAATGCAACAATAACTAATTAAACACAAGAAAATGAAGGTGCGGAAAATTATATCCATTTTGAAACAATATCGTGAACCATACAATGCCTTTTATAAGAAAATTTTGCTATTAATGATGGTAGTTAAGCGTTTAACTTTTTAATTAGTAATAAGAATTAAGTAGCTTTTATATAAAAATTGACAAAAATCCTATTTATTAGTGCCATTAAAGTTGGTAATTAGACAGTAATAATTATTTTTCTATGCTATATTATTTTCTTTGCTAGCTTCTACGTAACAGATATTTCACGAATAACATCCTTATACCTAACTATTAAACATCTTGAAGTAAATATTAAAAGTTTTGACCTTTTAGAAAAGCTAAAAACTTTTTACAAATTTGGCCTTTTTTTAAACTTTCGAAATTTTTTCAAAATATCCATTTTATACAAAATTTCGACATGTTTTTATAATTTTAGATTTTTTCAACACTTTAATCTTTTTGGCAATCTCAGCTTTTTTTACAATTTTGATTTTCGAAAATTTTAGATTTTTCAGAAAACTTGACAATAAAAAGATTTGATCGGGTCGAATTTTTTTTGAAAAGGTTAGATTTTTCAACATTTCAACTTTATTTCAAAATGTAAACTTGTAAAAAGATGTGTTCACGATCTATAGGGAGCAGCAATAAAACCGTTAGACCCAAAAAGGAGGTAGTCTACCAACGATTGCTGAACGTGGCACTTCGCTAAAGACAATTTATTTTTAGTTAAATTCTATATTTTAAGTATTCAAGTGTAGTGAATAAATAATGTTAGTTTGCAGAAAGTTTTGATAATTATCGACGCCCCCACAACCAAAGATAACAATATTGTCCATTCCTTTTACATTTTTTTTTGAAAATTTTGATTTCTTGTCAAAAATGGGTATTTTTTTAAGACATGTCTTTTTCTCAAAATTTCAACGTTTTTCAAAGATATTACTTTTTCTGAAAAGTTCGACTATTTTTAAGTTTCTACTTTTCCAAAAATTTATATTGTTTTAAAAATGTTGATCTTTTTTAAAAATATCGACTTTTTTACTTTTTGAATACCTATATATTCTTTAAAAAGGTAGTTTTTAAGAGCTGGCATTCTTGAAAATGCAAACCTTTTTTTAAGTTTTTCCAAATTTTCACCTTATTTTCAAAAATTCGATTAGTTTGTTTAAATCGTAATTTTTTTAAAATCTGTCGTTTTTTTTGAAAATTTCAATTTTCTTTAAAATTTTGATTATATTGGAAAATATTGATTTTTTAATTTGGGCCATTTTTTTTTGAAATCTTACATTTTTTGACATTTACACTATTTTGCAAAATCTCAAATTTTTCTACGAATTTTGCAATTTATTTAATATTTTAGAATTATTTTGAAAATTTCAACTTTTTTAAAATTTGGATATTTTTTTGAAAATCTGGACCTTTTTTGAAATATTCGACATGTTTTGCAAAATTTTATTATTTTTAAATATCCAATCAAAAACTTTAACTTTTTAAAAACATCTTCAATTTTTGTTTTCAAAATTTTAACTTTTCAACATTTTGACTTTTTCCAAAATTTTAACTTCATTTTGATAATCTTTGCTTTTGCTGAATATTCATGCTTTTTTCGACTTTTTTTGAAACTTTGAAGATTTTCAAAATCTCAACATTTTTTTCACTGTTGACTAACTATTTTTCAAAATGTAGACTTCGGAAATTTCAATTTTTTGAGCTTTCGAGTTTAATTGAAAATTTTCCTATTTTTTCAAATTTTCGAAATCTTGATTTTTTCTGAAATATTAATTTCCCTTTAGAAATTCAGTAATAAAGATTTCGTTTTTTTTTTAAGTTTAATCCACTCGCAAAAGGTAACCCCATTATGCTTTCAAAGCACTGCGAGTAGGATGCGTAAACAAGGATAGATGGCGATGAACTGCCTTCTTAAACAATTCCTTTTGGTAACAAGTTCCATAACTTGGAAGTTTTGTAGAAAAAAAGGTCTTCGTAGACAGAAGTCCTAAATGTGTCAAGCTGGACCGCACAGGAATTTGCTGTCTCCGACTGTCTAGTATGCCTCAAGAATCTTGCCATTGGAAGGATCAAATCCTATTAGTTCCTGCGAGCATCTTCCATGATAGTACTTGTAGAAAAGAGACAAGTCACCATACGCCTGTGCTCTAGTGTTTCGAGAGAATCTCGAATTTCAATTAAATTCGAAAGTTCAAAAAATTGAAATTTTGAATTTAATTGAAAATTTCAGTATTTTTTCAAATTTTTAAAATGTTAAATATAAATATATTAGCTCTCTTGGAAATTCAGTGATAACAATTTGGTTTAAATTTTTTTTTAAAATTTTGCATTTTCAAAATTTTCCATTTTCTTTAAAATTCTAACTCTGAAAATTTTGATCCTAAAATTTAAACCCATTTTGAAAATTTTGACTATTATTCAAAATTTTAATTTATTTTTAAATAGGTATTTGGAGTTTTTTGAAAATTTTGCCCATTTTCATTTTTTTTAAAGTTTGGTTTTTTCAAAATTTTATCATTTTTCGAAATTGTGACTTTTCTTGCAAGCTTTCGATTTTTTTTGGGAAAATCTCGACCTTTGAAATTTCGACTTTTTTTAAAATTTTTTGACCCATTCCATGTTTTCTGAAAATTTGACCATTTTTCATAAAATTTGGACTTTTTTTTAAATGTTGACATTATTTTTTAATTTTCGACTTTCTTTACAAATGTTAACATTTTTTCGAAATATTTGAATTTTCACTTTAAGAAAACCTTCTTTTGAAAATTATAATTATCCAAAATTTTAGGCTTTTCTTTAAAAATTTTGACTTCTGATAATATTAGTTTTTCTTCAGTATTTAGAGTTTACGAAAATAACTAAAAAATTGAAAATTTTTGAGTCATATTTTCAATTTTTTTTAATCTCGGCTTTCTTTTAAATTTCGACTACTTTCAAACTTTTAGTATTTTATGCATTTTTTAAGAATTGAATTGTTTTGAAAATTTTGCAATTTTTTTTAATTCTTTGTTTTTTTTTGTAAATGTGGAATTTTCAAAATGTTTAGGTTTTTCAAAATTTTGACCTTTTTTGAAACATTTGAAATTTTTGCCTATTTTCCAAAATGTTGTCCTTTAGAAATTTTTGTAACTTCGACTTTTTGCTTTGTCCCCTCCTGAAAATGCTTAATTTGTTTGAAGATTCTGTTTTTCTAAATTGCGAATTTTTAAGTTTTGAACGAATCATACAAAACAAATACGAGCCTTAATCAAATTTTTATGTTAAAGCTGGAATTTTAAAATGGAGTATTTTTCATGTTTCAACTGAAAAGTTTTAAAGAAAGGTGATTTTCAGATCAAATGAGGATTTTGAAAAAAGAGCTCTTCTTGGTGTGCTATATCCGTTTAACGGATGTTAGCAATCATGTTGGCTATCATTATTTTATTTACAGCTGTTTTTTGAAAAGTGACTTGTTCCCTGTCCGAAACATTGTCTTAGGTTTCTAAACCAGGTTGTTCTTCGTCTACCAGGTCCACGCCTTCCATCAATTTTTCCCTGCATGTCACATACCTCCGGATGTCTTATGACATGGCCAAAATAAAACAGCTTTTGAATATTCATTGTGTTTACAATTTCTTTATACTTTAGCAATCATGTTGGCTATCATTATTTTATTTACAACTGTTTTGAAAAGCTGACTTGTCTGTCCGAACAATTGTCTTAGGTTTCTAACCAGGATGTTCTTCGTCTACCAGGTCCACGCCTTTCATCAACTTTCCCTGCATGATCAAGTGCAACATGTCATATACCTCCGGATGTCTCATGACAGGGCCAAAATAAGAGAGCTTTCGAATCTTCACTGTGTTTACAATTTCTTTATCCTTCTTCATCCTGTTCATAACGGTCCATCCAGCTTATTCTCAGCATGCTACTGTATGGTCACATTTCAAATGCTTTAAGGTATCCTTTGTTAGGGTCCATGATTCCACTCCACATAAGAGAACAGAAAAGATATAACACCTGACCATTCTTATTCTAAGATCAATGTTTAGTACATGTCCATATAGGATATTTTTCATCCTTACAAAGGCAGCTCTGGTTTGCTCAATTCTTGATTTTATTTCTATTGCGTTGTCTCAATTTTCGTTAAGAAGTTGTCTCAAATACTTTATTTTCTGTACACTTTCTAATTTATTTGGACCAATTTAGAGTTCCGCTCGTGGCTTTGGTTGCTTACTCAGGACCATAAGTTTGGTTTTTTTAGTGTTAAGTGTAACGCCATACTGGCTTCATGAAATGACTACTTAATTAAAAAGGCTTTGAAGTTCCTCAATACTATAAGATAAACACAGTTGTCTGCAGATCTAAGATTATTCAATGTTATGTCGTTCATTCTCACTCCCTCTCTGGTATTCTCTATGACCTCTTGAAATATTTTCTCCCAGTACAGATTGAACAGAAGCGGCGACAGAATGCAACCTTTCCTTACTCCCCTTTTGATTGAAATACATTCAGTTTACCTATTTTCTGCTTTCAGATGTGCATTTTGTTGCCAATAAAGGTTAGCGATGAAACGTTGGTCTTTATCATCTATTTCGGTTGTTTTCAATATTTCTATCATTTTCTCATGTTTTACCCTGTCAAACGCTTTCTCTAAATCAATAAAGCACATGAATACATCGCATTTAACGTCTCTACATCTCTGGATCAAAACCCGAATGCCAAACAATGCTTCCCTTGTGCCCAGGTTTTTACAGAATCCAAATTGTGTATTTTTGATATGTGTTTCTATGCGATGAAACGTAGGTCTTTATCATCTATTTCTGTTGTTTTCAATATTTCTATCATTTTCTCATATTTTACCTTGTCAAATGCCTTCTCGAAATCAATAAAGCACATGAGCACATCGCAATTTACGTCTCTACATCTCTGGGTCAAATCCTTAGTGCCAAAGAATGCTTCCTTTGTACCCAGGCTTTTGCGGAATCCAAATCGTGTATTTTCGAAAGTGTTTCTATCTTTTTTTTAAAGTTTAATTCACTCGCAAAGGGTAACCCCATTATGCTTTCAAAGCACTGCGAGTATGGGGTATATTTGCTGATGAATTATTTTTAGAAATAATTTCAGAACATGACTCATAAGACTTATAGTATGATGATCATTGCAGTTCTTTGCCTTTGCATTTTTAGGGATCGGGATAAATGTCGACCTTAACCAATCAGATGGAATATCCAATATTTTGTTAAATAATTCAACCAATAGGTTTATCGTTTTTCCTCCCAGAATTTTCAGTATCTCAGTTGGTATTTTATCCGAACCTGTTGCTTTTCAGTTCTTTGCTGTATTGATGGTTTTCACCACTTCATCTCTGGTAATTGGTGGTCCACTTATATCTTCATGCATCCCGTTATCTATGTCTCGTTCATCTTCAAATAATTCTTTGATGTGTTCCTGCCATCCCCTTAATTTCTCTTTTATTTGAAAGTTTGCGCTCCCATTCTTGTCTGTTATCACATTTACACCATTCTGTTTGTGCCCTCTCATGTCTTTAATTTTTTGCACAGATTGAAGTTGTCGTGCCTCCTTTCGTATTCTTCAGTTTCTGAGCATTCATGAGCGAAGTACTTAATCTTTGCTTGTTTAATTTTTCTTCTAATCTCCAAGTGAATTTCCTTGTATTTGTTTTCTTGTCCTCGAATTTTGTGTTGTCTTCTACTTTTCATAAGCTTCAGGATTTCTTCGGTCATCCAGAACTTCTTTTTCACTTGTTTGTCTGGCTTTAGTTTAGTCTTCCTGGCATTTTTCATACTTTTAGTAAATAGTTTCTATTGTTATTCTGTGGAGTCTATTTTTGTCGGTCCATTATCTACAGATTCTTCTATCGCTCTGGACACCTCATCTCTAACTGTTTTCTGATTCAGTTTATTTAGATCCGGTTTTTTATAGGTGTTTTTTGCATTGATTTTCTTGAGTCGGCATGCAATCCTAACCAGTAGAAGGACATGGTCAGAGGGGACGTCGGAAGCCGAGGTATGTTTTCACCGATATGACAGAATTTCTGTGTCACTTGTTAATGGTAATGAAGTCTATTTGATTTCGAACAATATGACCTGGTGCGTCACAAGGTGCTTTCCACGTATAAAGGCGACATTTGGGTATTTTGAAATAAGTGTTCGTAATGACCAACTCATACTCCAGGCAGTACTGTACAAATTTCTCTTCTTTTTCATTTTTAACACCCAGTCCATGATTTCCCACAATATCTTCCTCTTTGCCACATCCAACTTTGGCATTAAAGTCGTCCATTAGTATAGTCATTGCCTTACTTTTCAGTTTGTTTAACACAGTGCTAAAGTCTGAGTAGGATTGTTCTATATCATCTTCACTACTTGTAGACGTAAGGGTATAGACTTGTATGAGGTTAATTGTTGTAAGCTTAGCCTGAACCTGTAACATAATGCTTCGGTCTGATACCGGGTGACGGTGATTGTCGAGCGATCTATCTTCCTTGTGACGATAAATCCCACTCCATCAGAGTGCTTTGTACAGTATTCTCCAGCATAGTACACAACATGCTCATCTAACACCAATCGTCCTGTTTGAGGCTATAGCATGTCGCTAATTCCTAGTATCGATATATTCAGTCGGACCATTTCTTTAATGACGTTATCAAGTTTTCCGCTCTCATACATACTTCTCACATTCCAAGTTCCAATACTCTTACTATTGAATTTTCCAATATTGACTCTGGCTGACCGGGAGATTCTTTGCTCTTCGGCACCATCTAAAGGACCCCGTTCTCAGGGCCTTTATCTGAGTTTTTAGCCATCATCATGATTTTACTAGGGGTACTTCAAGAGTCTTTAATACGGTGGTTCCTGATTTCCTTCCGCATATCCATGCTGTTTACTATTTATTAGTTTATCCGCGTTTCAGATTGATTTCTCGATCTGAGTGCAAGAAGGTACTCTTGCTCTTATTAGCTCATTCACTCGCAGCTGTTGCCTAATAAGAAGCGACTGCTTTTTTCGGCAGATATTTGGTCGACAGCGACAGAACCTTGTTAGTTGTTCAGCAGAGTACACTGCGTGCAGGTAAGGTTGTCATTTTGAGTTAGTATATTTCGTGCCCTAGCCTCTTGCACAAAAAAGAGCATAAAACAACATTTTTCGATTGTATGCAAAAAATGTTGACTATAAATGACTATAAACTGGAAATGTCGAGAAGAAATTTTAAAATGTACAAAAAGAAAATGTTTTTTCACATTTCAATTATTTAAACATCGCAAATACCAAATTAAAGCCAGAATTTCGAGTTTAAAACTTAAATTTTATTAAAATAAAAGGAAGGAATTCGTAAAAATGCAAAATGTGCACTGATCACTTACAAAAATTTGGATACAATATGTCAGCTCTCAACGTGTTTGTTTTGACAAGTTTAAACACAATCTGTGTGAATTATTTATTACATTAAAATTGCCTATTCGTTAATGCCCATTATTGCTATTTTAGAGACTAGATTTTAAAAAATTCTCTTATAGTGCCCACCTTTGTATTACGGAAAACTTCTGTATAAAATTTCATGCCCCTAGGCCTACCCTTTTAGGCTGTACGTTGTCTGTTAGTCAGGCTGAGAGATTTATTAAATAGATATTTAATATTGTTGCACGTTATCGGTTCTAATGATTAACACTTGGTGAGATGTTATCATTTTATTTCTAAACTGAGCTCGGAACACTACAATTGTAATTTACTAACACTGTTTAATCAACTAACTTATTCATTGACTTCTAACTAACCCACTGACTGACAGAGGGAAAGCCGACCGGACCCCCTATATATAGATTCCGTTTCGGATTCTAGAAGGATCCAGCAGATAAGACTTATCGTTTACCGAAATTTCTGGAGCACTAATCTGCCGTTTGATTCATTATCGCAGCTGCTTCCCATTTTGAAATTTTCTGGAAAATTCCTAACTACATTTTATAATTACATTTCGTTACAATATCTTGAACAAAGCCCACGAAAAGTAAGTTGCAATACTGTCAAAATATGCAGATTAAATAAAAAAACTGCTTAATTTCTACAAAAATTTTCCTCCAAAATTTGAATTAAAAAAAATGTTTAGAACAAAGTTTTCGATCTTGTTCCAAGCTAGTTCAGCATCGTCATTTTAAAATTAAATCCAAAATCTCCAGTTCAAAAAATTACAAATAATTTGAAACCTAAAAAATTATTTTCTTCAAATCAAAAATTAGAGTTACAATTAAAGAATTAGGTGAGGATTTAAAATTTGATGTTAAATATTTGCGAAATTTCAAGCATTTTAAAGCTAAAAGAGCACAATTATGAGAAATGTTTTTGAATAACTTTAGTTTTTTTAAAATTAAAATTTTTTTTATTCCACGTTTTAAATTTTAACGCAAAACTTTTAACGATATATTTCTACAGAAAAATCAAGACAGAAAAAGTTGAAATAAAAAAAAAAATCTGAAATATTTCTGGTTTGAGATTTTGTTTAGACATCGAATGTGTACGAAATATGAAACACTGGAGTTTTTCATATGTAGATACATTGAAACTTAATTCCATATTAATTTTAAATGGCAGTTTTATTCCCTTTTTACCCTATTAAAAGAGAGATTTCCGAAAAATCTTTATTGCTTACGTACATGATGAAAGAAACTTTTACCAAACGTGTTTCTGATCTTTAGCAGTTATGGCTCTGCGAAGATGATATGGCTACTCAGTAGTCAGTAAATCAAAGTTTCTCTCTTTATTATATGAGTATAGGCACTTTATTTTTCAATAAATCAGGGAACAATTTACTTTTAGGATAAATAATTTTATTGATATTGTCTTAAATATTTCATTCATAAGTCTACTCTAGAAACAATTCTGTCGTAGGTATATTTTGTAAGAATGCATTCACGATCATAGATACAACAAAAACGTAATCATCCCCATGTTCCGCCTGCACCTCATCAAAAATTTCCCTTGGGTATTTCAAAAACTTATCGTTAATCTCTTTTGGAAGTCCCTCGAAGTTCCAGCTAATGTGCTGCATTTCAAAAAATTGTTTACAGTCGGTTACCTTCAAATATTCTTCTCCTCTCTTTTTAAATCGATCCAATTGGCAAGTTGTGTGGATAGTGAGATGTTCTAAAACAAATTAAATTGTGAATTTTTGCAATGGTGGATTAAGTATAATATTTACTTAATTTGTGATCACAACGCCCACTTGCTTTGACTTTTTCACCCATTATTTCCCCTTCAAGGGCATATTCACCCATAAAACGATAATTTGGTATATCCAATACCATTTTGAAGGCATTTTTCTTTAAGTCAAACCTAAAATAGAGGACGTTTAAAGCACCTTATTCGCAGTTTTAATATTCGAGGAGAAAATAATAGTCACCACTTTCTATATTACTGAATAAGTATATGGTTATTCGCGAATCAAACATAATCTCCTAAATAATAGGTCCATAGAAATCGATCTTTTTCTTTTAAATACTTACTACTTGAGTTGTACTTATTATTTTTTATAATTTATAATGTAGAGGAAGACTGAAGAGAAGATAATCCTCAACAAATACAACGAACGAAATTTTGAACAAAACTGCACCAGTTATGAAAAACAATCAAAATTTTCTATTTAAAGTCGAAATTTTGCTGTTAGGGTCGATATGTTAAAGCAAAAGTCAAAATGTAGCCATTAAAGTCGAAAAAACTTAAGAACTGAAAAGTATGTGTTTGTAAAATTTGCGTTCTAATTCGAAAACTCTAGCAAGATAGTCAGTTAAACATAAATTTTAGAAATTTCGAATAAAGATTATTTTCTAGAAATTTCTACTCTACGATGAAATTTCCCAATTTAAAGTTGTAATTTCAAAAAAATATTTTGAAATTTTAGTTCAAGTAAATCTCCTTTCAGAAATTTCAATTTTTTTTTCAAAAGTTTAATTATAATACCGAAATTTCGACTTTATACCTAAAATTTTAACTTAGTTTTCAGTTTAAAGTTAAAATCTGAAGATTAAAATTAAAATGTGTTTAAATTCTGTAAAAAAATCAAAATTTTTGAGATAAAATTTTTCTCCGAAGTAGTTTTGGGTTTCAATTCAGAATTAGGCGTTTGGAAACGAAATTTCGAAACAAGGTTCACAGTATCTAAAACATCTCGAGTTAAAAATAGAAATGTGGGATTTGAACTTAAAATTTAAGCGTTTCTAAAAAGATTTTTCTTGAAATTTCAAGCTTAAAGTCTAACTGCCAAGCTGAAAAAACTTTTAGTTGAACTGAAAGTTGCAATTTAAAAAACAAAATTGGAATTTCGAATTTACAACTATAACTTCGGCATGGAAGTATAAATACTGAGAAAAATGGTAAATTGAGTCGAAATTTTAAATTCAAACTTGAATATTAGGGAATATTTGAGTTTAATATTAAAATGTTTGGCTAAAATTTTCAATGTAGTAAAACATATACGTGTTCAGGGCACTACAATCTAGTTTCGATTAATTCTCCTAATTTTAGAAATAAAGCTCAATTAGGTACACTATTTATGATTAGGGTCTTGTAAATTCGTAAATTTCAAATGTATTCGTATAATTTCATGTTTTTTCCAATTCATATATTCAGGTTCCTTATCCGCGGCGTCTTTAAATCGTAATCCCCTCAAATAATGAGCTTTGGCTAGTTTAATTTTCGCAATCTGTATTTTCTGATATTTTACTCGTACCGGATATGGAACATAACCCTTGCGAATAAGAAGCTGTGACTAGTTAAAACTAAGCGTTACTGCTTCAAAATTTGCACTACAAATATTCCCATAACATTTTTTGTTTTCTAAAGTAATCAAATTCTTACACTATTTCCTTTAAGTCACCATTGGATTGCCCATAAATATCGGCATCCTTGTAACAGGTTCTGGCCTTAACATTTTTTTTCTCAATAGATACGTTAAACTTCGGAACATTCATGGGGTCGATAGCAGGCACGTTTAAATTAGGAATACCTAAAAAAAATTTCATATTTCGCTGCTTCAAGGGATTTTCTTTCTATTTTAATTCTATTTGAAATTAGGAAAATTCCCAAACCTTTTTCCTAAATTGATAGATATTTTTAAACTTACAATCTTGAGTTGGCAGACGTAACTGCCAATTTTGTAGCTTACATTTACAACTTTGATAATGCTTTGAAAGAAAATACTTTAAAGTACATAAAGGCTCAATTTAAATTCCCTTGATTTTTTAATTTAACGTTTTAATTCTCTTTTATTCTGTTTGCATTGCGTATGCATTGATATTTTATATTTTTGATATGTACTTTAAAATGAGCAATGCATTAAAAGAACTGTTGCAATAAAAAAATTGCTAATATTTAAATAACATAATAATAATACTGAGGGGTTGCTAGTCCCCCATCGGGCGCCTCCCCAGATGGCGGATAGGGGAACGCCTTCCAGATATGGATGGCACCGGGGAAATAAAATACCCGGGGTGGACCAAAACTAGCAAGTAGCGTCTGATTCTAAAAGGGCAGCTACAAGGAGCGTCTGTTCTTCACGTAGAAGCGGCTGAAAAAAAACCTGGCGGTAGGTAGAAAACGCAAATCCATTGAAAAATGGAGAGGAGAAACCCAAATAGGCCTCGGAAACCGACGCTGCCCGAGGATCGTCGGGGCATCTCTGGAGCCATCGCTGGAGGTGACAGTATGCGGGACGATGGTGGCCCTTCGTTGATCAGGCGGACGAGGGCCAATCAAACTGTTACAGCCGAAAACGTCAACATATCAGCTGAGAATGCTTTGCAGGGAAATATTCCGGCAACCACCAAAGCAGGTCTCACAAGACATCGAATGGCTTGGACCGATGAGATGAACCAACACGTCATGCGCTGCTATTTTATCGCAACAAAACTGGAAACCATTAGAGCAGGATTTCGACCACAAATGCATAATCTGCTTATAAAGAAATATCCACATCTAAGACACGTTACTGAACAAAGACTGATGGACCAAAAGAGGGTAATAACAACCAATAATAGATTACCACCAAATCAAATTCAAAAGATTAAGGAAGAAATTATAACATCGATAAATCTAGTACCAGGTGAAGAATAGGCACAAGCGTTAATGCCCCCACGATGCATATTCAACAATTGAACATCACAGAATTACCATCCCCAACAATGCCACAGCAGAACGTAACAACGCAAGCAAATGCGAAATACGGAAGAGTCAGTTAAAGATGAACTAAGTAAACAGATCACACGATGGGAACAAATCGACCCAAGAAAAAGACCAAGACTTCCTCGACTAAGATGCAATAAAAACACATACAAGACAATACAATCTCTCAACAAAGTTATAACAACATATATAGCTACTAACTGTGCTTACTCATTAGAAAAACTACACACCATTGTATACAGTGCGGCATATACAACGTTAGCTCTAAACAACCAAAAGGAAAATTTCCAAAGAAACAACACACCGAAAATTCCTAACTGGCAAAAGAGACTAGAAAAGAAAATAAATACCCTTTGACAAGATATAGGACGACTCACCCAATATATCAATGGAAACAGATCTAATAAATTAATAAAAAGAGTTAAAAAGCTTAGCATACCCAACAACCAAAACACTCCAGAAATTGAGCTGGACAACCTAAAACAAAAACTAGCGGTCTACAGTACAAGGCTAAGAAGGTACAAGGAAACAAACGGCAGAAAACAACAAAACAATATCTTTCGAAATAATGAGAAAAGTTTCTACAATAACATCACATCAACGAAAAAGGGAACAATCATACCACCCAGCAAAGAAGAAGTATCAATGTTCTGGAGCAACATATGGAGTAACCCTGTAAACCATAATAAAACAGCAAAATGGATTCAAGACGAGCAGAAACACTTCGCACATATTCAAGTAGCCCAAGACAGAACAATTACAATAGCAGAACTAGAAAAAGCCATAAAGAAAACACACGGATGAAAAGCACCAGGAATAGATGGCATTCAAAATTTTTGGTACAAACAATTAACTTCAATACATAGACCACTTGCACAAGCCATAAATGATATTTTAAATAATCCTGAAAAAACACCGGAATTTCTAACTGAAGGTCTCACCTATATAAAGCCAAAATGTCAGAATACTCGAAACCCAGCAAACTACCGCCCAATTACATGTTTATCGACATTATATAAGATAATCACCTCGATAATCACGAAAAAATTGGACACACATTTACACACAAACAACATGCTGACAGAAGAACAAAAAGGATGTAGAAAGAAAACTCAAGACTGCAAAGAACAACTTGTAATCGATACTGTAATAATGAAACAAGCAGAAAAACATCAGCGAAATCTATATACTTGCTACATAGACTACCAAAAAGCTTTTGACTCCGTCCCCCATAGCTGGCTGAAACAGATTGTAGAAATATATAAAGTTCCAAAGACACTAAGTACATTCTTAGGACACCTAATGAAATCGTGGAAAACGACTATACACTTAACACGGGAAACGAAGACACAAGCGTACACACTGACCACATATCAATAAAGAGGGGTATTTTTCAAGGTGATTCTTTAAGCGCCCTTTGGTTCTGTGCAGCCCTAAATCCACTATCGAGGTCACTTAATCAGACGACATACGGCTTTCATTTAAAAAATAGATCAAGAATACAGCACACAGTAAGTCACCTCATGTATATGGATGATATTAAAATATATGGTTCAACAGCCACTCAAATCAAATACCTGATTAAAACAACCGAAGATGTCAGTAAAGACCTGAGCATGCAGTTTGGGATAGATAAATGCAAAGTCCTCAGAATCTAAAAGGGAATATGGGCTGAAACTCAAAAAATAGAAACAATGAACAACGAATTTATAGAGATGATGGAGGAACACGAAACATACAAATATCTGGGATTTCACCAAAACGCCAGACTGGACCACAAACAAATAAAAATACAAATAATTCAAAACTATAAAAAACGAATATCGAATATCCTAAACTCGAAACTAAATTCGAAAAATATTATAAAAGCCATCAATACCTATGCAATACCACTTTTGACATATTCATTTGGAATCATCAAATGGACAACCACAGATACTGAGGACATAAACAGAATAAATCGTACCCAACTATCACAACATAGAATGCACCATCCAAAAGCATGTATAGAAAGAATCACATTGCCAAGGCATCAAGGAGGAAGAGGGCTAATAGACGTTACCGAGCTGCATCAAAACCAAATTAAACAACTCAGAGCATACTTTCTGTCGAAAGAAGAGAGTCCACTGCATAAAGCGATAATCAAAGCAGACAAGCAGAATACCCCCCTAAATCTGAACCAAATGTCAACACAACAACCCGACGAAAACAACAGAAATGAAGCCATTAACAAACAAGAAAAACTACTGCAATGGTCCCGGAAAGCTCTGCACGGTCGTCACTACCAAATCGTGCAACAACCTCATATCAGCAAAGAACATTCATACGCATGGCTGACTTCTGGACAACTACACCCTGAAACAGAAGGATTCGCGTTGGCGATACAGGACCACGTAATAGCGACAAAAAACTATCGCAAGTATATATTAAAGGAACCAGAACATGCAGTCGTATCTCTGTAGGAAATGCCAAATGTATCCTGAAACCATTGAACATATCGTAAGCGGATGCAGATTGCAAGCACAGACTATACAGACAGGCACAGTACAGCAGCCAAAATTCTCCACCAGGAAATAGCTCTGAAGCACAACTTAGTTACAGAAAAGCAGCCATACTTCAAATATTTCCCGCAACAACTGTTGGAAAATACAGAAGCAAAACTGTATTGGGGCGTAACGCTGCAAACTGACAGGACAATGGCACACAATAGACCTGACATCACATACATGATAAAGAAGGAACAAACAACATCCCTTATCGACTTTGCCATACCATTAGACAACAACATTCAACAAAAAGAACAAGAGAAAATAGAAAAATACACACCGTTGGCAATTGAAGTCAAAGAGCTATGGAAGCAATGCCATGTCAAAATCGTACCGATGATCCTGTCTCCAACAGGAATAACACCATTATCATTTGTGCGGAACCTGGAGAAGTTTCTCCAGACATCTAGTTAAATGTCTCAAAAACAATACACATAAATTTACAGAAAGCCGTCATACTGAAAACGTGCACCATTGTTCGTAAATTCCTGAATCCACCTGTCTAAAAAACAAACAATAGACCTTTTTGTTTGCTTGGTTAACAAACCCGCAAGGTGAAGTGGATGGACTAGCCACAGCTGAGAATAAACCAATAATAATAATAATAATAATAATAATAATAATAATAATAATAATAATAATAATAATAATAATAAATACGTTTTTAATTACATAGTACTTAAAATATTAAGTTAATTTCTAAAACTAAAAAACATGACAATGAGATTTCTCTGAAAAGCTTTTAACATTGCTGTAATAAATTTAGGAAATATTCTATTTCAGATCCAGTCGAGTTTTATACCAATTTTCTACCAAATTTCTCAGATTTGATTTAACCTTTTCAGACGAAATCAAATCATGTTAATTGAAAGTAAAAAGAAATCATATCGATAGCAAGAAGAGCAAAATTCTACTTGCAAACAAATAAAAATTGTCATACCGTTTTTCATGTACCTCAGTCCATTATGAACAGATTCCTTTATACACGCCACATCATCTTCTTTACATTTTTTAAAAAACCCAGCTGAAAAATAATATTTTCCTTGAATGGTTGCTTGACAGATGAAAATTACATACGTAGTTCAGCTGCAAAAATCCCACAATAACTAACTAAACACAAGAGCAAAAAGATGCGCAAAATTATCTTCATTTTGAAACTTACTATCGTGAATCATACAATACCTTTTATAGACAAATATTGCTAATAATGATGGTAGGTAAGCATTTTTAATTAGAAATAAGGACTATATGTTTTATGTGAAAATTGACAAAAATACTATTTATTAAAATCATTAAAGTTGATAATTAGACAGTAATAATTATTTTTCTAGATATATTTCATGCAACTGTAATTATATTCTTATACCTGATTCTTTAACGCTTTTAAAATATCTATTTTTTTTATTATCCTTTGTCCTAGCCCTATATCAGTGTAAAACGACATTGTCTTTTGGATGGACGCTTTTAAATCTAATAAATTATATTTCAGTTTATGTTATTTGAATAAATAATAGTTACAAACTTTTTCAAAAATCAACTTTCATTGTAAAAATCATACCTTATTGACACTCTCGTGGAGTTGCCAACTCTGTGATAGAGTAAAACTGTATAAGATCGAAAAAGAAAACTATAACTCTTTAAAACAAAAACCATTTACATTTTTGAAGTGAAAACTTCTTTAGGTGCGTTAGACAATTTTAGAAAAGGTGAAAACTTCTTTAGGTGCGTTAGACAATTTTAGAAAAGGTGAAAACTTATGGTTATGCGTTTTCAGCAAGCTAATTTGCATTAACAATGTGGACTTATGTTACTAGTACCATGTATTTCTGAATAGGACGTGCAATAGAATTAAAAAACGCGTTGACGACAGTGGGATTTGAACCCGCGACTTATCGGACCTATGAAACAGAATAGCCCGCCTTAACCACTGAGTCACACGACTTTTCACAATAATACGAAATTTAATTACATTTAATTAAGGAGTTTTTACTTCTGACATCAATTGCTTAATTTTTATTTTAAGTCACGTTGTGATTTTTAAATATTGGTATGCTTATTCTTCAAACTGGGCCGTAGAAATGTTAAATAAATTGAAACAAACATTGGTATGCTTATCGGGAAAGAAAGGGTAAAGGCAGCTTTTCCAGATTTTTTTAAATATTTAATCCACTCGCAAAGCATGACCCTATTATGCCTTCAAAGCACCGCGAATAGGTTGCGGAAACAAGGATAGACGGCGATGAACCACCTTCTTCAACAAGGATAGGTTGTAATTTTTGGGGAAAATTCCGTTCAGTAACAAGTTCCACAGCTTTGTAAATTCTACAGAAAAATGAGTTTTGGTAAACAGTCCTCACTGGAATAAGCTGGACCGCACAGGAATTTGCTGTCTCCGACTACCTTGTAAAAATCTTGCCCTTGGGACGATCAATCCTATTAGCTTCGGCGAGCATCTTCCATGAAAGTACTTGTAGAAAAGTGGTAAGTCCCCAACCACCTGTCTGTGCTCTAGTGTTTTGAGAGAATAGGTCATACTCTCGTCATCAATTAGCCAAATCGCTCTTTTTTGAATTAAATCCAAAAAAGCTAAAGTGTCCTTTGGAATGAACTCCAAACATAAGAACACTATTTTAGTGTTGGCTTTATTTAAGCTTTGTGTAGTGTGAGTAGCTGATGAGATGTGAAGTTTTTTTAGCCTTAAAAAGAAAGCCTAGCTCCTGAAAGGCGGATTTGGGATTTGGTACATGATTGTCCTTCCAAAAGAAGTTGGTGCTCGCAATTACTTCTAGAATAGACTGCTTAAATTTCATCGTCCATGAGTATATTTGTTGCATTATCTCTTGATGTTTTCTTAGAGAAAACCGCGGCTGAGTTTTTGAGGTGTTGAAGTCGACTAGATTATTCTTACCCCATTCTAGAATGATTTTAAGATCCCGATTAATCATCTGTATGTTATCTGCAGTTCCCTTAGTTGATCTAAATGTAACGACGGATAATGGTTTGTCGGAGAAAAAAGATGACCCCATGCTACTATCATCTGCATAACTGTATATCAAATGGTAAGTTGAAGCTAAGAGATCGTTTATGTGTAGCAGAAATAGAGTGGAAGGTAGGATAAACCCCTGAGGCACCTCTGCATTAATAGCAGATGTCTCGAATGAAATGGCATCGACGACAACCTGAAGAGATCTATCAGCGAGAAAAGTGGTTATAAAATGACAGAGTCCAGGAGGAAGACCATCGGATGTTAATTTGGCGGAAAGAGATCGGTGCCAGACTCTGTCGAAAGCCTTTGAAATATCCAATGCCACAATCCTAGCCTCGCTATGTTTTTCCATAGCTGAAGGCAACAAAGATATAGGGCGACTTCCCTACCCGAAATGAATATTCGCCGAAAAAATTTACGATGATACGAATTGAAATGTCAATAGAAAAAAATCACAGATTTCGCAATCCTTGCAACCAACGGAGACATTGGAAATGATAACACCAAATAGGAACATAATTAACACGACTTTAAAATCAAAGTCCATTGGGGGTTTGCCCTTTTATCAAAATACATCGCTAAAAATCGGAAAAAAACTTAAGTTTATGTTATTATTATTTTTTGTGTAAAATTTTTATTGTAAAATACTAGAAAATTTGTTTTTAAAATAAATTGTTTGAAGAATTTTCAATTTTTTTTAATATAATGACTACAATTTTTATTTTTTTTTTGAATCGCATTGCAAACTCCAGATTTCTAGAAATTCTGATTTTACTTTCGAAATTTCGGTTTGTTTTAAATTTGTTTATAAATAATGATTTTTTCGTTATAAAATAATCTAGAAATTTCGGTATTTCCCAATAATTTAAATTTAAATTCGATTTTTTTAATAAATTTCGATTTATTTTTCAGTTTTGACCTTTAATTAAAAATGTCACCATTTGCTGCATTTTTCTAATTTTTTGATTATTTTCGTTTTTTTTTTCAAAGTTACGATTTTAATATTGGAATGACCTTTTATTCTTAAAAGTTCAGTAATTTTTTTTTACAAAATTCAAACTTCATTCCTGTAGTCTCGATTCAAATTTCGAAATTTTGATTTTTTTTTTTCTTAAAATTTCGAAGCAGCACTCAAATACAATTTAGGTTATTATTCTTTGGTATCCAGGAAAGATCCTGACTACGGTTCTGGGTTTATATTTGATTTTACTATCATATTTTAATCTCTTGTTGTGCTTTTAGATGTCAAAATTCCACTGGTGGGTTTGGAGGGGGTCCTGGACAATTGTCCCATTTGGCCCCAACTTATGCAGCTGTTAATGCCTTAATTATACTAGGGACAAAAGAAGCTTACAATTGTGATAAACAGGTGGATAATTGGGATTTAATTTTTTTGTGAATACTCGTTTGGATTTTATAGGAAAACGCTATTAGATTTTTTGTGGAGCATACGTGAAAGCAACGGCTCATTTCGAATACATGTTGGAGGAGAAGTTAATATAAGAGGTGTATATTGTGCTTTAGCTGTAGCGAGTGTTACAAATATTTTAAATGAAAAATTATGCAGTGGAGTAGCTGAATGGGTGTTGAGGTGAGATTAATTGTACATTTTTTAATAGTTTTCAAAACACCCCCTGAAAGTAAAATATTAAAAGTAGTTTTTGTATATTTGTTTCTTATTAATGTATCACTTGTTTTAAATCAATTTTAGTTGTCAGACATATGAAGGTGGATTTTCTAGAGTACCTGGTATGGAAGCCCATGGATAGTTACACATTTTGCGGCTTGGCATCACTAATTTTACTTAGAAAACCACATTTGTGCGATGTACAAGGGTTATTAGTAAGTTGGAAGCTTGATTTTTAAACCATTCCAGCCCAGAGTTACGTTTTCACATATGAAACCAATATGAAAACGCAACGCTGGGCATGATTGGATTAACATAAATCTGTGAGCTAAAGTCACAATCAAAGATGATAAGATGTATTTTAGAGGTGGCTTGTAAATAGACAGATGAAGTTTGAAGGCGGATTTCAAGGGAGAACCAACAAATTAGTTGATGGCTGTTATTCCTTTTGGCAAGGAGGCACTTTTGCACTGATTCATAGTTTATTAGGTACTGGGTGCTGTTAAAATAGCGTCATCTTGTAATTTTCATAACATTTTTAGGTCATAATGCGGGTGATGGATACCTATTTAACATCGGAGCATTACAAGAGTACATATTAACTTGCTGTCAACACAATAATGGCGGTTTAATAGATAAACCCACTAAACATAGAGATGAGTATCACTCATGTTATGTTTTAAGTGGACTTTCAGTTGCTCAACATTTTGGTAACAACGTGTATGTTTTAAAAAATGACAGAAACGAAGTTGTATGTAAAAGAAACTCTTTACTTGCTTTAAATACATTTCGTTTTGTTTTTAGGCTAATATACATCCTGTTTACAATATAAAAATGGATTTACTCCGAAAAGGCTTAATTTGTTTTAGTGAAATGGTACCATTATAAATAAAAAACGCATTTTTTATACCGATGGAATTTATGCCTTTACATTATATTATGATACAAAATAAAATTTAATTTCAGTACTCATTCTGTTTCATTTTATCGATTTAATGCAAATAGCATGTGAGTTAAAAAATACATTTCGAAAAAAAGGTATTTTAAAATAAAGATTCCGAAAAAATTATTCAAAATGTTCACAAAAAGCAGAACTTTGAGAAAAAATTGCGAATTTTGAAAAGATAAGAATATGGAAAAAAGTCGAAACTTAGAAATAGGTTAAAATTTCGTCAAAAAAGTCAAAATTTTTTAGGGAAATTGTGAGAAGAAAAAACACGATTTTTAGGATAATCGGTATTTGAAAAAAGATAAATTAAAGAAAAATCGTCCATATGGCGAAGCCATTTCTCAAAAAATGACAAAGATGAGTTTACCGCGCTGTTATCTGACAGATGATTTGACAAATGTTTTGTAAGTTTAACTGAAGATTACAGAAAAACTGTGAACGGTGAAAAATTGTAGGCCATTTCTACATCTGTAGAAAAATTCACAGATTTCGCAATCCCTGCAATCAACGGAGACATTGGAAATGATAACACCAAATAGAAACATAATTAACACTTTATTTAACATACAAGGTTATACAGAGTATTTACAAATTTCAAAGACAACGCTTGGCAGTTGATTCGGAATGATAAATAAATACGAATTACGAAAAAAAAAATGATAAAAAATGTTTACTTTTCGAATTGCAGACTTTCCAAAGTTGTTAAAAAAAATAATTTAATTAATAATTTCATTACCTCTTTACCGATCGTGTTGAAATATGAAACCTTTATTTATTTAGATTAAATTGTCGCCACGACAATTATCTATGTATCTTCGAAGTAGTAAATAATAATAATTACATAAAATATGATTTGATTTAAAGCAAAACGTATTACGTTTAGTTTTTATTTTTTTATAAGTGATTAAACTGATTAAAATGTCGTTAAGGCTGAATGTGTTGAAAGTGTTTGCAGATGTGTCTTACACCACATGAATTTTATGGCCCTTCACAGATTGTTTTAACCCCCTGGTTGGATAAGTAGTACATTTCAGAAATTTGTCATTCCGACAAGTGGTTCCACGTGATATTCTGTCATCCCTATTTTTTCCAAGTTTAAGAATCATTTTATTGACACTGAATGTGCCTCGCCCATTTTTCTTTCCTTTTTGAAAGGCAACGTTACAATGAATAGACCACAGGTTGCTCGTAAGTAGTAATTGTCTTAAAAGTGTTATTTCCTGGTCTTTTCTTCTTGGAATGAAAGTATTTTGTTTTCAGTTTCTTCTTGATCCTAACATTTATTGCCCCGGTCATGTAATTGTTCTTCCTGACAAGAATTTATGGTCTTTGAGTTGCATGTCATATTTTTGTTTCTTTGAATGGACTTTTAAATGACCAGCTGCATTCAACCCAATTTAATTTCTTGAAAATAAAGTTATTTTTTTCTGATTTCAATGGAATTGCTAATTACTCCCAAAATAAACTTGTTTCAGTTAATAAATCTATTTAGATTATTTCGCATTGAAATCAGGATCATCGAAAAATACATTAGAGGGTAGTTGAATGGCAAATTTATCAATCTTAAAAATTGAGGTTGGTTCTTTGATTTTGTTTATCATATTCCAGATCACACGTGAATTCGTTTAGATATGATTTTATTCATACATATGTACATTACTTCAAACTATTTTAAAGAAAATTGCAATTTTTTAACTAATCCTGAAGTAATGATGTTCGCTTGACACCCTGGATTTAACAATGCTGGACATTGTTTAAAGTTACTGCACCTATTTCTAATTAAAACTAGAGCTGTACTGGTTGTACTGATTGCCATTTTCGCTTTGCATGATCGTTTAATTTTTCCGCTACTATGGGAATAATAAATAAAATTAATTCCCTTTTTTGCCGAAAGCTCTAATCTAAAACCTTTATTACAGTTAATTATTTGTCTTAGACCGGGTTGTGTGGTTCTTGTGAATTAAAAAATGTTTAGGACGGTTGTGACCTGTTCTTTTATTTTAAAGCGGTCTTGCAGCAACTCTATTGCATAATTAATTAATAATAATGATTAGCTGATAATGACAATGATTCAATAACGTCACTTGAATCTCCTTCCACAGAATCGCAAAGATAATGAAATTTCTTAATATCAAAAAGTCGCTTGTCCTAATGAACTGACCACTTAAATGAATCTAAAAACAAAAATGGGAAGCGATGAGGGCTTTAAATTAGCAACAGATATAGTATTTAATTATCTCGAGCCTTTTAATAATGACAGAGTGAGTCTGATTGAATTAATAAATTTCAATTTATGTCAGTTAAAATTTTATCGGATGTTCAAATGAAAAAGTCATCAAGTGTGCTCTAAGTTTTTTTAGAAGAGAACGTAGTGAACCCGGCATTCGATTACTTATTGATTATTTTGGTTGATCCATCAAGGGTCATTTTGACGTCTTATTTATCCAAAAAGGTTAAAATTTTCTAACCTAAAAAAAATCGTCTAGAAATCTATTTTACTCTTATTTTTACTCTTATTTTTACTCTTCTTTACAAAATTATGCGTTTATGCTTTCAAAATATTTATAAACACAAATTTTGGACTTTTCCGAAATTTAATAATTTTTTCCACAATTTCCAATTTTTAAAATTTTTACATTAAACTTGCAATTTTTGTGTTTTTTCTTAAAACTTCGGATTTCAAACTGATTCAAAATTTGAACATCAGTCTTGCGAGTCTAACCCAAGATATTGCATTAAAAAAATAAATATAGAGTATTTTCTTGAAATTATGACTTTTTCACAAAATTCCTCAACCTTTCAAAATGTCATTTATTTTTCTTAGACTGTCAATAAATATTTACGTTTTGCTTAAAATTTTCATGTTAAATAATAAATTCTAAATATTTCTAAAGATTTTGACTTATTTTCGAAATTGTGACCTAAAAAATTCTTAAAATTATAAATATATAAACTCGAAAACTCAAGATGTCAACTTTTTTTTCGAAATTTAACATCCCCTTTTTAATTAAATCATGAGTGGTGGGTTTCCTCAAATTTTAAAATCCCAAAATTCAAACTTTACTTTCTACTCTTATTTCCAACACCAATAAAGGTTTCAACCAGTGTTAAAGCTTTAATTTTTTATTTTTAAGGTTTTGAATTTAATCTAGACTCTTTTTTTAAGAACACAAGCAATTTATTTAAAATCTTGACTTTAAATGAAATATTTTAATTTTTTCAAATGATTTTAATTTAGTTGCAAAATTTTATCTTTAACCTCAAAATGTTGACATATGTTTTGAAATTTTAGAACAATATGAATTTTTTGAAATCCTGGAATATTTTCCTAAAATTGTCTATTTTTTTTACTGTTTTTCTCGCAACTTTTCTGAATTCAAAATTTTGGCCTTATTTAGCTATTTTTTTTTCGACCTTAATATCGAAGTATTGGACTTGAGATTTCGAGTTAAAACTTGAATATTCAAATTTTTTTTTCGACTTTTTTCTATTTTTAAGGTTATTTCTGCAATGTTTATCTTTTCTAAATTTACAGTTTCCATTAGCCAAGTTTCTTCTGAAAGATTATTTTTTAAATTGAAATATACTCGTATAACCAAATAGACTACGAAATAATTTAAATCAAAATAATATTAAGGCATCTATGCTCATGGTTCTTGAAAGAAATATTTTAGTACAAAGCGAAAACAATGAAATATTAAAATATATTTAATCTACAAGCAAAAATTTGTCGACTTTACTGTAAAAGTAATCTACATTTATTTGAGCCCTAAAAATTATAAGGGCAGATATTTTACCATATTCGTTTACTGAGTACTTCAAGTTTTTCAATACAGTACGTGAATTGGATTTAGGGTTAGAGTTTACAGCATAATAATGGAATTATAACCCAGCAGTTAAGGGCTGCTGACTTGGGTAGCCCGTGTAAACTTCAGAACCTTTAAGTTTGCGCATCTTTACATGCTCACGTTACCGCCTATTGTGTTCAGTTTTTGTTAGCGGTGTTTTCGTACTTAACTCACTAGAATCTCTATTTTCAATCTCTCGTAAACGTTTTTTACGCTCTCGATATGTCTTACACTTTTCGCTATTTTTCAAACTCTTAATATCCATAGCTGATAGACTTATCCAATGAGACGTCACTGGATTAAACGAATATGGTGCACTGCGGTGAACTGTAAACTTAACATTCTCCCATAGTTTTCACGCCGGCCTCTCAACGCCGAGAGCGCTCAACTGGCGAGTATGTCAGAGCGAGCGACACCGTATACTCTCAAGCTTGAACGAAAACCCGAAACTTCACCTCATATCTCAACATAAACATTTCCAATGTTAAAACGGCTGATTGTATATTTAAGCATGTAAATAATTTCCGAAATTGTCACTGAGCTCAAGGCTTTCCAATACATGCTTCAATCGTCACACGTACGTGCGGCAGCAGCATTGCACTCAAAGGACATATTCTTATACCTAATCTATTTTATTATATTAGCTTATATTTCATATTGCCAAATTGCCATAGGAAATAAAATACAAATCATAGTTATGGTACGAGTTACGAATTAGTACGAATTAGTCGACTCTTGATAAGTTAAATACGTAAACTAAAAATGGATATTTGGAAATTTTCCTTTGATAAGTTTCACGTTTTTACTTGTCAAATTTATATAATGTTAAGGTCGCTAGATTTTATTCTTCGTTTTTACTAATTAACAAAATAAAAAAAACATAGAACAAACGAATACGTAAAAATAATTAATGTATGTTCTTATATTTTCTGAAGGGTATTTTCTAGAAATTTTGATTATTTTCTCAAAATTTCGAGTTGAAATTAAAAATTCTAAATTTTTTTCCTTAATTCTACCTCTCTGTAAGCACATAATCGATTTCGTTAATTTACTTTTCAAAATTCGAAGTACGTATACAAATTTTTTTGCAGAATTCTGGTGTTTTTTCTCAAAAATGTTTTACTTCTGATTCTCAAATTTTCTTTACATTCCAACCCTTTTCGAAATTTCGATTATTTTTAGAAATTTTTGAAATATCAACTTCTTTTGTAAAATTCTTTCAACTTTCTTTTAATTTTTGATTTAAATTCAACATTTCGACTTTTCCAAAGATTTCTCTCTTTTGATAAACATATTTATACGTTTTTTGACCTTATTTGCAAAATATTCATTTTAGTTTAAAAACTCAAACTTTTTTTTTAAATTCAAGTTTGGACTTATAATTTTCCTCTTATTTAAACACAATTTTTAGTTGAGACTTTTGATATTAGTTTTTATTTAATATTTTGAAATAATTTAGCAATATCTACATTTTTATTTTGCCTTTTTGAATTAAAATCGAAATTTCTAAAACCATGATTTTATAAATTTCGATTTTCTTAAAATTTTCAGTTTAGCTCGAAATATTTTGTATAATGTTAGCGTTTTCTTTTGTTCAAAATTTTAATTTTTTCCAAAGATCTTTATTTTACAATTTCAGATTTTTTTTCTAAATTTCTTACTTTGCGCTAAATATTGTGTCCTTCAATTTTTTCAAATTTTAATCTTTGTCACGAAATTTCTACTTTTTAAAAATAATTTCGAGTTTTTTCGGTTTTTTCTCCATATTTAAATTTTTTCTAAATATTTCGGTGAAGTCAACATTTTTAATTATAAAAAATTTGACTTTAACTTCGAAGCTTCTAAATTTTGTTTGATAAAGTTGTTTTCTTTTTTATCCTTTTAATTTTCTGTCAAAATTTCCGCTTTTCTTGAAGGTTTTTAGATTCACCTTTTTCCTTTCCAAAATAAATTCAAAGTTTCGGACATAAATCGAAATTACAATTTATAATGGAAGCTTCTATTAAAATTTTTTTATTTCTTTTTTAATATCTAATATTCCTAATTTCGTCTTTGATCTGAAATTTGATGCTGCTCTGAAATGTTCAAAAATCACTTATTTTGAAGAAAATACTAGGTAATTCTAAAAATGTTTTGAAAATATTAAATTTGAAAGATTTAAATATCGAGACTGAAGTCGAACTTTCGAGTTTTGAATTATAATCCAAATTTAGAGGTTATGATTGGAAATTTTACGCAAAAGTAAAAAATGAGCACTAAGTAAAAGACCAAGACGTTTATTGATGTAACAACTCAACTTTTTCTTTAAATTTTGCCATATTGCTCATTTCGAAGAAGTTTATGTGTCTCTAACATATAAAAAGGGGTGAGTTGGACCCGCCCCCCCTCCGAACGAAAATCTTAGCTACGTGCCTGCTGTGTGTTGCCTGAAAACAACTGCAGGCATCGAAGTGCCAACTTTAAGAAGAATAAGAAGTTCTGCGTTTCGACAATCAAGGTTGGAATTTTCAAAAAACATTAAGAATAGCAGGTCGGCCTTTTCCTTTGAAGTAGTCGCAATATTGTTGTTATCATCGAGTAAAGGTGGAAAATTTGAAGAAGTAAAATTCTTTCCAATCGACTTTTCAAATCCCCAAAAGGACCTGAAACCGTTCGGACAGTTGATAAACCTCTTGCACATTTTACGATCAAAATCACTTTTTGCTTCGTCAATAAGATGTTTACAAAAATTTCATGCATTTACAAAGGTGGTCCGAGTCTCGAGTGAGGGATTATTTCGCCAACGACGATATGCGAGATTTTTGCAGGAGACAGACCCCAGCACATTTTTTGCTGAACCAAGATTTACTGGAGCAGACTTCTTTTGGGAATGGGGAATTGAGCATTCCATGCCAACCAGGATAGTTTCAGTGATGGATTCGGCGACTGAGAAAGAGTTGTCTGAGTTAAAGCAGACTTCTTGCCATGGGAAAACTACTAAGAACTCTCTTCATTCTTCCCAGTTTGCAGAGTTAAAATGCTAAAACCTACGGGGTTGTGTCTAAGAAGGAAGTAATATATGAAGCGAGTGAGAGACTGCTACAAGGCTTTTCATCGGAATTTCCAAGCAGTGATGTCACAGTGATTTTATACGATTTCAAAGAATTTGTAAGGAAAAGGTCAAGTAGATTTGGTTGATGGATATCTACATCAGGAATTATTGTGGGTTCTTCAACTAATTGCGATAATTCACAAGTGATGGCGAAGCCTCTGCCACTCTTCCGCGTCATCAGTTCGCTAAGAAAACCTTAAGCCAGTGGATACTGTGTACATTGAAGTCACCGAAAAGGACAACCTCAGCGTTTGGATAATTTGTCTGTAGGTGATCAGATACAAATAAAGTGAACAAATGAATATTACTTCGCTTTTGGAGCAGATTTTCAGTCAAATCACATCATGAGCATCAGATTCCAGTTCTTTTTTTCGTTGATAGGTCAGGTCGCTTTGCGTAAAAGCACAAATTCCTCTCTTGTGTAGAAATTTTGTGTGTAGGTCCTAATTAGGGCAAAGCAAATGAAACGTATTGATGGATGGGGAGACTTGGGTTTCTGTCATAGACACTACATGGACTCTTTCATTTTGTAAGTGTTGATGAACCGAGTTTAGATTTGAGTTTAGCCTCCGAATGTTACAGAATTGAATTTTAAATGAATTATTTAAAAGGGACTTGGCCTGTGGCACATTAAAATTTTCTGTCGATTTTGGATTCCCTCGCACGCCCTTCATCCAGACATTCGAACGGGAATGTAGTTTATGTCCGGAATTTTTTGCACGAATAGAATCCATCATCTTTGTTTTTAAAAATTACAAGAAAAAATCAGAGGAGATGAAAAAATAAAATAAGGAAAAGGACAGGATAAGGAAAGAAGGCTAACAGGGACCGACTAACGTGTCGGAGACAGACATATAAAGCATGATTTCCCTGCCTCCTAAAGACACGTGGACTGGAGTCTACCACCTAATTAATTAATATTGCCATAATTTCTTGCGAATGCGAATGCGAATATTAAAAAAAGATGCCAATATTCACGAATGGAAATGGGAATACTCGTTACATCACTATAACATAAATAGTAAAATCTAGTCATTTTTAATATAAGGTCTTAAATATTTCAAAAATGATTAAAATTATTTTTAGATATAGAAACATCATTCATAAAATATACCTAAGATCTAAAAATACAAAAATATACTATACAAAAATAATTAGTACTGTCCAATTAAGAATTTTAACGACCTTGATAAATAACATCTCATATAAGACAAATTGTCCTCATTACTAATCAAAAACATTTACCCTTATCATCAAGATCAATTACCACCATTATTAGAAGTATTTGCTTATAAAAGGCGTTGCACGTTTCAGGATATTAAGTCTCAAAATGGGGACAGTTTTCCGTACTTCTATAGTATTGTGCTTAATTGGTAATTGTTGGATTTTAGCAGCACAACTACGTAAGTCATTTTCTTTTATCAGCGGCAATTTAAAAAAAAATAAATAAATAAATAAAATAAAATGATTTCAGCTGAGTTTTTCAAAAAATGTAAAGAAGACGACGTGGCGTGTATAAAGGAATCTGTTCATAATGGATTGCGACATATGAAAAACGGTATGACTAAATTTTTTTTAGTACATACTAAGATTAAGTACAATTTTATATCTCTTTGCTGCTGGGATGGTTTGCTTTTCCTTCTTATTGTCTTTTAGTCGGGCTATTTAATGCCAAAATGGATAAATCGAATTTGAGGAAATTGGCGCAAAACTAGATTAGATTTTGAATAGAATATTCCGAAAATTTGCTTCCGAAATTTCAAAAGGTTTTTGAGGAGATTGCACGTTAATGATCACATTTGAGTCTCGATATAGCTTAAATACTTAGTTTTTTTGCAACATAGTATTCATGTCGTTAGTATAAGTTACAAATTTGCAGTTGTTGCTACAAAGTCATAATTATCAGCTAAATTAAAGACATCAATTCAGAATTATTTTTGAATTTTTTTTAGTTTTAAACAGAATTAAATCAGAAAGGTAACTGGGGCAACATAAAATGAAATTTACCTATTTTTATATAGATAAATTGTTAATATAAATTTGCCCATTAAGAATAAATTCAGTGAAGTTAAAAATATTTTAAGTTAATCCTTAACATAGGTATTCATTTTTTGTATTTTCTAGGAATTCCTAATCTAAAAGTGCCTCCTATTGACCCCATGAGAGCTCCGAAGTTTAACGTATCTGCTGGGGAAAAAATCTTTAAAGCCGAGGCATATTACAAGGATATCGATATTTACGGGCAATCCAATGGAGACTTAAAGGAAATAGTGTACGAATTTAATACCTTAAATCTATTTAAAAAAATGGGAATTTTCAAAGATCTGTAGTTCGAGATCGAAATTTTTTCCTTAAATTTATGTTATTCTTTACAAGAGATTTGATTTTTTTTTTTAATTTTTAGTTGAAAGTAGATATTAGGGTTAAAATTTGGTATCTAAATTTCTAAGCAAATATTATATTTTAACTGAAACTTCGAATTTTTTTCTTACAATTTTGACGTTACTTTCTAAAATTTTATTTTAAACCCAAAATTTAGAAAATATTAATGAATTCTTAAAGATTCCTCTCGAAATTTTGAGTGTACCATCGAGATTTTACACAAACCATTTATTTTTTCTCATAATTTGGTTTTTAGTTTAAAACTCCAAGAAAAATGTTTATTAAAAATGTCGAGGTTTTCCCAGATTATTCATATTATTCTTTACTGGAAAATTAAAGCTTTTTCTTAAAATTTTCCGCGAAAAGCAAGTATTTCGAGCTTAAAGTTAGGAAAAATATCTTAATTTGCAAAACATGATATTATTGTCGAATTTTCAAAGCTTTCTTTCAACATTTCGACATTACTAGTCAAAATTTTGCACAAAATGTTTACCTAATTCTCGTAATTTCAGCTATGAAAATATTTACTGAAAATTTAGTTTTTCCAAAAATCTATATTATATTTTATTAAAAATTTATAATCTTTTTTTAACATTTTGAATAAAATGTAAACATTTCTATATAAGGTTAAGTTGAAATTTAAGAAAATAAGTCCAAACTTCTAAATAAAGGATTTTTGTTATGGATCTTCTGAATTCTTCTATAATTTGAATTTACTTTTTAAAAGTTTATAAATTTGAAAATTTAGCAAATATTCTGGAATTATTGTAAAAAGTTTGTCTTAAAATTTTAACTTTCCACCCAAATTTTACACTATGTTTAACTTTTTCTCATAATTTCGACTAAAAGTCTAAATAACGAGAAAAATGTTGATTAAAATTTCGAGTTTTTTTCAGCAATTTATATTATTCTTTCCTAGAAACTTTTATTTTTTTTGAACTTTTAAGTTAAAAATATGTCAAAGCAAAAGTTTGAGAAAATAGTCTGATTTTCTAAAACTTCAAGTTGGGAATCCGAAAGTTTTTGCAAATTTCGAATTTAATTGTAGAAATATTCAGTTTAATCTCAGAATTTAATAAGTATTGTTAAATTTACAAGGACTTGTCTCGAAATTTCAGCTCAACTATCAAATTTTTCTATTAATTTCTTCTCTACGTAAAATTTTCTAAAAGAACTTTGTATCCTGAATTTAAATGAAAGTTTTCTCCAGAACTTACGACTTTTGTAATTTCGACTTTTTTCGCTGAATTTTTATTTTAAAGTTGAATTCTTGTCGAGTTAACTCCGATTTTAAAGTTGTAATTTTAGGTTAAAATCCAAGCTCACAAAACAAAAATCAAAATAAAAAAACGCTTTTTCTTAAATTAAAATTTTGAAGTTTTTTCTGTCGAAATTCTTTTTTTTAAACTCTTGTAGATTGTTGTCCAGATTTTAAAGCTACTATCAAAATAATCTAAAATTCTTGGCTTTAAATCACATAATTTTGAAAAAAACTCATTTGTTAATGGTCAAGGTTAATTGTATTGGTCTGTTGGCGTATATTTAGAGCGTTGGCAATCGTTTTCTCAACAAATGTTGAAACTGTGAAAGACGAAACATGCAATAGAACCCTTAACTCTATTTATTTTTTAGATTTGACTTAAAGAAAAATGCCTTCAAACTGGTATTGGATATGCCAGTTTTTCGTTTTACAGGTTACTATGAACTTGAAGGGGAAATAATGGGTGAAAAAGTGAAATCAAGCGGAAAGAGTGATCACAGATTAAGTAAATATTACGTGTTCAATCAATAGTTGCAATTATTCCTATTTTATTTTGTTTTTTTTAGAACATCTCACTCTTTACACAACTTGTAAACTGGATCGATTTAAAAAAGGAGGAGATGAGTATTTAAAGCTAACGAATTGTAGACTCTATTTTGGGTCGCAACACATGAAATTGTATTTCGAGGGACTCCCCAAAGATCTAAATGATAAATTTTTGAAGCACCAAAAGGAATTCTTTGATGACATACAGGCGCAATATGGAGATGATTACGTGGCAGTTGTCTCTATGATCGTCAATGCATTTTTGGAAAATATACCTACGACGGAATTGTTTCTAAAGTAGATCTATGCATAAAATATTTTTTAAACAGTATTAATAAATTCATTCTGAAATCTCCTTGTTTACATTCTAAAATAAGTTTCATTGTTGATATATTAAAAAAATATGTGAAACAAATTTAAAAAATTGATATTCGTAAACCTGAAAATTTAATAAAAAGGTTTAAAAATAACATAAACCGCAATATTCTTGAAGTTTCAATTATATGTATTAGATTTTACAAAAAAAAATTGAGTGTGTAGACTTTGGACCATCAGAAAAAAGTCTAAATATTTAAACACATCGGGTTTTAAAAAAGGTTTAATTTTGACCTAAATATTTGTGGGAAAAAGCCGAAGAAAAGTCTCAATTTTGAAAACAAGATCAATATTTCTAAAAACGCCATTTGCAACTTTTATTTGTGGTCAAACATTTCGAAAGAAATAATAGATAAAGCTGTCAATCCAAAATTATGAGACAAAATCCGGGGCACAAAAATAATCCCTTAAATCGAGTAGGGACCACCCTTTGAGAATGACCACCCTTTTGTAATGTCCTACATTAACTGGTTACCTGACCGCCAAATATTTCTTAGTGAGGTTTTAATTAACTATCTATATGGAAGTGTGTTCTTAAAGTTTTAATTATTCTTTTGGCAATTATAATTCCATATTTCAAATCTTTGGCCTTTTGAAGCAGACGGCTCCGATGTTTAAAAGTTTTTCTTTGGGCTCAGGGCGAGTTATTATTATTTATTTTTTTTTTGGAAGTCGTGTATCCAGAGAATCAATTCACGAATTTTTTAAAATAAAAATCGTCATTAATGTGAAATAAAAGTCTGTTTTTTGGGTCAAATCTCTGGAGGAGAAATGGCATCTTCTGATGCATACGTGTCTGTGAGTTGGACGGGCCCCAATCGATGCAGGGGATTAACTAACCCATCGACGGTCTAAAAGGTCCGCGGTACGCAATCAATGAGCGCCCAAAAAATTAAACTTTTTAAAAATAATCCCATAATTTAAGTTATATTCTGTAAGCTAATATTTAATAACATCTATAAATATCCACGCTCCGCTATATTAATAAGCGGAAAAATTTCATTTGTTCGTTTCCCAGAGTTCATTACCAGGGACTTAGTGCAGGATATATCGTGGTGCCCTCTGTAAGAGGTATACAGGAGGTAGTTATTGCCTCAGCATACCTCCCGAGAGACGAAATAGAAACACCACCAGAGGACGTCAAAGTCTCATTAGCTACTGCAAAATGAGGAACAAACAACCCATACTTGGATGTAATGGCAACTCCCACCATATTTTATGCGGCAGAACAAACGCCAACAAAAGAGATGAGTACCTTGTTGAATATTTGTTCACTAGCGGTATATACTGTTAGAAATATAAAAGAAAATACACGCGTACTGATATCAAATTATATTTCGCTTCAATAACTAATGAAATATCGCCAAATAACATATGAGCGGCGTGTTATCCGAGAGCCTCGAATTGAATGACAACATCAACTTTTTAATCTGCTTGCAAAAAAGGTTCCAAAAGTACGCTTCAGCGATAACGTTGTTGTCCTCTTCAATTCAGGCGACCGGCGGCGGCTCTAGCAACACAAACATCCGATAACGAAACCATTATAATCGGCTCTTTTCTAACACGGCCATACTGACAACGGCGACGATCTCGGCGACGCATGTCTCTCGAGTTGATTCTGTAAACAAAAATTTGGCCCAACAAATTGACCATAAGGTCTTCTCCATGGTGGAGTCCTCAGCCATCCACCTGGCTCTACCACTATCGGGACAGAGAACAAATAAACAAACAATTGCATAAAAAAAAACATCGTGGAGACCGCAGCCATCCACTTGGCTCTACCACTATCGGGACAGAGACCAAATAAACAAACAATTGTACAAAAAAAAAAACATCGTGGAGACCGCAGCCATCCACTTGGCTCTACCACTATCGGGCAGAGACCAAACAAACAAACAAACAATTGTACAAAAAAAAAACATCGTGGAGACCGCAGCCATCCACTTGGCTCTACCACTATCGGGACAGAGACCAAATAAACAAACAATTGTACAAAAAAAAACATCGTGGAGACCGCAGCCATCCACTTGGCTCTACCACTATCGGGACAGAGACCAAATAAATAAACAATTGTATAAAAAAAAACATCGTGGAGACCTCAGCCATCCACTTGGCTCTACCACTATCGGGACAGAGACCAAATAAATAAATAATTGCATAAAAAAAAAACATCGTGGAGACCGCAGCCATCCACTTGGCTCTACCACTATCGGGACAGAGACCAAATAAACAAACAATTGTATAAAAAAAAACATCGTGGAGACCGCAGCCATCCACTTGGCTCTACCACTATCGGGACAGAGACCAAATAAATAAATAATTGCATAAAAAAAAACATCGTGGAGACCGCAGCCATCCACTTGGCTCTACCACTATCGGGACAGAGACCAAATAAACAAACAATTGTATAAAAAAAACATCGTGGAGACCGCAGCCATCCACTTGGCTCTACCACTATCGGGACAGAGACCAAATAAACAAACAAAGATTTTCATCATTGTAACTCACCTAATACATTCTGAGTTACATCATCGTCCTCTTCCAGAAACTCTAAAATATTCTTCATATCACAAGTTAGTGGCCACTGTGACGGCCTTAACTGCTCCTTAGCGGCTTTGGTGACTACATTTGTTCCAACCTTTTTAATCTCATAACGGCTTTGCGCCAAACATTTAACAATTTCGTAAGGGTCCTAAGAACTCATAATCGCTCTTGCTTATGTGCATTTGGGAATCTCGGTGCATCAGCACAAAGTCACCAACAGAGTAACTGACAGTATCCCTTCGCTTCCGATTAACGCCTTCTAGACTAGGCGCTGATGATAACCTCTCAGCTACACGCTGCCTGTCTAATTTTCTGCTGCGTACTGGATTCATATTCAAACTAACTGTCTTCAATAGAGCTTGAATTAAAGGCGTCGAGCTCTTGATTCCTAACAAAAGTTGCAAGGTGTAGCTTGTGTAAATTTTTGTATTGTCGTATTCAGAACTAACTGAATCTTCCATAGTCCACTTGGCCATTCTGACTAAACTCTTGTCTCGATTCTCAAAAGATTTCTTATTGTTCTCATGTATCTCTCAACCTAGCCATTACCACGGTGTATATCCGGCGTGACGAAATGATACTCAATTTTCCACTCACTCAAATATTTCAGAAATGTCGTGTTCTTGAAAGATGTCCCAGCATCCATAATTATTCTTTTTGGTGTACCAAACAAGGCTAATACATTTTGAAGCTTCTCACGAGTCTCGGAAGTTGTGACCGACTTCATGGGCAAAAGAATGCAATATTTGGTAAATGCATCTACTATTACCAGTATGTGCTCGTGACCATCAGATGAAAGAGGAAGGGGCCCTAGACAATCCATATGCAATGTATCGAAGGGATCAATGGATTTTTCTATGAGATTTATAAATCCTTGTAAGGGGACATGTCCTTGTTTTCTTTACTGCACACACCACACAATGTTTGTTGTAGCGTTTTACAAAATTTCTCATACGAGGGAATCAGAAGTGTTCGGCTATTGATTCACAAGTTTTCTCAATTCCTACATGACATTGCTCGTAGTGGAAAATCCTCAAAGTTTCCCAAACGACTCTGTCTTGGAACGTACCATTGTAAATTTTCAGTTCCGTCATCTGCGCAGGTGTCGACAAGTCCCCAAAATTGATGTCCATCTATGCAAATCTTAGCGGCTCCAAATGGCCTTAATGCAGAGCAAAAACTGATGCTGCGTTTGTCAATCGCAGCTTTGGCAAGACAGTTCGAAATATTATGGCCTGGTTCAGCACAGAACGAGCATACATCACCTTGCCCTTGCGAGGTGACAGCAGATGACAATTGCCGAGAGGATGACTCACCCAATTGGTTGCTTCCCGATAACAACGGAGCATCTGGAAGAAATTTGGATCCCTTCACTCGACAGCCTGCTCTGACATGCCCTAATTTACCACACTGAAAACATTGCTGATTCGATTTTCCCGGACTGTTTAATTGTCTCTCGCCGGCGAAAAACTTTCGTTTACGAATCCAAAAATCATCTATTTTATTAGGCATATCTTGAATACTCTTAAATAATGGTTTTACAAACGATGACAAAAACAAAATAAGTTCAGAAACGCTTTGGACAATTGGCGTTCGTCGCGGCATTACGAACATTAAGCTCAGAAATACCATGCACAATGAGTTCGACTAAATCGCTTTCTGACCACTTCGCCCATAAACTTTTTAACTTGGTTAGTTTTTCATGAACGGAAGTTTCAAACGTGTTTACGCGCGAACTATTAAATCTTGCTGCGTCATCAAACAAACGGCCTACATTTCTTTTAGCAGGAAATAATTCGAGAAAGTCTTTGCAAAAAGTGGCCCAGTCCCGAATTTGTGGATCCCATTGTTCGAACCATCTTTTTGCATCACCATTTGGCGGATTTGTTCACTTCGGGCCAGAAAAATGGTAAGTCGACGTTTTCATTGGAACGCTGAGATTGCAAAGCTTTCACTAATTCACTTATAAGCACTTGAGTCGGGTCACTCAGATTCTCGGATGATGCCATGGTTAAAACGTAATCCAAATTCATATTGTTTATTAAATCGACACAAAATAATGCCCTGCACAATGGGCAATAGTCCACAAATGCGGCGTCAGTACGATCCCGACTTCTAATGTTAGAAATATAAAAGAAAATACACGCGTACTGATATCAAATTATATTTCGCTTCAATAACTAATGAAATAGCGCCAAATAACATATGAGCGGCGTGTTATCCGAGAGCCTCGAATTGAATGACAACATCAACTTTTTAATCTGCTTGCAAAAAAGGTTCCAAAAGTACGCTTCAGCGATAACGTTGTTGTCCTCTTCAATTCAGGCGACCGGCGGCGGCTCTAGCAACACAAACATCCGATAACGAAACCATTATAATCGGCTCTTTTCTAACAATACATTATTAACACTAGTAATACTCCCACCTTTGCCAACATCGTCGGTCAAGACGTACTAGACCTAACACTCGCGAGCACGACAACCATATAAAGAACTGGCATGTTTCAGATGAAACCTCAAGGTCAGACTATAGAGACATCTGGTTCGATATGGAGGCTGAAATAAATGCCTTCAGTAAATACAGAAACCCCAAATTAACCGATTGCGATCTATAAAAACCCCAACTTAAATCGGAAATTAATGATCAGAACTACTCAATTGAAACGTTTGATGATTTAGAATTTTATGCTAACGAAGTGAGAGCTCTCATAATAAACAGTTTTGAGCACAGCTATCTAGTAAAACGAAGGATTGTTAATAAATCAACACCCTGGTGAACAGCAAATTAAGACCTGAAACGAGAAAACTGTTCAATAAGACTAAAAGCACTAAAAACTGGGGCGAATACAAAAAATCCTTAAGAGAATACAACAAAGAGCTTAGAAGATCTAAAAGGAAATCTTGGAGGAGCTTTTGTGAGGGGATTAAGAATGTGCCCCAGTAAATGTGACTCCACAAAATCCCATTCAAAGGTCACTCGAACAGAATAGGACTTCTCCAACACCAAGACGGAAGTTACACAAGAACCGCCTGGAAAGTGTAAGGCTGCTTATGCAAACTCACTATCCGGGATGTACAGAAATTGAAAATACCCACGACAGTGCTGCGATTGTTGTAGGTCATTTACGCCCCTACAATCGAGTAAAAAGCCTGACGGGGAAAATATTTACAAAAAACAAGATAATATGGGCGGTGAATTCCTTTGAGCCCTATAAATAACCAGGAGAAGATAAAATCTTTTCAACCCTACTACAGCACGACATAATGGAACTTATAAATCCACTACCTACAATCTTCAAAGCTAGTTACACGTTAAGCAACATTTCAGTAAGCTGGAGAGACGTAAATGTGGTCCATATACCAAAGGCAGGCAAACGACGGTCTGCGCAGCCTAAATCATATAAACCCATTAGTTTAACGTCATTTCTCCTTAGAACAATGGAGAAAATTATGAGCCAACACATTAGAAGCGAAGTATTGTCAAAGAATTCGCTTCATGAAAATCAATTTGTGTATCAAGAAGGCACATCCACAAAGACAGCTTTATACAATCTTGTCAAAAAGACAGAAAGTGCATACCCAAACAAAGAAATATCTCTTTGTGGATTTATAGACATAGAAAGTGCTTTTGATAACACCCCATATGGATACATAAAGGTGACAGCTATCAAAAAGGATTCTAAGAAACCTGCTATCGACTGGATCGTCTCCATGTTAGATGGTAGGAGAATCAAAGCAACCTTAGGCAGTGGTTCAGTCACAGTAAGTGCAGCAAGGGGTTGTCCCCAAGGAGATGTTTTATTTCCACTGCTGTGGTTCATCGTGGTTGATGACCTCCTAAATATACTGCATTACTCAGGCTTTAAAGCAGTAGGTTAGACAGATGATATTACTGTCATTATCAGGGGCAAAAACGATAAAATCCTGTCGGATTTAATGCAAAAAACCCGTGAACACCATTAATCAACTGGTTTTCAAAACAAGGGTTAGTGAAAATCCAAATAAAATAATATAATTCCTTTCACGAAGAGAAGGAAGCTAAATCTAACAGCTCGCACCATGAAAGAAGTTCAAATTAACTTCTCAAGTGAGACTAAATATCTAGACCAGCTTCCTGGACTCTCTTTGCCTGAATAATAAAGAGACGGAGATGGACGTGCCGCATATTATTAGTTAAAACCTAGTCCAAAATACTATTCTCATTTTAACAATAACTTATACTTCTTTATATGGTTTGAAATAAATAATAAAAAAACATAATTCAAAAAATACTTAAGTACTATTCTTGCATAACACACAGATGAAACTTAACAACAACGTAAACAAACGTAAATAAAAAACAAATACAAAGAAAACATTTAATAAAAATATAATATTAATATGTCAAAGTGATCTTTGGCATTGCATATTATTAACCAGTGCTTCATAATTAGGAGAGTATGACGATAATACTGTTAGCAAACAATCATAAAGATGCTCATCGATGAGTCGAGATCTACATCTTGATTTTATTAAGTTCATGTTTGAAAACAATGATTCGCATAAATATGTCGAACCGAAAAATGATTCAATTTTATATAATATCGCAAACATACGAACGTATTTCATAAACCTAGGCACTTTAAAAATTTTAAACTCTAATAAATAAATAAAAATAATTCACATTTTTAATTAATGTTTATGAAAAAATTCTGTCTCTGTCGAATAGGGGCGGGCACATACGAATCGTTCCGCGGGCGCCATGGTGCCCGCGGGCACGAGGTTGGGAACCCCTGATCTAGACCAAAAGCTCACCTGGAGTCCTCATTTGACTCGAATAATAAAGCAAGCCACGACAAATTTCTGGACGTGCCGCAGATTATTTAGCAAAACCTGAGGTCTGAAACCAAAAATTATTTATTGGTCATATAGGATAATAATTACACCCCTGATCACATACGCTTCTTTAGTGTGGTGGCCAGAAATAACTTAAAAGACAGCATAAAACCAAAATAACATACTTTAAAGGTACGTATGTCTAGGCATAACAGGCACAATGAACACCTCCCCAACAGCAGCAATGGAGGGAATGCTAGGTCTAACTTCTCTTCACCTTTTAGTGAAGAGGGAGGCAATCAAAGGAACCTCAAGATTACTGCAATTAAAACAATTTAAAGAAGGGGACTTCGCCGGTCACATGGGAATCCTCAAGGAATGTAACCCTGTGGTTTTATCAAAATCGGTTGATTATATGCAACCCAGGTACGAATTGGATCATTCCTTTGAAGTGGACTTAGATAGCCACGTTGACGCTCAATCAGTACCTGAAAAAAAACACAAGTTATCCATCTGGTGTACAGATGGATCAAAGGCAGCACATGGAACTGAAGTGGAAATTTATGGCCCTAGCTGTAAGTTCTCTAAAGCCTTAGGAAACGACCCAACTGTCTTTCAAACCGAAATACATGCAATAGAACTGAACTCTGCGCCTACGAGTGTCTTCGAAGAAACCTGAAAGGAGCAAAGATCTACATTAACTCTGACAGCCAAGCGGCAATAAAGGTTCTTAGCAGCTGCATTGTCAAATCCAAACTAGTTTGGGATTATCAATCAAGACAACTGGCTAAACACAAAGGATTAACCCTAACTGGGTGCCAGGGCACAAAGGAATACAAGGGAATGAAGCTGCGGACCAACTCGCTAGAGAAAAATCTGCAACGTCATTTCTTGGACCTGAACCGGCTTTTAATTTTTCTAAAAGTCAAATCAACAATGGGGGTCAAGAAATCGGTAGCAATAATTTCTCACTGGAGATCATATCCAGGAATACGACAGGCTAAAAGATTCATATCTGGAACGCTTCAAAAGACAAAGGTCGACTTAGAACTCATCAAATCCGAATTGAGGATACTAACCGGTAACCGGCCTCTTAACAGGATATTGCCACATCAAGAAAATGGGTCAAGCTGAAAGAGACCTATGTCGTTTTTGAGCAGAAGCTGCGGAGACTGCAGAACATGTGCTATGCAAGTGCGAGCTCTTGCACGTAAAAGGCACGCCTAACTCGGATGGGCGTCCTTAGACCCCTCAGATGTGGAAAAACTTATCCCTAGGTCCATAATAAACTTCTACAAGAGTTTGAACCTGGGAACTAAATATATCGGGGTATGCACAAAAGATCTCCTTAGGTCGAGGTGCGGAGTGGACGCTCGACCCATATATAATCTAATCCCAGTTATATTAAATAAAAATATTTTCGAAGTTTCGAAATCACACTTTCAATTTTAGAAGAAATAGTTGCAACTGTAATCTTGAAATACAAAAGAAAACAAGAAGGGTTTGGATTTATAACAAAAGTTTATGTTTATTCTTCATGGTGGACGCTTATTGGTGGCAAACACTATGTTTATTAATTGTATTTAACATTTCTACGACCCAGTTTGGAAATATTTAAATTTTTTATTAATGTTTGTTAACAATATTCTAAAACAGTTTTTGAAATATGACTACGTGATATCTAAATTTATTTAAAACGTCACCTCATGACAGTTGACAAAAAATAGTTAAGTTTATTTTACATACAAAATTAGATAGGAAAAAAATTTATATTTTTAATAAATTATGAAAATATAAAAATATTTATTTTTAAGTATTTCTTCCTCATTGTTCCCTTTCCATGTTATGCACTGCTGACGAGCTCAAATGAGAAAACTGTTCGTTTAACTTCCTTTTGAATCCTCGCTTACGCATAGTTTAGGTGGAATTTTACGAAAACAAGACTTCTGGGTGGTTTATAGTTCGAACGGCAAATTAAATTCGCTCTTGGGTAGTTTAAAGAATAAAGTAAAGCAAACGAACAAGTCCGGTATTTACCAAATTTCCTGTAAAGATTGTCCTCAAAAGTACATCGGGCAGACTAGACGATCTCTTAAAATCCGACTGAAGGAGCATTTGGCTCATTTGAGGTGCAGAAGAACTGAGAAGTCAAATATTGCTCGATATGCTTTTGAATTAGATCATAGGATAGATAATAATATTAAACTGTTAAGAAGGGTAAATAAGAACTATATGTTAAATGCATGTGAAAGCTTAGCCATCCATATGGCTGGAGACAACCTTATAAATGGTTGCTCTGGGCCTTTAGACTATTCATCTCTGATAAAAATAGTTAAGGTTGGTAGATAAAAACTGTGACACTACGACGTGTATAATTAATGTGCATGCGCGGTCGGATGCGGTCGATCATGCACGAAGTGAATATTTTTAGTATATAAGGGTTAATTTTAGGATTAGGTGTTAGTATCTCTCTGAAGATGATAGCTTGACTATGGAAACGCATTAGAGCAACCCTTGTTGTGTTTTTTAATATTTCTTAGTTTCAGGAGTTAAGATTTGTATTTCAATTTTGGAAGATAACCAAAGACCAGTCCGAGGCATTAAAAAAAACAAATAAATTTATTCATACTGTTTCAAATATATTTCGTGCATAAATCTATTTTAGAAACAATTCCGTCGTAGGTATATTTTCCAAGAATGCATTGACGATCATAGAGACAACTTCCACGTAATCATCTCCATATTGCGCCTGCATTTCATCAAAAAACTCCTTATGGTGCTTCAAAAATTTATCATGCAGATCTTTGGAGAGTCCTTCGAAAGACCAATTCAGGTGCTCCGCCCCAAAATATAGCCTACAGTTCGTTAGCTTTAAATACTCATCTCCTCCTTTTTTAAACTTATCCAGTTTACAAGTTGTATAAAGAGTGAGATGTTCTAAAAAAAATAAAATAGGAATAATTGCAACGATTGATTGCATACGTAATATTTACTTAATCTGTGATCGCACTTTCCGCTTGATTTGACTTTTTCACCCATTATTTCCCCGTCAAGTTGATAGTAACCGATAAAACGAAGATTTGGCATATCCAATACCAGTTTGAAGGCATTTTTCTTTAAGTCAAACCTAAAAGATGAATACAGTTAAGGGTTCGACTTTCACAGATTCAACATTCGCTGAGAAAACAACTATCACCTCTTTTAATATTAACGAATAAAAATTTCGAAACCAAAGCTCAAATGGAGTTAAACATGAGAATTAAAAAATAAGTTTTCTTGAAATTATGTCTTTTAAAGCCAAAAATTTTAGATTATTTTGATAGTAAATATATATTCTCTCATTTTTAAGGTTAAATTTTCAAATTTAAGTCGAAATTTCGACAAAAAGGTTTCAAAATTTCAATTTAAGAAAAAGTGTTTTTTTTATTTTTGTTTTCTGAGCTCGGATTTTAACATAAAATTACAACTTTAATATCGAAGTTAACTTGACGAGAATTCAACTTTAAAATAAAAATTCCGCGAAAAAGTCGAACTTACAAAAGTCGTAATTTCCGAAGAAAACTTCCATTTCAATTCACGATACAAAGTTCTTTTAGAAAACCTTACCAGAAGAAGAAATTACTAGAAAATTTGATAGTTGAGCTGAAATTTCGAGACAAGTCTTTGTAAATTTGATACTACTTATTAAATTCTGAGATTAAACTGAATATTTCTACAATTAAATTCGAAATTTGCAAAAGTTTTCGAACTCCCATCCAGAAGTTTTAGAAAATCATACTTTTTACTTAAATTCCAGCTTTGATATATTTTTAACTTAACAGCTAAAAAATAAAGATGTCTAGGAAAGAATAATATAAATTTCTGAAAAATACTCGAACTTTTAATCAAATTTGTTCTTGTTATTTCGACTTTTAATCGAAATAACTAGAAAAAATTAAATATGTGTAAAATTTGGGTAGTAAAGTCAGAATTTTAAGACAAACCTTTCACAATAATTCAATAATATTTGCCAAATTTTCAGTTTTAATAACATTTTAAAAACTAAAATTTAATTTTAAAAGAATTTAGAGGCTCGAATATAAAAATGCTTTTTTTAGAAGTTTGGACTTATTTTCTTAAATTTCAACTTAACTTAATATAGAAATATTTACTATTTTCTCAAAATTCTGAAAACAGAATTTTATTTTTAATAAACAATAATATAAATTTCTGGAAAAATTAAAAATTTTCAGTTAATATTTTTACAGCTGAAATTACGAGAATTAGGTAAACATTTTGTGCAAAATTTTGACATTAATGTGGAAACAAATCTTTGAAAATTCGACAATAATATCATGTTTTACAAATTTGGATATTTTTCTTAACTTTCAACTCGAAATACTCACTTTTTGCGCATAATTTTAAGAAAAAGCTTTAAAGTTCCAGTGCAGAATAATATGAATAATTAGGAAAAACTTTGAAATTATTAATCAGCTTTTTCTTGGGATTTCAAACTAAATTACGAGAAAAAATAAACGCTTTGTTGAAATCTCGATAGTACACTCAAAATTTCGAGACAAATCTTTGAGAATTCATTAACATTTTCGAGTTTAAAATAAAATTTCAGAAATTAAGGTCAAAATGGTAAGAAAAAGTTTCGAAGCTTCAATTAAAAAATAATATTACTTAAGAAGTTTAGTTATTTTCCCCAAACTTTAACCTTAATATCTACTTTTAACTTAAAATTTAAAAAAAAAATTCAAATCTCTTGTAAAGAATGACATAAATTTAAGGAAAAAATTTAGAACTAGAGATCTTGGAAAATTCCCTTTTTTTAATAGATTCAAGGCAATTAAATTCGTACACTATTTCCTTTAAGTCTCCATTGGATTGCCCGTAAATGTCGATATCCTTGTAATAGGCCTCAGCTTTAAAGAGTTTTTTTCCAGCAGATACGTTAAACTTCGGAGCTCTCATGGGGTCAATAGGAGGCACTTTCAGATTAGGAATTCCTACAAAAATGAAAAGATTAAAGATTAACCTGATTGTTTTTGAATTTTAATTGAAATTATTCTTTAAAGGGAAATTTAAACAAAAAATATATACAGGCTGGACCATAAGTAATGTTTCGCAGAACAAGAGTGAATTTTCCATATAAACATAATGTGATTTAGCTTAATTTACCTTATACCAAAAGTTGATATTAATCGAGATGCATGATATCAAAGTTGAAAAAAGTTTTCGATTTCTTCGTAAACCTCTTGAATAAATTATAATATAGCCACGAAATTTGCCACAAGGTGGTTTCTTAAGTTGACAAAGTCTAATTTGCTAATATATTACTAGAGACAGGATTTTATGCACAATCTAATAAGGTAAAAAGGTGAACAAAACCTTATATTAGGCAAAAACAAATAGCTAAAAAAGGCATTAAAAAGGCAATATACTGTTAAAAAGGCACTAAAAGGTCAAAACCGCAATTACCAAGAAAAGACAGGGTTGTAGTCGGAAATCTGACAAAAGAAGCTTAAAATTTATAACAAAAACTACTCGAAAAAAAATATATTGAAGGTATAAACTTTGAATTGTGAGAAAAAAGTTAAAATTTCGAAATAACTCAAAGTTTATAAAAAAAATTGAAAAATTGAAATTTCAAAAATACACATAAGACCAAAGGTTCCATCAAAGAAAAAAAATTTTGAGTTTTTAAGCAAGCAACTAATGAAAAAAAAGGTAAAAACCAAAATCGAATTTTTGAAAAAAAAAAAAATTCGAAACTTTATATTAAAACACAAATTTTTCTGTGCTTTTGAGTTTACAATCAAAACTTGTTACAAAAATAACGAAGGGAAAGTCGTCATTAAAAAGAAAAAGAACCAAAAATTTATTTTATTTAAACTAAAAATTTCGAAAGTCAAAATTTTGGGATTAGGATCGAAATTTCAAAATAAAATTAAGATCCCTTAATCAAAATTAAGGATTTAAAGTAATTATTTAAAAAAAAGTGATGTATTGAATTGGGCATTTAAAAAAAATCAACAAAAACAATAATAAAAACTGCCTCGAAATTTCAATAAAAAAAGACAATTTGAAAATAAATCAACATGTCTAGCGTAAACCTAAGATTTGAGGTTTTAAACTGAAATTTTACCAAAATAATTGAAGGTTAAAAGCCTCAATTGTTAGTAAAAGACATTTCAAAAGGATCTACAATTTCAAAATTATTTTTATAATTCGATTTTTTGATTTCAAGTCAAAATAAACAAAGAACAACAGCTTTCGTTTATATAATCAAATATTTTGAGAGAAAAGTCATAAATTTCAACTTTAAACTCAAAATTTTGCGAAAAAAGTCTAAAGTTTGCGATTAAAGCCAAAAATTTGAGAAACCGTATCAAGACTGAGAAATGTTCACTCGAAATTTTAAGAAAAATTTAAATTTTTGGTTATAGTTACTCAGGATATTTCCAAACTGAGAATTTTTTCAATTTTGAGTTTATTTTCGAATTTTCACTATAAATATTATAACTTTTTCCAAACGCAAATATTCGGATTTTTCCCGAAATGATGACTTTTAAATTTTGATTTTCACATAAAGCTTACACTTCCTAGAAAAAGTCAAAAAAAAGTCGAATATTCGAGAAGAAATCCAATATTTCAAGGTTAGGCTTGAATTTTTGAAAACTTTTTTAAAATAATTTAAACCTTTCTTGAAATCCCTTTTTTTGATGCAAAATTTTATCAAAACTTTTGAATTTTTTAGTCTGAAAATTTAAAGCTTACACTCTGTCTATGAAAAAAAAATTTTAATTCTGTTGTAAATTCGGAGTTTTACACAAAATATAAGCACTTTTAAAAAACTTCAGGATTTTTTCACAAATTATAACTATCCAGTTTAGCTCGAAGTTGGGTAGACGTGGTTTGATATTTCGATTTCGATTCCGAAAATTCGATTTTTTTCTCAAAGTTCGACTTCAAATTAAAAACTTTGGAAAAAAGTTTGACGTTTTAAATTCAACATTAAAATTTAGATCTTATAATTAGTTACCAAATTTCGACCTTAATTAGGATTTTCTTTTTACTTTTATCAGTTTCAGTTATCTTTCTGATTTAGTTCTGCCTGAAATTAGACAAATTTTCATACATTCTTCCTAAACTGATGTCTTTAATTTAGCTAATAATCACAAGCTTGCAGCAGGAATTTCAAATTTTGTAACATATTAACGACTGCAAAAAACTATTTAAACTACACTGAGACTCAAATTTGATAATTAACTTGTGATCTTCTTGAAAAGCTCTTGAAATTTCTATAGAAAATTTAAGGATGTGCAATTAAAAATCTAGTTTTGTGCAAATTTCCTAATTCGATTTGTCCTTTTTGGTATTAAATAGTCCGAACAAAAGTCAATTAAAAGTAAAAAAACAACCATCCCAGCTGCAAGAAATATAGAATGTTACTTAATCTTACATATGTACCAAACAAATTTCAGTCATACCGTTTTTCATGTGTCTCAATCCATTGTGAACAGATTCCTTGATACACGGCACGTCGTCTTCTTTACATTTTTTAAAAAACTCAGCTGAAAATTTTTATTCTCTTTGAATTACTGCCGACAAAACAAAATTACTTACGTAATTGCGCTGCCAAAATCCAACAATTACTAATCAAGCACAATATTACAGAAAGACGCAAAATTGTCCCCATTTTGGAACTTAATATCCTGAAACGTGCAATGCCTTTTATAAGCAAACGCTCCTAATAACGATAGTAATGAATCTTGATGATGGTAATTGTTTATGCTTAGTAATGAAGACAATATATCTTATATGAGATGCTATTTATCAAGGTCATTAAAGTTCCTAATTGGACAGTACTAGAAACCAGCACGAGTGAGTACGGCACCTTGCGATTACAGGTACAAATACTGGGTTGGGGTCAGTTGCGTCCCAAGTTGCTTAATTACTGTGTGGAGTAGCTTCAATGGCGTCCTGCGATCTGATAAGGAGTTAGGTCGATTGCGTCCTTTTTACCTGTTCTCTAATAGTTAGCTCATTAGGAAATGCCAGATTGCACTAATTGCGTAATTAGAGTAGAGGGTGAAGTAATTCTTATTCGTATACAGGGAGAGCAAGAATTTAGTAAGAGGTCAGTTGTTTTAAAAACACTAAGTATGATACAATATGGAAATTATTTTAAGTAAATAAGTTTTGTTTGCACAAACACATGGCAAATGAAATCGAACGTTGGGCTTGCTGTAAAAAAACGTGTACCTGTATATGCAAGAACTACTAAGTTAATTCATTCAACTTTAAAGGAGGGTTATATAGTAGGGTTAACGAAAACTGATTTAGCGCTTGTTAGGCGTAGTATGCAGAAAGCACGAGCTGTTCTCCATGGTACACTGCCTAAATCGATGAAAAAAACTCTGGTTACTGCAGCAAACATGGACATAAAGACAAATAGTGGTGACAATTTTGTGATAGTGAATGACAAAGAAGACAATATGGTATTTTGGAATTCTCAAAGAAGAAAAATTTGAAAGTGTTGTGTCGTGAAAGTAACATTTATGTGGATTGCACCTTTAAAAGTTATCCAAAGTACTTCTGCCAGCTCTTTACTTTCTGCACCATATACCGCGATTCCTATATGCCGCTTGTATATTTTGTATTTTAAAACAAAACTACAGAAATCTATATAAAATGCTTTTATTATGTGGTGAACAATTGATTGAAAGAAGGTCTTGCATTTTCGCCAGAAAAACTATTTATGGTCTTTGAGAGATCGATCCATATCGCGGCTCAATCAGTTCTCTTAAATACAAGTATCAGGGGATGTCGTTTGCATTTGGGGCAAAGCTGGTACAGAACAATTCAGTTCCTGGAGCTTTCAAAGGAATACCGCAGCAAAACGGCCTTTTGGCCTTCTATTTGTTAAATCCGAACAAGTGTCTGAAGTTTTTACGGATTATATTAGGGCTTTTCTCCCTGCAGATGAGAAAGCAACACAATTTTGCGATTACCTGTTAGAAACGTATCTGTCTGAGGATGCCATTTTTCCTCCTTCAATTTGGGCAGAATTTTCAAATTCGACAAATAGAACAATCAACGGCTGTGAGTCGTTTCATGCAAAGTTAAATAGACAATTTAATGCTCCGCATCCAAACATTTTTACCTTTATTGAAGTTTTGTAAGGAATTCAAAGTAAAGCGTATGTGCAATTAAGAAGCCATACGAAAAAATCAAAATCCGTAGCAGAGAAAGAAATTTTTTTACGTGAGGCAATGAACAATTTGTTAAATAAACGCTTAACCATATTTGAATTTGTAACAAAAGTTTCATATAAATTCCTGCCTATTTAGTATTTATTTTGTAATGCATAGATATTTATTTTTTTGTATTTTTTACGTGTATAATTATTTATGTATGATTGAAATAAAACGATTTTGTAGACAGTAGTATTTCAATGTTTATTAAAGTAAAACGTTGTAAGTAGACCTGGCTCTACGCACCCGAACGCAATTGACGTAAGCTAGTTTTCGTGCTGGGGCGCAACTGACGGTGGTTCAGGGAGTGGAATGGGACGCAAATGCCGTAGAAATGCGAAATCTGGACGCAATTGACGCTTCCTGGAAATACTCGTTTGACGAGTACAACGATGCCAATTATCGTGACGTCACGAAACGAGTATGAGTAATAATCGGCATCGCGTGTGATTACATAATCGGCATCGTTTGAAGAAAGTTAAGGGCGTGTAATTTTGAAATATATTTTTTATGTTTATGTTTTCATCGAAATAATTCCAATGATTTCGAATAAACTTCCTAATTTGAGGTTCTTTGAACCAGAAAAACAATCTGGATAGGTCCCTTTTAATTACAGCTCTAGATCATCATTTCTTTTTACATTTCATAGTTTTACTAGTTAATAACCCTGGTCAATACTGATTTTGTTACACGAACTCCGGTAGGTAATTGTGTTTCCACTACCTACCCCCATCATGAAACCGTACTTATTTTTTTCCACCACCCTCAGTTTTCTTGTGACAAGGTAAAATTTATTTTTGAAAATGTAGACTTTCCAAATACTGTTCGTTTCTATTTAGGTCCATATAGCATTTACACCAGTGGCGGCTAGTGCTAAGGTTTGCAGGTTTGCGCAACCTCCAAAAAATCGCTGGGATAAAAAAGAAAGTAAATTGTTCTTTATGTTGTTTATTTTATTTATTGATAACAGATTTATCGCTACCAACCGTACTGCTGAATATTGCGGATTCCGCCGATTCGTAAGCGTTTGATGACATATTGGGTCCACGGTTTGCAAAGTTTGCAGGCTAGACTGCAAACTTTGCTTTACACATATGCACCTGCGCCTTAACTCCTATTTTGTTCGCTTAAAATACTTGCCCATAAGCAAGCATTAGGTTGCACTTGTGGGTGCAAACCAAATATCGATTCGCTATTATAATGTCATCGGGCAATGTTCCGAGTCTTGAAACACAAATAAAAATGAATTCAGTGCAAAGCCATTCTGTAACCGATCTGTGTCGAAAAAACTGGAAATTAAGCAACGTGGATGACCTATTCCAGACTTAAATATTGTGCAGACGGTGTTTTGTAAAAAGCGAAGTTTTAACAGAAGCAGTTCGCGAAGCTAAAGAAGTACCTATGCGACATTGTTATCTGCTAAGCTAAAAAACGATTCAGCTTCACTGGCCTTTTAATTGCAGCAACTTTATTTTTTTCTGAAAAGTTTAACCAACATAGAATCACTTTTCCTGAAAAGAATTTTAAAGAAACCGCCAAGGTTGATCCATTTTTTAATTTACAAAAACTAAGAACTAAACTAACCCTAATTTACGAAACAGAAAAGTTTAAATCGGCTTTTGGTTTACTTGTACTCTATAACATTATTTCAGAAAATAGTGAGCTTAGTGAAAATCTAAATCTTTTAAAAATCCTGATAACTATCCCAATGTCTTCCGCTGAAGCAGAATAGTGCTTCTCCAGTCTGGAAAGAATAAAAACTCTTTTAAAAAATAAATTATGCCAGGAAAGATTGTCTGCATTAACGATGTCTTCAAAGAAAAGAATTTAATTCAAGGAATATTCGACTTCGGTAAAAAGTTATTGATACATTTGCAGCTGCCAAAATTCCAAAGATGGCAAAAGATGCCAAAGATGGACTTCCTCTTCTTTTTCTTTCTGTTTTTTGCGAAAATAAAAATAAAATATCTCTTAATTCCTCCAGCTTAAGTTAAAATTTCCAGTTTCGGCACATTTTTCCAAATGTCTCTTTGCAACCCCCCAATTTTATTAGCACCAGCCGCCACTGATTTACACCTTAAATTTTTTTATCAGAAATCGAACATAATATCATGATCATATTAATTCTTTATTTGAAGTATTTTTTATCATTAAAATTTGGGTACTTTTTATGTAAATGGGACAGCAGGGATCGAAAAAATCACAATTAGGAAAAAGTTTATCCTACACGCAGATCTTTAATTTGTAAATAGAAAATTGTAAAGCATTTACACTCTCTGCTATATTTCTGTCACCACTTCATATCAAATTAGGCTTACCAAAAATTTTCTAAACGAATAGGTCTCAATAAAAATGGATTTTTATATTTCAAAGAGAAATTCCCCAGAATGAGTGAAGTAGTAGTAGTAGTAGTTTTTTTTTTGATGAGGAGGGGAAACCCCTCATGGGCTCCCATCCACCTGGATGGGGAGTGTTAGACTCCTACTGACTAAAACCCCTCCTCATTTCTTCAGGGATTTCTTCCTCTTCGGGACTACCCGTCGGGGTATTAATTCAAAGAAAACCTTCTTTAGATGTATACTTGGTTTCCTTTTACCTTCCTTGATCCATGTCTTTTCTTTTTGTCGGTATTATATCGGTTACCAATTTGCCAATTTCATCCCAGTATTCTTTGGATTGTTGCATCTTCACTACCAGATTTTGAGGCGTCAGTGTTCCAACTATTTTCTCGGCTTCCTCCCTTTCTTCCTTCCACCTTTCACACTTAAAAAGCGTGTGTTCCACATTGTCTTCTCTATTGCAGTATATGCATCTAGATGTGTCACTGTGTGTAAATCGTTTTAGGTACGCCTAAAAAGTTCCATGTTCTGATAAGACTTGGGTAAAAAAGTAGTTAACTTCTCCCCATTGTCTAGTTATCCATGGGGAGATATCCGGAACTAATCGTTTTTTCCACTCTGTTTCCCTGTGTTAGCTCGCCATCTTTCTTGCCATTTCTCTATTGTTTTGTGCTGTGGCCCGAGTTTCTCCGCCCCTGATCCTATCTCTTTCTTCTACTAATAGGTCTACAGCTGTTATTCTAGCTAAAACTAAGGCTGCTTTTGAGGATATGGTTCTATATCCACTTATTATTCTTAGGGCGGTTCTCCTTTGTACCCTAATCAACTTGTTCTTATAAGTTTTCTTTGTCAGCGCGCGTTTCCATATGCTGTGCCCGTACATCATTATGGACTGCGTGACTGAGGATAGTATTCTCCTAGTATTTTCTCTCGGACCACCAATGTTGGGCATTATCCGACTTATGTTGTTAGTTGCTTTCGTGCATTTTTCTGTTATCATCTTAATATGATGTCCCATTCTCATGTTTTATCTAGGTCTATTTCTAGGTATTTGAAGTGTTCCGTACTTCGTACTTCTGTAGTTCCTACCTTTACTGACATTTTTTTACCGTTTTTCCTCCTGATAGGATTACAACCTCCTTTTTCTGTGGAGCTATACTCAGTTTCTTTTCTTCTATCCATCTTGTGACATATTGTATTACTGCATTGGCTGCTGTTTCCACTGCCTCTTTTGTTTTTTCTACTATAATAATACCCAGATCGTCGGCATATTATATAAGTTTGACCCCTCTTGGAACCTTCACCTTAAATACCCCGTCATAGTTGATATTCTACAGGGTGGGTTCAAGTATCGAGCCTTGTGGCACCCCGCAGCTTGCTTAGATACTTGCATTTCTTCCCACACATAGAATTCTATCTTCCAAATAACTTGCTAATATATTATAAAGGTATGGAGCTATTCGCCTTTGTCTAAGTTCTTTCAAAATATCGTCCCAGGGAGCAGAATTAAATGCATTTTTGACATCCGTAGTTACTAGGATACACCTTTTTCTATTTCCTTTGACGTTAGCACTTTCTGTTATGTTAATTATTCTTTCTAGGGCATTTATTGTTGACCTTTTCTCCCGAAAACCGTATTGTTCTTTGGATAGGCCTCCTCGTCTTCCTATCTCTTCCTTTAGTCTTTCTAACAGCATTTGTTCCAGAAAATTTTCTATTACATTTAGGATGTAATAGGTCGGTAGGTCTGTTCATTTTATCCTTCTCTAGTAGGACCAGTCTTGCGGTTTTTCAAATATTCGGAGATGAACCTGTTTGTAACACCTGATTCATGACAGTAAGATATTCTTCCGGATATTCTTTTATCACTGGCTTGACAATTTCTGTCGTGAGGCCATCTGGATCCGGCGCTTTCTTTGCCTTCAGCCTATCTATTGACTTGAGCATATCTTCCATCTAAACATCGGGATATCCTCTTGAGTGGTTTCCAATCTGTCCCATTTCGTGACTTGTCCTTTTGGAAATAGTTTTTCTGCCTCTTCCATTTGTTTTTTATCCGTTAGTTGAATACTTGGGGATTTCATTTTCTCGGTAACAATTTGGTAGCCTTTTCCCCATATATCCGTCTCGACCTCTGTTATTACCTCTTTCCAAGCCGCAGTTTGGCGTAAATGATCGCTTTTTTTAGTTCCTGTCTTTTTTTGTATATATGTCTTATTTCTATTTTTTGGACTTCATTTCCTTGCTTATTAGTTCTTATCATAATTCTCCTACTTTATATGCAGGATTTTCTTTTATGCGATATTTCTTCGGACCACCAATATACGGGCTTTTTGTTTCTTTTATTTCCTTCCTTTCTGAATGTGACATTACAAGCTTTCTTTATCATCTTGTTCCAGTCTTCCGCCATTGTCTTTTTATTTCTCTTGTCATTTAATAGTCTTTTAACTTCTCTGACTAAATCGTTTATAGCACTTGTCTTTATGTGCTATCCTTTCACTATATTACTTTCAATACCTTCCAGTTTTCTATGTTATTTGCTAGTTTCCTAGTGCTAAATGTGATATCAATGAAGGATTCACTCTCGCCTCGCATAAAGGTGGGTGCTTCCCCTTGATTATGTATAATATAGATCTCTTCCCCTAGCCATTCGGTTAGTATTTCTCCTCTTTTATCTTCGATTTTAGATCCCCACATAAACGATTTAGCGTTAAAATCGCGCCCCGCTAGTATTTCTTTGGTTTGTCTTTTCATGTCGTTCCAAGGCCATGGCAGCTCTCTTGGTTTCTATCTGCCTTGCACTCCTTCACTTTATGTCCTACCTTATGGCAGTTATAACACTTGGGTACGCTGTATAAAACTTTGGGTTGCAATATGGGGATCAAGATTCATTTTTTAGACACATATCTTGACTTTATTCCTACTAATTAGGGGACTCTCGGGGGCTCTAAGTGATAAGAACTGATAAAAGTTTCCAATGATGGAAAAACGTTATCAGGGCAGATTAAACTCAACGGTGTTGACTGACTATTACTGCTTGATCAAGAGGGACCAATTAAATGCTAAATAATCTAGAAAAATAAAGATTGTAAGTTCCTAATACACATTTCTTATGTTATATTTCTGGAGATCCATCATTTTTTAAACATTTAACAAACAAATGTCGTGAGTGATAAAAATTTCAAAACAGCTTTTTTTAAATGACAACAATTAACACTATTAAAAAATACAACAGAAGTTCATGTCACATGACAAAACTTCAATTTTGTTGACCTCTGTAATTTATCCGATCCGACTCACTATTACCACAATCAGTTCTTTCGTTAACGTGTTCTGTGAATCAATTTTCTTAAATTTCAACATTTTTCGAAAATTCTTTTCTTTAAAATGTTTGCTTGTTTAAATTTCCTTTGTTCTTTTGAAAATTTTCTAAAATTATTTGGAAAACACTATTGAAAATTTCTACTGTCGAATCTTCGACTTCAGCTTTTTGAAAAATTTGCCTTGTGAAAATTTCGAATTTTTTTCAAAATGTTTGGGCTTTCACAAAGAACGAGTACAAGAGCCTTTGTAGTTCGTCTTCGCTTTTATTTCCCCAGATGTAAGTCTATATCCTCTGTTTATGTTTTTAACTTGAGTGATTATTTTGGTCATTATGATATTGAATGGCTGAGGGCTTAGAGAATCTCCTTTTCGTATTCCTGATGGCGTTGGTCTTTCTTCTGTCATCTGTCCGTTATAAGGACTTAACCTAGAATAGTAAATTGATAAAAAAATATACTGACATAAGTTTTAACTTATAAAAGAATTTTATATTAAAAGTACCAAATTTTGGAAGAGAATTATCTGGAAAATTTATTAAAAATTTAGAGCTCTAGTTTAATTTTTTTACACACCTTAGGTGTAGCTTTTTGGTGATTTAGTTTTTTTTTGATTTTATGGCTCTGAATAAGTTTATTTAAAAGTTTTAGTAAGAGTTCGCTTAATGTGATTTTGGCATATAAGTCCAGAGCCATAAATTTAAAAAAATGAATCATCAAAAAAGGACACTCAGTATAGAAGGAATTAAGTTTGAGCTCCAAATTCTAAGCAAATTCCTTTAGTACAATCCACTAGCAAAGAGTAATTCTATTTGCCCTTGGAGTACTACTAGTAGACCTTTTTTTCAGAATTCTCTCTATAAGACTATTTTCAGGAAGTGTTTCCTCAAGAAAAGCAAACAGGGGCAGGTAAGGTATTAAATTATGAAAACCTATTTGGAGTTTCAAACTTAAGTCTTGCAGAGTCAAGAAAATTTAGTTGGAGTTTTAAACTATCAAGCGGTCATTTAGAGGAGAGAAGCGGAGAGAATTCTCTTTTACAGATCTTACAATTCTTTTCTTCTAAGCTGCTAAATAAACTTATCTAGAGCACTAAATTGCCAAGGAAACTTACTTAGAACGTAAATTTTTTTAAAGTTCTCTCTAGGAGTATGTTCAAGAAGTATTTTAAGTATCTTCCTAAGAAAATCAGAATGGGACATCTAAGTAGGGTAAAGTGCCCCAAATTGAACCACTTTTTAGAAAAGTGTCTGTAGTTTTATAAATGTATGATTGTAATATTTTATATGCCGTTAAAATTTGATTTACACTTTTGGAAACCTACTGCAGCCTTATGAATCCTCAAAATATAAAACTTCCTAAGTAAAAAAAATGTTTGAAAGGTTTCAAATGGTTCAATATAAAAAACTGGTTGCCAAATTTGCACCCCTAGTTCCTCAAATTGAAACTACCTATAAAAACTATGAGTAAGTACTTTTGAAATACAGTTAAATATTCATTTAAAAATAGAAAAAACAGAAAATGGTGCAAACCTACAACAATATACATAGATGTTAAGAATAAATTTAAAAAAAAACAAGCGTTGAAGAGCAAAAATAAACTAAAAACTCAAGGAGTTTTATACACATGTCTGACAAATAAACTTCTTGAACAAACTCACTTTTACGCATTTGCAATGAATCTACGTTTTTCACTTCACACATCGAATCATATCCTAAACTTCTTTCTCTTCACATTCCTTTACAATATCAACGTTGCTCGTCACCTGTCGTTGCTACTTTAGTCTGATTTTTTTCTCAAACTTTTGTAGGGACTACTAGCGGGTTCTGCTGCTTTCTGAATAGCGAAGGCTTTGCTGCTTGTTTTAAATATGCAAGTTCGACACATTTAGATAATGGGGTAATTTTCAGTAAGCTGGCGGAGAATATTGATGCTCAGGTTTCTGATGAGGTTTTGGCAACATTCATAGAGAGAGGAGTTGAACAATTTATGTTTTGAATTTATTTTAAAGTACTAATGGAATATCATCGTTAGGATTAAAACCATTATTTTGAACTTTATTTGATTCAGGCTTAAGAACTACGGATCCAGCAAAATCCGAATCTTGAAAAACATATCTATTTACTGGCAATACTGCAGATGCCCTAAATCCATTAATGGTATTTTCTATCGTTTCCGTCTTTCCATAAGCTTCATTCAATAATGAAGCCACTTGCTACTGTTACACTCTCAAGGTTAGTCATTAACCATTTTTTCAATGCTTGAGTGTAATACACCTTCATTGGTTTGAATAAGAACGGTCAGGTGGTTGCAGACGATGTGTCGTATGACCTGGCATCTGCACCATAACAATTCCAGTTTCTCGTGCCAGTAACAGAGCAGCTTTTACAGTGAGTCGGAAAAGAGATTCTGAGAGTTTAATAATATGGTTTCACAACAATTCTTCTAAAGTAGTATTGAAAATAGGGTTCCTGCCTAATAATTTAATAGAACCTTCGGCCACTTTGTTTGACTCTCGAATATGCCGAAGCAACGTCGATTTAGGTATTCCATAATCGTTACTGCATTATTTAGACCTTTTTTCCCCTCTTTGTACGCTACTAGCTCTAGTTTTAAATCTGACGCCGACCATTTTCCCTAATTTTCCCCTTTTGACATTTACAAAAAAGATCAGACCACTTGAAAGCTCGTAAAGCAGACAAAAGTTTCCTAATTTGAAGTTCAATTTAGGCAACGTTTATGGTTCAAATTGGGAAACTGTTAATAAAATACATATTGTAAACTTACGTTTCTAAATACGTAAATTTTAAATACCCCTAAGTAGTGTTACATATGTCAAAAACTATGGCAATTTTAGTGACAATTTCAAAAATGTTCCTTCCTTTAACAGAATATCAAAATTCTTTTAGAGACTTAGATCTAGTGTTATGTGAAAACTATCCACAACACATACAAGAGGGAAATTGATGAATTCTGACGGAAATTATTATAAAATTGCTGAGTTTACCTCATCTACACACATAGATTTAGCTGTTTAACGCAGGTGGCGCTAAGAGTTTAATAAGGTAGGAAAATGTAGGGGGTTCAATTTAGGAGGAGGTTCAATTTGAGGTACTTTACCCTATTAAAATATAAATAGAACTTATTTATAACTCTAAGCTCAAGCGCTTTAACTAAAACACTTTAAAATAATATCTAAACTGTGCCGTTCTCAAGAAAACTTATCTCCGTCTTTACAGCTTCAGTTCCATTAAAATACGTCCTGTGGCTTTTCTAATTTTGCTTGCCACCAAGAGAAAGGAGGGCGTTTTCAAATCATTCTAAACGTTGTAAAAAGAATGCACACTACATTGTGAATAGATGTTAAATTTTACCATAACACTGAATATTCTTTATTGAACCAACGGCAAATATGTTTAGAATAAGAATTAAAAAATTCTAATTTATTAATACGGTTACATTTAAAACAGAAATCTATTTCAAAAACAATTCTGAGGCGGGTATATGTTCAAAGAAAGCATTGATAATCGTAGATACATATCCAGCGTAATCGTCCTCGTACCTTCCCTTCATGTCATTAAAAAAATCTTTTTGGTGCTCTAGAAACTTATCGTTCATCTCCTTGGAAAGTCCTTGGAAATTCCATCTCAAATGATCTGACTCAAAATGCATGTCACAGTCGACTACCTTTAAGTATTCCTCGTCTCCTTTTTTAAAACGATTCAATTTGCAAGTTGTGTAGGTGACCATATGTGCTGCAATAAAAGAAAGAGTGATTGCAATGACCAGTGGAATATCAAATATATACTTACTTATTCTATGGTCACAATGACCACTTCCACTAACTGTTTCTCCCAATATTACACCTTGAAGAGTATAATCACAGAGGAAAAGATAATATGGCATATGTAATACCAGTTTGAAGTAGTTTTTCTTTAAGTTAAATCTAGAAAATAAGTAGTTTAATCAAAGAAACTTCATCCATGAGCGTCACTGTTTCAAAATGTTAATTAATCACAAATAAATGTTTCCATAATAATAAACAATTGAAAGTAATTTTATTTAAGTCTTACACTATTTCCCTTAAGTTTGCATCAGATTGGCCATAAATTTCAACATTCCTGTAATAGGTTTTAGCTAGAAACATTTTTTCCCCAGTAGATATGTTATACTCAGGAATTTTCATTGGGTCAATAGGAGGTACATTTAGACTAGCAATCCCTACAACAATATATCTTCTTAGATGGAGTAAAAGAAATAAGATACTTTAACTAATTGTTTTTCGTAACTTGCCACTTCTATTTAAAATTATAAAAATGACAAGATACCTTTGAGATTATTGTAACAAATTGAAGAAATACTCTATTCAAGATGTTATTGAGTTTTGTACAAAATTGTTTAGATTTGATTTGGCTTCTTTAACATTTATTTGTCTAAGTATGATCAAAAATTAAAAAAATAAAAACGAATGTGCGCCATAATTAAAATATGTAAAATCCTAAAAGATTTTAATGTTACCATTTTTCATATGCTTTAATCCATTATGAAGAGAGTCCTTTATACACGATGCGTCTTCTTCTTTGCATTTTTTAAAGAATTTAGCTGAAAAACAGTTTTATCTTTGTTAAATTACTGCTTGTCAAAAAAAATCCATACTCACGAAGTTGTGCTGCCAATATCCCATAATAACTAACTAGGCACAAGGTTATTAACATACGTAAAACTTTTTCCATTTTAATGCTTATTATACAGTATTAATGCTTTTTATAAGCAGATAATGCTTATATTAGTAGTAATTAATTGCTCACATTTTTATTAATAATGAGGAAAACATTTAATACGGAGACTATGTGTATATGTTATATTCAATATAATTAATTAGTGATTATACATAATCGCTAGTCGTTATATATAACGAATTTCCTGCTTAAAGTAATAAGTTAATTGCATTATATTACAATGACTAGTACGAATTGGTCAAAGGAATAACTTTATTTTTCAATGAGTAACTTTATCCAGAAATTGTGCTTTTATATTACCTTTTTTTGGTGGAACGGACTGGTCCTTGGTTATCTGCAAAAATTGAAATACAAATCTTCAGTATCTTTCTGAAGATGATAACTTGGCTGTCGAAACGCATTAGAGCAACCTCAGTATCTCCCTGAAGATGATAGCTTGGCTGTCGAAATGAGTTAGAGCAACCTTTGTTGTGTTTTCTAATCTTTCTTGGTTTCAGGGGACAAGATTTTTATTTTAATTTTTATATTACCCAACACGAATTGGTCAAAGTAATACATTTTCTTTTCTGTTAGAGAGTATGGAGCAAAGAGCAATTTTTCATTTACGGGCAGCAGCAGTTTCAAAGAAAGCGAATGATTTATTCGCAAAGCCAATAACTGTAGCTAGAATAGGGCAGGGTGGAGCGCTTGCCCCCCCCCTTGATGCATGCAACAAACCAAAACTTTATATGTATTCATCTGGAAAACTTTTTTCATTTTTTTTTCTTCTTGAAAATTCATCTTCTTCTTCAGACATTTGTTCAAAATTTCGACTTTTTTTCTCAAATTTCGTATTTTTTACCAAATTTGTCTTTTTCTTTTAAATTTTAAAATATATTAATGACATTTGGCCTTTTATCAAACATGACTGTTAAAATTTCTAATTTTCATTTAAAAGTTCGTCTTTTTTCTAAATTTTCGCCATTTCTGGAAATTCCAATTTTTCTGAAAATTTCGATTTTTTTTTAATTTTGCAAATTTTGCCTTGTTTATTAAGATTTGTGCTTTTTTCCCGAAATGTTGTCCCTCTTCTGATAAGAAAGTATATTTGTTAAAAATTTAAAATATTGTAAAAGGACAAAAATTACGAACAATTTTTCTTTGTAAATGTCAATCCTTTTTTAATCCAAATTTCTCGAAGTTGCAACATGTTTTAAAAATTTGGACGTCTATCACAATTTTGGACATTTTCCGACGCCACATTAAGGCAAGGAAGCTCCTGTCTTCGTCCGACTCGAGCAATGAAGAAAAAATAAAAATTGAACCAGGAAATTTGGATTTTTTTCTTAAAATTTGTATTTTTACCTTAAAATTTGCTTTTTCCTCTAAATTTTGATAACATCTTACTGTTTCTAGAAAATTTCAAATTTTACCAAGATTAAACGCACTTTCTCAAAATTAGATCTCTTTCGCAAAATTTCAATCATTTAGTCGTAATTGTTTTGTTTCTCAGAGTTTCGTCTATTTTTTCTAAATTACGAATTTTTTCTTAACATTGGAGTTTCTGTTGAAAATTTTTAATTTTTTATCCATTGCAAAGTTTTCTCGAAATTTCGTTTTTTTCTAAATGCCATTTAGAATTTGATTTTTTAGAAATTTTAACTGCTTTTTTAAGGCTAACCTCTTTCACGAGATTTTTATTTTTATCTCAATATTCGATATTTAATGTTTCTAGAAATTACGTCTTTTCTTTGCTAAATTCGTCTTTTTGCTCAAAATTTTGTTTTTTTCTAAAATGGTACTTCTTTCTGAAATTTGCCTTTTCCTCAAAATTTGTCTTTTTCGGAATTCCAGTTTTATATTTGAAAGCTACCTTTTGGACTCTTGTTTCAAAAATTGTTTATTTATTGTAAAATTTTACCATTTTTCGGAATATCTGTCTTTTTCAACAAATTATGACTTGTAGCCTGATGTTTTATGGTTCACTTTACGCTCTAAATTAGATGGGAATATTAATAAAAATTATTGGGAAACATATTTTAGGGGATTTCAAAAAAGAGATTCATTGTAAATTCAGCGTTTTTAGTGAATTTTAAAGAATGAAAGCAATGTTTTTCAAAATTTTCTTTCTCAAAATTCGACTTTTTGTGAAAATTAAATCATCACAAAATTACACCTTTTTGATTTATTTCAAATTTTGGATATTTTTTTACTTTTTGAGCAAGATTAGATTTTTATTTTTATTATGGTTTACTGAAAATTCCGACTTTTCCATTTTTTTTTTCGAAATTTGCCTTCCGAAATTACTCTCTATCTCTCGAAATTCGGATTTTTCTGAAAGTCTTCTTTGTGAATATGAACTTCAGGAAATTTCGACTTTTTCTCGAGATATCCAGCTCTTTCTTGAAATTTTGCAATTTTACTTCTTGGAAATTTTAACTTTTTTCTCAAAACTCCTCTTTTTCTTTAAAATTTTTTCTTAAAATTTGTCTTTTTCTCAATATTTGCTTTATCTTCAAATTTTTTTTTTATCTTAGGGTCTCAACTTCCCTGCTCTTAAATTTTGACAACTTTTCTCTAAAATATTACCCTTTTCTAAAATCTTTGTGTTTTTTTTTAAATTCGTCTCTTTAATTGTAGAATTTCACAACTTTATTCTAAATTTACATTGTCCTGATTTTATTTTTTAATACAAGTTTCCAGAAATATCCCTTTTCTCAAGATATTTGAGATATTTACCTTTTTTTCTCAAATTTCACCATTAAGTCCTATTAACTTTTAAGCAGTGGCGGCTAGTGCTAAGGTTTGCAGGTTTGCGCAACCTCCAAAAAATCGCTGGGATAAAAAAGAAAGTAAATTGTTCTTTATGTTGTTTATCTTATTTATTAATAACAGATTTATCGCTACCAACCGTACTGCTGAATATTGCGGATTCCGCCGATTCGTAAGCGTTTGATGACATATTGGGTCCACGGTTTGCAAAGTTTGCAGGCTAGACTGCAAACTTTGCTTTACACATATGAACCTACGCCTTAACTCATATTTTGTTCGCTTAAAATACTTGTCCATAAGCAAGCATTAGGTTGCACTTGTGGGTGCAAACCAAATATCGATTCGCTATTATAATCTGTCATCGGGCAATGTTCCGAGTCTTGAAACATAAATAAAAATGAATTCAGTGCAAAGTTTAATTGCATAGCCATTCTGTAACCGATCTGTGTCGAAAAAACTGGAAATTAAGCGACGTGGATGACCTATTCCAGACTTAAATATTGTGCAGACGGTGTTTTGTAAAAAGCGAAGTTTTAACAGAAGTAGTTCGCGAAGCTTCGCTGTCGAATAGTGGCGGGCACATGCGAATCGTTCCGCGGGCGCCATGGTGCCCGCGAGCACGAGGTTGGGAACCTCTGTGCTAAGCTAAAAAACGATTCAGCTTCATTGGCCTTTTAATTGCAGCAACCTTATTTTTTTCTGAAATGTTTAACCAACATAGAATCATTTTTCCTGAAAAGAATTTTAAAGAAACCGCCAAGGTTGATCCATTTTTTAATTTACAAAAATTAAGAACTAAACTAACCCTAATTTACGAAACAGAAAAGTTTAAATGGGCTTTTGGTTTACTTGCACTCTATAACGTTATTTCAGAAAATAGTGAGCTTAGTGAAACTCTAAATCTTTTAAAAATCCTGATAACTATCCCGCTGAAGCAGAATGGTGCTTCTCCAGTCTGGAAAGAATAAAAACTCTTTTAAAAAATAAATTATGCCAGGAAAGATTGTCCGCATTAACGATGTCTTCAAAGAAAAGAACTTAATCCAAGGAATATTCGACTTCAGTAAAAAGTTATTGATACATTTGCAGCTGTCAAAGTTCCAAAGATGGCAAAAGATGCCAAAGATGGACTTCCTCTTCTTTTTCTTTCTGTTTTTTGCGAAAATAAAAATAAAATTTCTTAATTCCTCCAGTTTAATTTAAAATTTCCAGTTTCGGCACATTTTTCCAAATGTCTCTTTGCAACCCCAAAATTTTATTAGCACCAGCCGCCACTGCTTTTAAGTGTAAAAAAGGGGCCTCACAGACCCCTTGAGTTCTGTGATTTTTGAGAATCAATACATCTCGTGGCCGCCTGCTCCCCAGAGTCTCAGTAGATTCGAATTTATGTCCTAAATAAAATTGAAAATTTCTTGTTTACGGATTTTCGCTACTAATTATAGTTCCCCACTATAAAAGTTGAATTTTTATACTATAGGTCCTTTCATTCAAGAACCATTTATCTTTTCCCAGCCCCAGTTTGTCAATTATTAGTATTTGCAGTCAAAATTTTCTCTCAAACATAGGAGTCTGCGAGACTCCATGTCCAGACTAGTTACAAAAATGAAATATGCACTTAAGGGTTAAAATTTCAACTTCCGACTCAAAATTCGCCCTTTCTTCTGAAAATTTGCCTTTTTCTAAATTTTGAATTTGTATTTAAATTTGATTTTTTTTATCTCAATGGCTCTGAAAAACCTTAGTCCTTTTAAAGAGGATTCGAATTTTTTCAAAATTTATCTTTTGATTTTTTAAATTTCACAATTTTTCTCAAAAAGGTGCTTTCCTTAAACATTGTTCTTTTAAATCCTACTTTCCTGCATATTCCACCTATTTCTAAATAAGTAACTCTTTTTCAAAATTTAACCCGTTATCTCATAACTAGATCTTTTTTTTCCGGAATGTTTACCATCTTTCTTCGAAATTCATCTTTCAAACTATCGATCTTTTTCACAAAATTGTTTATTTTCTCAGAATTGTATGTAAACTTTAATACCAAATTAAAAATTTCTTTGCAAGTATTTGTTTGGAAATGCAAAAACAAATGTTTTTAAAAAAATTATTCTCAAATTTCGAGTTTTTGCACAATATTCTAAATTTTTGGAAATTACGACTTTGATCTTGGACTTATTTGAAAATGTGTACTTTATTTTCGAAATTCGACCCTTTCGGAAAATTTCGAATTGTTTCATATAATTTGAGATTTTTTCTGATTTCAACTATTTATCGAATTTTCATACCCCAAGCTTATCAACATACTTCAAAATTTTGATTATTTCTCAAAATGTTTGCATTTTTCACAAAATTCGATGCTCCGAAAATGACGATTTTTATTTATGGTTGGATCTTGTGCTTTCGATTTTTTTTCTAAAATATGTTTTTAAGTAGTCACTTGCAGAGAGCAACCACATTATGACCTTGGAGCATTGTAACTAGAATGTGGACATGAAATAACGGTGTGTTTTTTATAAAGTTCGGATTTTTCCACTAAATGTTACGCTTACCTTTGTTTCCCCCACAGGTTCATATAGTGAAAAAGTTTTCTGCAAATCACGTCCTTTTTACAATTTTAACAATTACTCTAAATAAATTTTGCCTCCTTCTGAGGGAAATTTTGCCTTTGTCCAAGTTTTAATTGAATTAAAGAACAACTCTCATTGAATGCAAGAAAAAAATCAGATATCTTTTATTACTTCTAAAACATTTACAAATCTAATTCAGAAACAATTCTGAGGTTGGTATATTTTCAAAGAACCCGTTGATGAGCCCAGACACCACCATTGCGTAATCATATGTGTACTCCTTATGCATTTCATTGAAAAAATCCTTTTGGTGCTCCAGGAACTTGTCGTTCAACTCCTTGGAAAGCCCTTCGAAATTCCATCTCATATGACCTACCTCAAAAATCATTTCACAGTCCTTCACCTTTAAGAATTCTGCGTTTTCTTTCTTAAACCGATACAATTTACAAATTGTGTGGCCGGTGGCGTCAACTACAATAAAAAAAAGTAAATGAGTGATTGCAGTGACTAGTTAAAAGCAAACATATACTTACTTACTCTGTGGTCACAACGACCATTCGCGTTAACTTTTTCTCCCAAAATTACACCTTGAAGAGTGTAATCACCAGTAAAAAGATAATATGGCATATGCAATACCAATTTGAAGAAATTTTTCTTTAAGTCAAAGCTAGAAAATGAAGATAACGAAACTAGATTCATGAGGGGTGCTATTTCAAAATGTGCACTACAGATATGTCTTACACTATTTCCTTCAAGTTAGCGTCAGATTGGCCATATATTTCGACATTCCTGTAACAGGTTTTGGCTTGAAACATTTTTTTTCCAGCAGATACGTTAAACTGCGAAACCTTCATTGGGTCAATAGCAGGTACTTTTAAGTTAGGAATTCCTACAATAATAAAAAAATTCATAAGCTGTTGCTTCACCTGATTTTCTCTTGATATGGTATTTCAAATTAGGAAAATTTCTATTCTTTTTCTTCTGCATAGATAAATCTTTAACTGGTAAGCTCAAACCACAAATATAAAAAGGTAGCTCAGTTTGACAGCATTTATTTTCAATATTCTGATTTGTTTACTAGTGTGGGCTCGAACTACACTATCAAGTGTGCATCAGCCGCCCTTGTGCAAAACTTTAAAAATCCTATTTAATTACGAAATTTCGACAAATAATCGAATTTCAATTAGGCCCCTTTAAAATACAATTAAATTACGGAATTTCGACAAAACATCGAATTTTAAATTTATACTGGAATATTTGAGAAAAACAAAATTAATTTTTTTTTTAAATGTTTCATTTCTGAGTTAAGAAATTCAAAAGGAACTGAATTTTGGACAAAAAATCTAGATTTTTAAAAAAAATTTAAATATCCAGTGTTTTTGTTATAATTTTGATTGTAGACTGTCGACAAATGGAGGTTTCAATTAATAAAATCAAAAGGGAACAGAAAACGCTATAAAAAATGTATATTTTTAAAATATTCGATTCCCCTCAAAAGTGATTCTACCCAAATTTTCCCGCCTTTTTTTTTCTAAAAATCCTATCATTTTAAAATCTTCAACTTTTCGACTTCAAACTCGTAATTCGAACTTTTAAAGTTCAACATAAATTAGACTTTTAATCTCGACTTTTTGATTTATATTCCAAATTTCATTTTTATTTTGAAATTCGGAATTTTTTCGAATTTTAAGAAGGAAGTTGAAACTTCGAGATTAACTCCGAAATTATTCGATTAAATATTTTGGTTTTAAAATTGACTTTTTCTTTGATTCAGAAAAATAATCTTTTTGATGTTAATTTATTTCTAATTTTCAACATGGTTTACTGTAGTCACAGGAAAGAAAGAAAAAAGATTAAAAGTTTTAATTCTGAAATTTCGCCTTTTTATTTATAGGCAGTTTTTTTTATAGTTTTAAGTATTTTCCTGAAAATTCAAATTACTTGTAAATCACTATCCTCTTTTCTTAGGATTTAGAATTACTAAAATTTCAAAGTCAAAGCTGAAATTTAAAATTTAAAATGGGAATTAATTTTTCCACGCTTAATGTTGAAAGTTATTTTGTGAACCAAGTTTTTTCAAGGTCGAGTTATTTCCAAATTTTTTATTTTCTTTACAATCAGATCTAACCTCAAACTTTTCACTTTTTTGCACACCTTTCAAATATTTCTGGACATTTCAACTTTTTTTTAACCACATTTAAGATAATTTCAAGTTTACAGTTCAAAACTTTGGGACTAAACATAGAATTTATATTTTAATTTCTTATAAATTTGATTCTAGTGAAAAATGTCAACATTTTCTTAAAATTCAGACTCTTTTCCAAAATTATGAAAAACATTTTAATTTTTTTAAGTTTTAAGTCTGAGTTTTAGTAAAATTTTTGAATTTCGATTTTAGTTGAAAGCAAAATATAGGAACATTAGAAAACATTTTGAAAATGTAATGGATTTTATTCTCAAAATTTCGACTTCGGCCATGTTCAAAATCAAATTCGACATTTTAAAACACTTTAAGAAAAAAAATATTTTGTAAATTACAACTTTTTCTTTCTTCTAAAATTCGATTATTATTTTTTAAAAATTTCGATTTAAAATTTTAACTTTAAATTCAAAATTAGGCTTTTTTTTAAATTTTATATTTTCAACATATCATACTTTAAAAAAATTAACAGAAAAATAAAAAAAGCAATCTTAAAACCCTGAAAACAAGTTTTAAAAACAATTATACAGGATGAACCATAAGTTATGGTAAGAGAGCAATGGTGGATTTTTCGAATAAAAATAATGTGATTTAGCTATATTTACCTTTTACCAAAAGTTGATATTAACAATTTTTTCGTATAATTATGGAATGAATTGTAATATAGGCACAAAATTTAACACAAGGGGGTTTCTTAAGTCGACAAACTCTAATTTGCTAACATATCACCAGCAGCTGATAGGGGGCGCTACCTGCGCTATCCTGCATAGTTCTAAATCATCATAACTTGTTTGTGCACCCAAGTATATTAATTTTAAATGGGTTATTTTATTTCGCCATATTTATTACGTAAAAAAGTGTACTTTCTTAAAGTTGATACGAGCAACCGTTTCTGAGATATTTGCCTTTAAAGCTTGACGTGCCTTGATTTTAAATTACTAAGACATTAAATTTTCGAAGTAGGCTTGAAAAAAAAATAATCATAAGACAGCTTTGAAACTAATTTATGTCAAATATTACTTTGCTGATAATATTATGACCTAAGTTTTGAAAATCTCAATTAAGAAAATTCAAAAAATTAAAACGTAATTTATTTTCTGACATAGAGATATGATCTCCGAGTCCGCACAGGAAAATTTTAATAGTCTGGGTGGTCAAAGCAGATATTTAGAGATAAATTTCAATAGAAGGCAGCCAGATTTTTAATTGCTTACAATCCCTTTACACGAAAAAGGTCATTTCTTACAAATTTATTTTTGAAAATAAATTTTGTTTTGGTATTTTATTTAAATTTGCTTTAGAAATTTAAAAAAACATGTGTAATAATAATGTCAGTAGAGTAATATTTGATATAAACTATTTTAGAGTCAGTTTTCTTACTTTTATTTTGAAACTTACTGCGAAAAATTCACATTTACATAACTTAAAATAAACGTACGGCAAATTTTGAAGGCAAATATCTTGAAAACGGTTCCTTGTATCAACATTTAGAAAGTATACCTTTTTTTCGTAAAAAATGTAGGTATATGAAAATATCTATTTAAAATAAGTATACATGAATGCCCAAAAAAGTTATGATGCTTTAGACTAATACAAGGTAGCGCAGGTGGCGCCCCCTATGAATTACTGACAATCTGTTAGCAAATTAGATTTTATTGACCAAAGAAATCCCCTTATGCCAAATTTCTTGTCTATAGTGAAATGTATTCATCAGTTATGCGAAAAAATCACAATTTTTTTTTTCAACTTTGACACCCTGTATCTCTGTAAATATTAACTTTTGGTAAAAGGTAAATGTGGCTAAATCACGTTATTTTTATACTAAAAATCTACTTTTGCTCTATATACCATTACTTATGGCCCCTTCTGTATAAAAAAGACCTTCCTTTTTTTTTGTAAATTTCATTTAAGGAAGAAACTTTGAATTGTGATGTAAACAACAGTTTAGAATTATTCAGTTTAATTTTTAAATTTTTAAACAATTTTTTGAATTGAACGATAGACAAAAAACTCTGCTCTCAGCTTTAAATACGGAAATTTTGACTTTATTTGTAAATAAGGTTCGGATTTCGTAATTAAAACGAAAATATAAAAAGAACAAAATTGTACTTTTACATCTGGAATTTTGAAAAAAGGTTAGGATTTTAAAAACAAAAGCAAAAATTTCGACTTATCTACAAAAAAATCGAATCATCGCAGATCACAAAATTTTAAATCAAAAGAAAAAAATACAAAAAAACGAAATTTTAGAAAAAGGGCAAAATTGCGAACAAAAAACTTAAATTGAAGTCAAAATTTTAAGAATAAACAAAAGCTGCAAGTTTCAACTCAGAACTCAAATTTTTGAAAAAAGACTTCGAATATAAATTTCATAACAAAAACCACCTAAACTTTTAGTTTTAAAATTTGAAAGTTATATGGAAATACTACAAACTTTTCTTCATTAAAATCAAAATTTGCTAGCATTCTTAATCTAGATACTTCAACATATTTAGAAGTAAACGAAATTTAGAGGTCAGCTCGAAATTCGAAACTTTTTTTAATAAATATAATTTATTTTAAATTGTGCTTTTCTTCTTTTTTTAGAATTCAACCTAAGACTTGTAATTTTTTAACTAATATCTCGGCTAAAAATATTTAAGTTACAACGAATTATGAACTAAAATACTTGATTCAAAATTTCGGGGTTGTTTCTTTGTAAATATGAAGTTTTTGTTAAATTTTCATATTAATTTAAAGACTTCTACTTCATAATTTGCGAAATTTTTTATCGGGGGGAAAATTTGGAAACCCGAGCATTAACAATCTGTGAAATCGCCACCCTTATGCGGCGCACAACCAGCTCACCTACAAGCAACGGTCCTGTACACTACACAGACATTGCTATTTCCCAGTTTTAAGTTTTCGCTTTTGTTGGCAGTCTCTAAAAATGGATATTTTTTATATTGAATATTGTGAATTTATTGGCGAAAACTTCTGGTCATAATCAAATATATTCAGAATCCTTTCTCTGCCTTTAGCGCTTATTTTTTAATTTTTGAAATACGGAACGTTGGATTTTGATAAATGTTGAAAGTACGTTAATATTTTGATAAAGAAAAAATATTTTTTTTATAAATTATTGATTTTTTGCTTAATTGGTTCAAGCGACCGCTAGCGTTAAGAAAACAGTTCTGGAGATTCCTTTATAAACTGGAGATTCCTTTATAAAAACATTCCATTATTTGGTGAGATTTTTTAAATTTAATTTTGAACGCATAATTTCAAAAACTTTTATTAATTAATACCCTTGCCACTTGCATACTAAAAACATTTTAATGAATTACCGTTTTTCATGTACTTCAATCCATTATGAAGAGAGTCCTTTATACATGCTATGTCTTCTTCTTTGCATTTTTTGAAAAAACCCGCTAAAAATTGTTTTTTCATAAATGAGTTGTTGTTGAACAAAAAGAAAAAAGTAATACTTACGAAGTTGTGCCGCCAAAATTCCATAACTAATTAAGCACAATGCTAAAAAAATGCGCAATGCTTTCTGCATTTTAAATCTGGATAATCGTGAACAATATGCCTTTTATTTATACTGGTGCTAATTATGGTGATAATTAATAGCTTACATTTTTTATTAATAATGGGGCGGATTATTAATATGGGGACAGATAAAATCCTACCTACATATTATTTACTAAAGCTTGCAATTAGGACTTATGATTTATTATTTTTTTTACATTTTATAAAATGCAGGGGGCGATGGATTACTTAAGGGTACACAAAAGGTACTCTCGCTGGGTCTGGACGAGTGAGGGTACCGTTTTTTTATTTTTCCGAATTTCTTTTTTTCATCCCTCAATTATTTTTTAAATAACAAGCATTATCTCGAAATTACCATATATCCTAAAAATTACAATTTTTTTCTGAATATGTTTAACTAAAAAATCATCCACTTTTTCTAGAAATGTTACTGGTCTTTTTGGATTTTTCTACTAAGCCTCGAAATATGGACTATTTTCTTGGAACCTCGACTGTTAAATTTAAAAATTCTAATTTTTGAAAGGAAAACTTCTCTAGGCTCGTTGAACAATTTTGGATATGGGTTAAACTTATGGTTTCGCGTCAACAACGTGCTCTAATGTTAACAGTATAATATAGGGGTAAGGGGGGCCCCTTGTTGGTCACGCGTAATGGTGACTTATGTTTCCGCGTGATCATCACCGTAATTGACGTTACCAACGTACTCTAATGTTAACAGTATATTATACTGTCAACATTAGAACACGTTTATAACGCAAATTAAAGTGGTAATGCAGCGAATCCTATCAAAAATTCATCTACGTGCCTAATAAGTTTGCACTTCAAAAATGCGTGATCAACACGGGAGTTTGACCCCGCGATCTCTCAGACTTATTAAGCGAAACAAGCAATCCTGACCAACTAAGATACAGTCTCTGGACATGTTCAATTTTAACTTATCTTAAACATATCTATAGACCTACTGTAAGTTAAATTGGCTAATATGCTTTTTGGTGGAATGGACTGGTCCTTGGTTTTCTTCAAAAATTGAAATACAGAACTTGTCCCCTGAAACCAAGAAAAATTAAAATACAAAACAAAGGTTGCTCTAACGCGTTTCGACAGTCAAGCTGTCATCTTCAGAGAAAAACTAACACCTAATCTTAAAATTTACCCTTATATACTAAGAATGTTCACTTCGTGCATGATCGACCGCATCTGAACGCGCATGCGCATCTAATCTTACACGTCGAAGTGTCACAATTTCTTATCTATCGACCTTGACTATTCTTAACAGAGATGAATGGCCCTTACGCATCATATTGGGGTAGTCCTATAAATTCTGCAGAGAACTAAACAGTTTTTTAATTGTTTGGTATACCATTTCTGTCCGAAAAATTAAGTTAGAAGTTCTAAATAATTGATGGGATGGGTCCTGTCTTTCTCGGACCAAAAACCGAGAGAACTTCCGGCGAAATATTTCCATAACGAACGCGTCTTTCTGTAGAGAGTGTTACCATATTTCAAGTTTTCTAGCTGCCAATAAATGCTAAAAATTGAGCCGATTTCAGGGAGCGTTGTAATTTTCCTGGCTTCTGTTGAGCGCTAAAAAATTTATGTGTTCGACAAGTTGGATGTACCAGAAAGCCATAGTTTAAAGCTGGGCAAACCGACACCAAGTTTTCCCTTAATGTAGGGAAACATTCTGCGTTGTCATAATTTTTTGTTTGTTTTAGGGGGAGATGGAACATCCACTCTTTCCAAATTGAATTGAGATACTGAAGAGTTAAAAAACACACCTAAATAGACTCATTTATTAGCTGGGAGCAAACAGCTGTTGCTATAGCTATAATTGAAATTAAATTGAAATACTTAGGTCTGAAGAGTCGCGATAATTGATAATGAGACCCAAATGTTACAATTAGTTTACTGTTTGAAATATATCGGGGACACTACCTTCATAAGAACTACCCATGGAGATAATCATTTAAAAAGACTCAGGGCATCAGCCATTCTTATTTTTTGAATGCATGTATTATTAGGGCAAAACTTATATTAAAACAAACACAAGTATATTCGGTCATTTTGCCACTGAATGAAAATCTAAATCATTGAGGCCAGGAAATGGGGGTTTTCCAAGTCAAGTTGTGTCAAAATAATTTAACTAATTTGAGCTAGTAGCGACCCTAGAATCTTCCATTTCATAAGGGGTTTTCAAACTTAGTATGAAACGAAAGAATATAAGATTTTAATAAAAATTATATGTTCGAGGCTTCAGAAAATAGCCTCAGATTTTAAAATGTCATTGATAGATGTAGAAATGCATTTCATTTCTTCCAGCCATCAGTGGGGTTAGTCCACTAGGAGTCAAAGAGTCAAAGGCGAATCAGGCTTTAACGTCCCTTAGCCACAATAAAGTAAGACTATTGGTGGTCAGAATTTTCCAACTCTTATAAAAATGTCTTAAACGTCCAGCTATTTTCCATACTTCTCTCCACTCTAGACTTCTACTGGCGTTGTATATATGAGTGTGATACAGTCTGAAACTAGTGTTTGGGATTAGGAACGTAACGCACTCTCTGGAAGTTTAAACAGCTTTTAAAACTCTATTTTGTCGGGGGTTTCGACTAATGTTCACGCATACGAAATCCTTCGTCGAAGAACTTTCATTAGGTCCATTACGATGCAAATACTATCGCTCCCCTCCCCGCTCCTCTTTGTCGAGCAACGCTTAAAGTGCTTTATCGATAGCAAAAAAATAGGCACCAAGTGGAATCTGCCTATGACATAGGAGCTCCTCCCTCTGGGAGACGAAGAAAGAAATGGCTTGTTCTAAAACAGGATATAGATCCGGAGCTCCAATATTGCCACTGTTGTCTAGGTCTAATTATTTTCATATTAAACCCATTCTTTCCTTGCAAACTAATTGAGCTTTAACAAGATGAAGCCATCTAACGGAAATTTTTGGATGTATGAGGGGCGTGAAATATAAAACACATCAATTTAATCTTCCAAATGTATAAAAGCGGCAGACTTCCACATCTCGAATATCAGGTGAGGTTGCCCCTTCCTCCGAAATGTTCCTAAATATTTTGACCTAAGTCAAAAGATCAACGGAGGAAGAGTTTACATCAGCTATTAGCTATTAGTGCAATCAAAAAACTGTTCGCTTTACAGCGTAGGTGCCGTGATTCAATGGAGGCAGTTGCGTTGCAGTAGGCAATCGTATGTAGACATAGGGTTATCCAAAAAACTACTCTTTGTGAATATCAACGTTCAACAAGCTCTGTAGTCAAATGCAGATTTCGTGGTGGAGATCGCATAGATACTGTAATCAGCAAAAAACAGTAAACGTTTTGCAGCGTACGGTTTTACAGTGTATGTTTTGCAGCCAGTACTGCGATGCAGTTGCAACAGAACATGTAAAAATGCGGCCATACTTTGTCAATGTCAACTTTCAGCAACCATATGTAGTGTAGGCAAGAAAACATTTCGTAAGGTAACCAATACTGTAATCAAAAAACAGAAAGGTAAGCAGTGCAAATGGTGCGATTCAATGGAAACGATTGAATCAGGACAGGAAGAGATGCTATCATCAAAAAACTGCGGCTTTTAAAGCTTAAACAAGCCCATGTAGTCAATGCCAGAATACCATTCAACATTTCGTAAGTCAATCATTAACCAAAAAACAATTTATCCTATTTACGAAACGAGACCGAATATATTTCTTCTTCACTACTCTTAACAATTTAATATTATTATCTATCCTATGGTCTAATGTAAAGGCATGTCGAGCCACACTTGACGTCTTAGTTCTTTCGTACCTTAAATAAGCCAAATGCTCCTTCAGTCGGATTTTAAGAGATCGTCCAGTAGCGAACGAAGTTACGTACACCACTAAACAAAAATGGCTTGATTTGGAACTAACTCGTCAGTACAGTAAACGAAGTAAGCTTGAGTTGCACTCTTATGGACTTTACTTAGAATTAACCAGTAATTTAAGTGAATATGAATTTGTAGAATTTTGTGAATTTCAAAGGAAAATGTTCTGTACCATCTCTGAGAAGGTTAGACAAAAGTTGAACATTCTCAAGAAGAAATTATGCAAATTAGGTGCCCTTAAAGGACATTCCTTTCAGAAAAATATTAATATTATAGAAAACCTTTTTTCGCAGCAATTTGACAAAGCTGAATTAAGCCTTTTAAACAAAGAGCTTAATTGCGCCCTGCCATCGTCCCACACCGGTTTGGAAAATGTTGTTGTGTCCATTGAGAGCTCCTTGAGTTCCATGGCGGACGATACTAAAAACTATGTGAGGGAGGCTTGCAGACAAAAGCTTTCTAGAGATTTAAAAAACGTAATTCATCACACATAACGAACAGAAATATTGTCAAAAGACGACGAGAGAAAGATTGTTTTTATGTAAAGGCAGATAAAGGTAATAAAGTTGTCATTCTAGATAAAAAACTATTACGAACGAGTTAACAAACTCATTGGTAATGACCCCTATCAAAAATTACAGAAGAACCCTTTCAGTAAAATGTTAAATGGGCTGAAAAAAGTGCTTGACAAAAGTAACAACCTTATTACTCCAATCTTAAAAAGATCCCTTTATGTATCTAACCCCACTGTACCTAAATTATATTGTCTGCCAAAAATACATAAACCCGGAAAGGCGGTGAGACCAATTGTGTCAGCTATTGGAGCACCAACCTATAATTTATTAAAATGGCTAGTAAAAGAATTCAGCAAATTAGAATTCCAACAACTCACTTTATCAGTCAAGAATTCCCAAGAGTATGTGCAGAAAATTCAGAATGAAGAGTTGTTGGAAGGTGAAATGCTGGTTTCTTTTGATGATTCTTCCCTCTTTCCAAGTGTACCCATACCTGAAACCTTATTATACCTTCGAGATCTGCTGAAATCTAATAATCTCTCCAGCAAAATTACTGACGAATATATTTCATTAACGAAAATATGTATGGATCAAAATTATTCCCAAATTAATAACGAATTTTATGAACAACCTGAGGGCGCAGCCATGGGAAATCCTTTGTCACCTTTCATGGCTGAGCTCTTCATGAGTGTTTTTGAAAATCGTCTTAAAAATGAATGAAGTTTGTTTCCTAGGATATGGATTAGATATGAAGATGACATTTTTGCTATTTTTTGACACAAAAAATCAGAATTTAGATAATTTCATTGATGTTTTAAATTCATGTTTTCCAACAGTTAAATTCACCGTAGAATTAGAGAAAAAAGTAGTTTTACCATTTTTAGACACTTTAGTTATTAGGAATAAAAATAGATTTGAATTTGATGTATATAGGAAAGATTCCAGTACCTTTCGCTATAAAACTTCGGATTCTAACCATTGCATACAACACAAAATGGCAAGCTTCAATTTCCTTGCCCATCGCCTTCTGAGTCTTCCTTTTAATAGGGAAAGATTCGGAAAGAAGTTTAAGACAATTAAACATATAGCTGAAGTTAATGGATTCGATCCAAATATTATTTATAAAATTATTAATAGGAAAAAATTCAAATGTGAATTGGTGAATACAGCTTACCGTGCTGATGAGAACAAAAACTTTAAGTTCGTCTCACTTCCGTTTGAACCCTTGCTTACGCAAGGTTTGGGTGGAATTTTACGAAAACAGGGCTTCCGGGTTGTTTATATTTCTAACGGCAAATTAAATTCGCTTTTAGGTAGCTTAAAGGATAAAGTAGAGCAAACGGATAAATGCGGTATTTGCCAAATTTCATGTAGGGATTGTCCTCAAAAGTATGTCGGGCAAACTAGACGATCTCTTAAAATCCGACTGAAGGAGCATTTAGCTCATTTGAGGTACGGAAGAACTGAGAAGTCAAGTCTGGCTCGACATGCGTTTGAATTTGACCATAGGATAGATAATAATATTAAATTGTTAAGAGTAGTAAATAAGAAATATATGTTAAGTTCATGTGAAAGCTTAGCCATCTATAAGGCTGGAGACAACCTTATGAATGGTTGCACTGGCTCTTTAAGCCATTCATCTCTGTTAAAAATAGTTAAGGTCGATATATAAGGAATTGTGACACTACGACGTGTAAGATTAGATGCGCATGCGCGTTCGGATGCGGTCGATCATGCACGAAGTGAATATTCTTAGTATATAAGGGTAAATTTTAAGATTAGGTGTTAGGTGTTATTTTCTCTCTGAAGATAACAGCTTGGCTGTAGAAACGCGCTAGAGCAACCTTTGTTATGTTTTTTTAATCTTTCTTGGTTTTTAATTTGTTTATTATTTTATTTAAAGAGTTTCATTGTTGAATCACTGTACACTGCAACATTGAATACTGCAGGACATGAGTTCGAACTACACTACATAGACACTATTAGTTGCTACTGTTAAGTTTTCACTTGTATCGGTAAACTTTAAGACTGCCTCATTTTTTTTTTTTTCGAAATATCGGTGATATTGAAACTTTTCTAGGCGGTTTCTCTGTTTTAACTCAATCTTTACATTTTCAACTTTTAGTTATTTTCTTAATATTTCCATCTTCTTGTACAGACTTTGGTTTATTTCTCGAAAATTGTAATGTTTTCGAAAATTTAAGTATAAATTCAAAAACTTAAATTTTGTTTCAAAATATTCACTTAAAACTTGGTTTAAATTTTTTTGATAAGATTTTTTATTTCATTTAACCATTTAATCTATTTCTCAAAATTTGGGATGGTATTGATTTGTTTAAGTTATGGGTTTTTCTTTAAATTTCTACTTTTTCTAGAAATGTTGTCCTTTTCCATTATTTTAAGTTTGGGGACCTCGAGGATTAGATGTGCTATTTAAAATTTCGAGTGTAACCTTAAGAATTCTAGTTTTTCTTGAAATGTCGACTTTAAATTCAACATTCTGATTGCTTATAATTTTACATTTTTTATTGAAAATTTTGTCCTTGATTTCGAAATGTAAGCAACCTTTTCCGGATTTGGAAAATGATTTCAATATAAATAACCGTTTTTTCCTAATCTTTCACTTTTCGCCAATCTTTATATTTTCAGTTTTTTATTTCTTTCCTAGTTTTTCGACTTGAAACAAAATTTTGATGTGTTTTAGAATGTATTACTTCTTTCCCAAACTTTTATTTCTTTCATATATTAGGCAATAAAAATAGGGCATTACATTTAAAATTTTTTATTAATTAGCAAACCTCACTCACTCTGTATAATTAAGAAACATAAGACAACATGTTTATGATTTATAAAAACTAAAAGACTATCAATGATTGTTTATGTCGCAAATAGGTTAATACTACATCATACAGAGTGTTTACAAATGGCTACATCGGAGTACTGTTTTCGGATTTCGGAGCCTCTATTAGGACAATAACCCATCAAAATCTCCATAAACTTGATATTGTTTTGTTGTATTTTTATGGGGCTATTCAAATATGCAAACAGTGTGTTCTATTAAAAAAACAAGTTTATGTCAACACTCTGCATATGATCAGTGCAATAAAATAAAAATAATTTTAAAATGTGCTTCCTATAGATGTACGTTACTGGAAAGTTTTTTGTAAACGATCCTGTAAAATACATATTTATAATTGTCAATTTTTCGGGCACCCAGTTAAATATCTGCCAAGTTTCGATTATTATTTATGAATATTAATAATTTGTTTACAAGTTAATAATACCAACTATTTATTTTATTAGTAATAATCACAAATAGTGCTAGTTGTGTTTACTAAAAACCTAAAAATTTAAAAAAAATTAATTTGAAAGTTAATTTGCATGACACCAAGCAAAGGGGTCTCCACGTAATTGGTATTATTAGAAAAATTATTTTATCTTCTTTTGGTATTAGGTATTAAAAATTGGCCATTATATTTAAAATTTTTTAGTAATTCTTGGATTTGCAAACCTCCATCACTCTGTATAACTAAAGAATATAAAACAACGTTTTAGTAGCTTATGGAAACTAAAAGACTATCAATGACTGTTTATGTCCCAAATTAGTTAATACTACATCATACTGAGTGTTTTTAGATAGCTGCATTGGATTCCTATTTTCGAATTTATGATCCTCTATTAGGAAAAGGACATTTTAAAACCCCCATAAACCCTATATTATTTTGCTGCATTTTTATAGAACTATCGAAATATGGAAAAATGTACAGGGTGTTCTATTTAAAAAATTGTAAGTTTATATCAACACTCTGTATATGATTGGTACAATTAAATAAAAATAATTTTAAAATATGCTTCCTATAGATAGGCACAATATAGATGGACAAAATTTCATTTTGATATCTTCTCAGGCTAAGGAGCTACCTTCCGTCCACGCACTAATGGCGGATCCTGTATATCCCGACCTTTACAGCCAGGCTCAGCATCTGACTTACACTCATTCCTTACAGATCTTCTTGTCTTAATGTTTCTTTGCCAGTCAAATTATATCTGCATCTGGCAAGGTTTGGACAAGCACACAAAAAGTGTAAACTTGTTTCCTTTTCAGCCCCACACAGTCAACATCGGTCGCTTTCTGCTGTGTTGAGTTTAACTAGGTGACCTTTAAAGTTTCGGTGGCCACTGAGCAGACCTAGTGATTTGCTTAGTCTGCTTTTATTCATTGCAACAAGTGAATCAGCCCTTGATTGTCCTTGATTTAGTGGATTTATCCACTAGCATATTTGCTTGCCTGCAGGTGGTTATGTTCCTCCATCGCGTTAAATGAATGGAATACTTTTTCTGTAATTATTGCTTGGTCTAGAGATACAGCTCCGTATCTTTCGTAGAGGTCAGATTCATCTGTAAACCAGACGTTATTTCCTTGGCCTACCACGGTTTCTGGTTTTTCCCAATCTTTTCTGTTCGAGATCGGAATCTTGTAATTTTATTCCAACCAGAGCTTTCTGAGAGTGCGGTCTTGTCTTAAGGTAGAAGGTCTGTTTTTAAGGTCTTCAAGTCTTCAACAGACTAACGAGGAGGAAATCTGAAGCTTTCTGCGCAAGCTAAACGTCAAAAAGTCTCCAGGTTCGGACGGAATTCAAAACCAAGCTCTGAAGTCTCTTCCGGACCAAGCTGTCAAATACTTTGAAGGAAATAGTCAATTCCATGTTTAAATACCGGTATTTTTCAACAAGATGGAAGACTTGGAAGACTGCAAACGTTATCTTTATTCCTAAGCCAGGTAAAGATGGGGAATTTTCCCAAAATTACAGGCCAATCAGCCTCTTATTCAACTTGGGTAAGGTGACGGAAAGGATTTGGAGAAAGCATCTGCAGAATATCATAGGCGATCGCGACATCATTCTTAAGGAACAATTTGGGTTCCAACCTATGCACTCTATCTCAGGCCAACCGCTGAGAGTAGTTAAAACAATCACTCAACGCATGAACTGAAACCAGGTAGTTGGAGCTATTTTCTTCGATATCTCCAAGGCATTTGACACAGTTTGGCACCAAGAACTAGTCTACAAGATGCACCAGTTTGAAATACCTCTAACAATGATTCAAATGGTAAGCTCGTTCCTGGACCAGCGCTCATTCAGACCAAAGGTGAGACAGGAACTATCAAACTAGTTTAGGCTACTGTATGAAGTGCCTCAAGGCTATGCCTTGTTACCTCTGCTGTATTCTCTGTTCACAGCAGACACCCCGAGAACCAATCCAACAGTCGACCACACTTTTTGGTAACTTACGCAGACGACACAGCTTTGGTGGCGTACTCTTACAGTCCAGAGTTAGTCACCAGACGACTTCAGGAGGCAACAGTCAGTCTACTAGATTACTTCGGTCAATGAAGAATCCAAGTCAACGCAGACAAGACCCAAGCAGTCTTTTTCACCCGAAGAAGACTCCAACCGTATGGACACAGTATAGATATTAGCTTACGCATACAGTAGTGACAAACATGTCGGTACCTTTGATCTTGAGGTAGCTAAAATCGTTGACCTTCAGTGGAGTCAGCCATGTTGTGGATTGTGCACGCCCGCGAAAATTTAAATTTATTTATTAATCAAAACCATCAAGTTTATTAATTTCAATAGTTTTTATCGTCTAAATTTTAATTTACTACTTTAAAAGTAGTCCAAAAATAGTTGTTCTCGTGTATTTTTTACATAATGTGTATTTTGTAATTACTGATAACCTGATAAGTATAAAGAATACACAAAGAAAAACTAAACACAGATTGTGACTGACGGCAAAATAATCTCTACAGGAAACAACTTGTTTATTTTTTTGTATAAAACTGGCAAATGCGAGTATAAAAAAACAGTTTTTTTTAATAAAACAAAATGGGTGTACCCGAATATTACCGTTTGCCGTCTTTTGGAAATTAAAAAGAAGTGATTTTATCAAATTATTATTGCTGTTAAGAGTTACATTTATAAATAGAACGTGTAAATTCTCCCCTTTTCTCTTTTATTTGGTTTCATCCATATATGTAAAAGTATTACATATATGGTTTCATCTTATTAGCGCAATGAATTATAACAAGTCTGACATTTAAATAAAACTGATCCAGTGTTGCCAGAAGACCTAAACATTATTCGCGAACAATCTCCTTAAAAATCCCACAATTCGGATGAAAATTCCAGACCATATCAAATTTCTGAAACATCCGTAAATGTAGATAAATTGTCTGACATTTTTACGATGAATGAATAACATATGAACGTAAAATAAAAAATCATATTCGCTCAAGTGCTGATTTTCCCGAACACTTGGCAACTCTCAACTGACATTTAGTTACCCAACAACCATAGATTTTATTTCTGGTTATCATAGAACACTGCGACGCCATGTTCGGGATTGTGCAAATTGACGCATGAGCAAACAAAATTCGTGACAAAATTTTAGGACTTTGTCGCTACTGTATGCGTAAGCTAATATCTATACTGTGGTATGGACATGTAAATGTTCATAGGCAAAACCTCGATTGAAGACTTCAGGCAAAGTATCTAGATGTAATTCTTGCCAAAGGGCTTACTTTCCAGGCACACATCGATTATGCAGGGTCCAAAGCCAAAATGCTAAAGGGCCTGCTGCAAGCGATGATTGGTAGAAATAGTAACCTGCCCATTGGACTTAACTATACCTATATATACCTACGCATCTGTAGCTTGGTCACAGGCGACGGATAATCAGATAAAGAAACTTCAGGTGTTCCAGAACGTCTTTCTAAGACAAGCCATGGACGCTCCATGGTTTGTGAAAAACAATCAACTCCATAGGGAAGCTAAACTACCTTTGGTAAAAGATTTTCTTAAGAAAATTAATTCCAGGGCGATGGTGAGAGCGAAAACGCATCCCAACGAAGTTCGATAGGCAGTGCATTGCGATCCAGACATCCCAACCAGGATTAGGAGACCAAAGATGGTCCTCAAGGCTGCGACTTCCATTTCGGAAATTTTTGTTTTGTTTGTTTCTTATGTTTCAGGCAAAAGAGCTTACAATAGTGCTCCAGCACTATTGTACTGTTCCGACGGAGGGATTGGAGGTCAAGGGCCCGGCCCGAAGAAGTAGGGGTTTTTAGTCGGTACCCGTAGTTTGAGCGGAAGTCCGACACTATCTGGGTCATTTTCCCAGATGTACGTAACGGATTTTCCTCTACTTAAAGAAAAAATGGGCGTAGCTGCAGTTGCACGGTTTTTATGTATCTGTCTATTAGCCTTTTCAGTACCTTTAATATAAAAGACGTTAGGCTAATTGCACGAAAGTCTTTGGCCTGATTGTGACCGTTTCTTGCCGGCTTTGAAATAAAGACTACTTCAGTCTTATTACCGGCGTTTGGTATGTGTTCTTGAGCAATACTAGCTGTAAGAACTCGTGTAGGAGGGCCTAGTACAATATCTAGTCCCTCTTGTAGTAGGACTAAAAAATTCCAGTTGATCTTGATGCTTTATAGGGTTCAAACGTCTTTATTGCCCATTCCACCCCTAGAATGTTCTTAATCTTAAATGTTGAGGTGTTTTTTTGGAAGATTCAAGGTCATTATCAAAATTTTTTTATACAGTTCTGGATTTATTTTTATGCTCTCAATTTGTCCTAAAATTTCCGAATGTTTATATTTAATATGTATATCAATCGACTTTTTTTTCGCCAGCTTTCGAAAGTTTTCAAGCAGAATAGATCTAGAGTGCAAAAATGCACACGTCTAGGGGACTACGTTGTTGCAGTTCAGACCTATTCAATTTGCAAAATGTTCCTAAAATTAAACTAAAATTTGAAATTTAGGCGTTTTTGTAATCAATCCTAAACCATATTTTTAAATAGTATTTATAGGTACCACCAAAAATAAAAGCAGTTTACTCTAGGTCATTTTTTAGAATTGCCAAATAATTGAACTCCCTGTATAAAAAATAAAGAAAACAATGGCATTTTCAGTGATTTAAAATTAAGCAATAGTTTTTATAGAGAGTAACTTTTTTCCGTAAATCTACAAATAAAAGAGTAATCCTACTCCAGTACTCTTAGGCCAATGAAAGTATGACTTTTTGGTGAAATATTCTGAGAAAACTGGAAATCATTTTAGTACATTTATTTGATGTTAAGTATAAGTAATCTGAGTTTGCACGTTCTCAGGAGGTGAGCTTAACTTTCCAGCCCAAAAACACCGCGATATTTTTTGACTTTATCCATTTTCTAGTGATAACTCTTAAACGGTGCTTCTTACTAAAAAAATAGTTATTACAAGAATTGTAGTGCATTAACTTCTGGTTGAAATGAGTACCCAAGACTTAAAATTTGGTGCAGTGGTACAGCAGTAATTGAAAGTCAAAAAAAGGTACATTTTTGTCCCTTGTTCGAAATTTTTACGAACTCACTATACAAGCGTACGTAACTTTGACACTAGTACTCTAACTTAAAAAACTTGTAGAGAGTAAAAGTTGTAGAGCATTAAATTTTTCGACTAGAGATTACCAAAATATCTAAATAGGGGTAATTTAATTATACATATGCACATATATCCAAAATGCATGGCCATAGAACACACTAGAGCCCACGGGGTGTCAGTTGTATCACATCATTAAATATTTATTGAATTAATGAACAACTTATTTTTAAAATATGAAAAAGAAGATCTCGGATGAATTTTATTGAAGCCGTTACATTAATTTAATGCGTAAATCTACTTCAGAAACAATTCTGAGGTTGGTATATTTTCAAAGAACGCATTGATGATCGAGGACACAACTAACGTGAAATCATAAGAGTACTCCCCTTGCATCTCACTAAAAAATTCTTTTTGGTGCTCCAGAAATTTATCGTGCAGCTCCTTGGAAAGTCCTTCGAAATTCCATCTCATATGACCTGATTCAAAATTCATTCCACAGTTGGTTATCTTTAAGTATTCTACGTCTCCTTTCTTAAACCGATTCAATTTGCATCTTATGTGGGACATGAGATGTACTGCAACCAAATGGGTTATTCCAATGCCTAACTAAATACCACACACACTTACTAACTCTATGGTCACAACGCCCACTCGCGTTGACTTTTTCTCCTAGTACTACCCCTTGAAGAGTATAATCAGCGATAAAAAGATAATATGGTAGATGTAGTGTCATTTTAAAGAAATTTTTCTTTAGATCAAAACTAGAAAATAAGCAAAATAAACTATATTCATGAGACACTATTTCAAAACATTTACTGCAGAACTTTCAAATGTTACCATAATATGAACTTTTTTTCCTAAGTAAACGGTAATGATTAAATTCTTACACAATTTCCTTTAAGTTAGCATCAGACTGGCCAAAAATTTCGACATTCCTGTAATAGGTTCTAGCCTGAAACATTTTTTTCCCAGCAGATACGTTAAACTGCGGAGCTTTCATTGGATCAATAGGGGGCACCTTTAGACTAGGAACTCCTACCAAAAAAGAAAAAAAACATACTCTGTTACTTCATCTGATTATTTTTCCAATTTCAAAATTATGGAATTGAAAAAAGGCTTCGAGATTTTTGTAGCAAATTGGAAAATCTAATCAAATATAATACCATGTTTTTTCACTTGTCCCTTTTTAATATGCTGAAAAAATGCAATCAAAGTAAAATCAAATTACAAGCATAGCAAAAACAATTTTAAAATTGTACTTGCGCAAGGCTACTCAAAATATGTTAATTTAATACCATTTTTCATGTGTTTCAGTCCATTATGAAGAGAGTCTTTTATACATGCTAAGTCCTCTTCCTTGCATTTTTTAAAAAATCCAGCTAGAAATTGGTTTCATTTGGATTAAATTGATGCTGGTCTAAGAAAAAGGAATACTCACGAAGGTGCGCCGCCAAAATCGTATAATAACTAATTAAGCACAAGGCCACGAAGATATACAAAACTATCTTCATTGTAAAGCTGGATATTGCGAATAATATAATGCCTTTTATAGTCAAACAGTGCTGATTATGGTGGTAATTAATCGTTCACATTTGTTTTATTAATAATGAGGGCAACATGTTATTAATATGGGGATAGATAAAATCCCATTTATTTGAGTCATTAACGCGAATAATTAGCCTCTTATGATGTTTATTTTTGTAGGATATACAGCTTTTTTTTTGTTGGGAGGTTAGCTTTATACGGAAAACCACTTTTCATAAAAAAAGCTTTCTTTTAAAAATATTTTCAACTTCTTCTCACTTTCGGTTACACCGGAAGTAGGCACCAACTTTCTTATTTCAAATACCAATCCCCAAATTTTATAATTTATTTGGATTTTTCTTAAAAAGTAAGGTGTGTTTATGTAAACATGTTTATTTCTATCTTTGATAGTTTTTAAGATATTTCAATTTTTCAAAAAAAAAATGACAGAAAAAAGGACACCTTTATTCTTTTTATGATTGTCATTATTGTCTTTATTGTTTTTGTTTTATTCAAAAAAAATCCCTTTTTTTTTAAATAGCAACTGCATATTTTCTAAACATGTTTGGTTGAGTCAGGAGGAGCAGAATTATTTACAATAAAAAGGAAGAACACGAAATACGAAAGCATTTTTCCGAATTTTTATACGCCCTTAAGTGAAGCAGGCGCGGATCCAGAAAGGTTTTTAGAGCCTAACTTAACCTAACTTCCCTTTTACATGCTTGGGTAGCGTCGCAGGCAAAAATTTAAAAAAATTTCAAGGTCATGTGAGATTTTCAAATTCAAATTCTCTCTTCAAACAGAAATAACAGATTTTTTTAGTTAAATTTAATTTATCCACATATGTTTGTTTATAGATTTCTAAATAAATGCGTAATATGAAATTTCACATGTGATCCGTGCATTTTTAATGCTTCCTCCCCATAACGAAAACCTCTCTATAGCGAATTTTATTGTAGGATCTTGGAACTCGCTTTAGGTAGGTTTCAGTATATATTCAAAAACAATCCCCTAATATGTTTGACAATGCAAATTTTACCCTTTCGAAGAAAGCTCAAAATATTAAAATAAACATAATCTAGTTTTAGAGGTATAAATTGAAAGTAGCTTACAACAAAATTACAAGACTATCATTTTAACACTATGCTTGTTTGAAATAAAATTCCTGTATTCTGAACCAAAAGGTTTGGTGACGAGACACTGGTCGTGTTCTTATTTCTCAGATCAGAGTTTCACAATTCAAATAAGGATGTTTATATCAGATTAGTTTTTTTTTATATTTAAGAGAAAAGAGAGACTGATTAATACTGTTTGCTTTACTGTCTACATCCTAGGGTGTTATGTTACATGAAACTCGTCTATTTAGTCGATTTAACGAAAGATTTTTGCTAATTTTTAAAGACTATTTACGTATTTTATTTCATAAACGATGTTTCAATTCATGTAAATTTAAAGGGTTCTCATTGATTCTTGAAAAGGTATAACTTAAACATAAAGGGTAACTGATTTTAAGTCCGCTAGTCTGACTCTTAAATCCGATCAGTTAGAGTGATTACATTAGCTGCGTGTACACCGTAAAATATCTTGATTTTTGTCTTCATTTTGATTTTGATTGTTGTAAATTTCTCATCTTTTATTTGCAACCTTCAATACCGGAATCTCAAGATTGACTAAATATAATCCCGAAATCCCGGAATTAGAAATAAAGACCTGGATCTAATTTCCTAATTCTCATACATAAAAAATACCAAAATAAGACATGCGTTTAATCTTTTTTGTCAGTTTCGAGAAAAAGAGCGAAAGAATCGAAATTTCGAATCTAATTCCAAAATTTTGACACCTTCCCGAAAATTTCTAATTTTATCTCCAGGCTTCTATCGTATTAATCTGGAATCATCTCTTTTTTTCTAGAAGTTTTGTTCTCTAATTTTTGATTTTATTAAATAACATTTTGAAAATACATTTTTCTTACATTAAAATTGAAATTTTGATAATGGTTCAAATCTATTTTTGATGTCGATAATTGAATTTAGGCATAAAATCTTCTGTCTTTTCTTAGGTCTCGGCTTTGATTTCACTTAATTGTTTTAGAACATAGCCGTATCATTTTTGCACATAATGCTCAATTGCTTACGTCTGACGTTGAGAGCTTATCGCCCGCTCGTCTGCACTTAAGGACGTATAAAAATACGGAAAAATGCCTTCGCTATTTCGTGTTCTCCGTTTTTTATTAAATATAATTCTGCTCCCCCTGATTCAACCAAAAATTTTTACAAAATATGCAGTTGCCATTTAAAAAAAAAGTTTATTTGAATAAAACAAAAGCAATAAGATAAGAAATTTTTCTCAGTCTGTTTAAAATTTAATTTTTTTTCTGCAAATAATTACAAAGATAAAAAGAGTCATGGTATCCTTTTCTGTCATTTTTTTTTTCAGAAAAATTTAAATATCTTGAAAACTATCAAAGATAGAAATAAACACGTATCCATAAACCCACCTTATTTTTTACGGAAATTCCAAATAAAAAATAAAGTTTGGGGTTGGTATTTGAAATAAGAAAGTTGGTGTCTACTTCCGCTATAACTCGTGACTCGTAACTCGAAGTGGAAGGAAGTTGAAAACATTTTTAAATGAAAACTTTTTCTATAAAAAGACCAACCTCCCAACTAAAAAAATAAAAAAGCACCCTGTATATTGTACAAAAATAAACATCACTAGGAGGCTCTAATTATTTGCGTTAATGACTCAAATAAATGGGATTTTCTCTATCCCCATATTAATAACATGTTGCCCTCATTATTAATAAAAAAAATGTGAACGAATTAATTACTAACCATAATTAGCACTGTTTGACTATAAAAGGCATTATATTAGTTCGCAATATCGAGCTTTAAAATGAAGACAGTTTTGTATATCTTCGTGGCCTTGTGCTTAATTAGTTATTATACGATTTTGGCGACGCACCTTCGTAAGTATTCGTTTTTCTTAGGCCAGCTTCAATTTAATCAAAATGAAACCAATTTCTAGCTGGATTTTTTAAAAAATGTAAGGAAGAGGACTCAGTATGTATAAAAGACTCTCTACATAATGGATTGAAACACATGAAAAATGGTAATAAATTAACATATTTTGAGTAGCCTTGCGCAAGTACAATTTTAAATTAGTTTTTGCTATGGTTGTAATTTGATTTTACTTTGTTTGCATTTTTCTCAGCATATTAAAAAGGGACAAGTGAAATCTAAAAAGCATGGTGTTATATTCGATTAGATTTTCTAATTTGCTATAAAAATTTCGAAGCCTTTTTACAATTCCATAATTTTGAAATTTGAAATAAAAATCAGATGAAGTAACAGAGAATATTTTTGTTTCTTTTTTGGTAGGAATTCCTAGTCTAAAGGTGCCCCCTATTGATCCAATGAGAGCTCCGCAGTTTAACGTATCTGCTGGGAAAAAAATGTTTCAGGCTAGAACCTATTACAGGAATCTCGAAATTTTTGGCCAGTCTGATGCTGACTTAAAGGAAATTGTGTAAGAATTTAATCATTACCGTTTACTTAGGAAAAAAAGTTCATATTATGGTAACATTTGAAAGTTCTGCAGTAAATGTTTTGAAATAATATCTCATGAATATAGTTTTTTTGCTTATTTTGTAGTTTTGACTTAAAGAAGAATTTCTTTAAAATGGTATTAGATCTACCGTATTATCTTTTAGTCGCTGATTATACTCTTCAAGGGGTAATACTAGGAGAAAAAGTCAACACGAGTGGGCGTTGTGACCATAGAATTAGTAAGTATGTGTGGTATTTAATTAGGTATTGGAATAACCTATTTGGTTACAGCACATCTCATCTCCCACTTAACATGCAAATTGAATCGGTTTAAAAAAGGAGACGTAGAATACTTAAAGATAACCAATTGTGGAATGAATTTTGAGTCAGGTCATATGAGATGGAATTTCGAAGGACTTTCCAAGGAGCTGCACGATAAATTCCTGGAGCACCACAAAGAATTTTTTAACGAGATGGAAGGGGAGTACTCTTATGATTACACGTTAGTTGTGTCCTCGATCATCAATGCGTTCTTTGAAAATATACCAACCTCAGAATTGTTTCTGAAGTAGATTTACGCATTAAATTAATGTAACTGCTTCAATAAAATTCATCAGAAATCAGTCTTTTTCATATTTTAAAAATAAGTTGTCCATTAATTCAATAAATGTTTAGTGCTGTGTTACAATTGACACCTCGTGGGCACTAGCGTGTTCCATGGTCATGCGTTTTGGATATATGTGCATATGTAAGTTAAATGTGTCAACGAGCGGTTTGTATTTTTAAAAACAATTTTAATAAAAATACAAGGTTTTTACATTTAACGGAATTTTATCTTAACTAACAATTTATTAATTGCGGCACGGAGCGGCCACACGCGATGACTTTCTACGCGTTGATGATTGGAGAAACTCCTCGTCCGCTGGTAGCGTCCATTCCTTTATAACTTCAGAGTGCTGAATTGGCGCCTTGCCTTGGTCAGCAATAACTAAAGGGTTGACCAACATAATTTGTATACTAAAATTACCCCAATTTAGATATTTTGGTAATCTGTAGTCGCAAAATTTAATGCTCTACAACTTTTATTCTACAAGTTTTTTTTAAGTTGGAGTGGTAGTTTTAAAGTTACGTACGCTTGTATAGTGAGTTCGTAGAAATTTCGTACAAGGGGCAAAATAGTACTTTTATTGGCTGGCAATTGCTGCTTTACCACTACGCGAATTTTAAGTTTTAAGCACTCATTCCCACCAGAAATTAATGTACTTCAATTCTTGTAATAATTATTTTTTCGTAAGAAGCACCTTTTAAAAATTATCACTAGGAAATAAAAAAAAGTCAAAAAATATTGTGGTTTTTCTGGGCTGAAAAGTTAAGCTCACCTCTTGAGACCATGCAAACTCAGATTACTTGAACTTAACATCAAATGAATGTACTTAAATGATTTCCATCTTTCTCCGAATTATTTCACCAAAACTTCTTAATTTCATTGGCCTAAGAGTACTAAAGTAGGATTTCTTTTTTATTTATAGATTTGCTAGAAAAAGTTATTCTCTATAAAAACTATTGCTTGATTTTTAAATCACTGAAAATGACATTGTTTTCTTTATTTTTTATACACGAAGTTCAATTTTTTGGAGATTCTAAAAAATAACCTAGAGTAAACTGCTCTTATTTTTGGTGGTACCTATAAATATTATTTGAAAATATGGTTAAGGATTGATTACAAAAACGACTAAATTTGAAAGTTTAGTTTAATTTTAACAACATTTTGCAAATTATTGAATAGATCTGAACTGCAATAACGAAGTCCCCCAGACGTGTGCATTTTTGCACTCTAGATCTATTCTGTTTGTAAACTTTCAAAAGCTGACAAAAAAGTCGATTAATATACATATTAAATATAAAAATTCGGAAATTTTAGGAAAAATTGAGAGCATAAAATTAAATCTAGAACTGTATAGGGAAATTTTTATATTAATCTTGAATCTTCCAAAAAAAACTCAACATTTAAGATTTAGGACACCCCAATGAGGCTTTTAGACTGGCCAGAATCCTATCCACAAATAAACCAGCTCACCCAAGCTGTTTAAAAACCCCTATGGGACAATATACTGAAACAGGTTTCTAAATACAATATACATTAAATGAGTGATTTTTTAAAAATCTTAAATTTGATTGGTACCATTTTATTTTTCAGCCAAAAACTTTATGACTTAACCTAATTATCGCTGACTGACCACATCATTAGCGCTGCAAAAAATTTAAATTAGGAAAACTTAGGAAGTGTCCTTTTACTAAATTTATTTTCCACATTTATCTTTTGTTTTTATTAAATAAATCTTCAAATAAATTGAAACCGAATATTTTGAATTCTTTTGGCTGTAACTTCAGTTCTATTGATTTCACAGCAAAAATGAAAATATGGTTAGATTCGCCATTAATTACAATTTTTGGTGGCACCACAGTATCAATATGGTGCCATTTAAAAATATGAACTCATGGCATAAAAACCATTTTTGTTAACTTTATCACGTAATAAAACAATGAAATTCTGCTTTTTTTAACCTAATTTGATTTTATTAGCCTTAAGGTGGTCAATTAGAATTAATTAGAATGAAATTAATTAATTAGGTTGAAAAATAAAATGGGAGCCAAAAAATGTTTGATTTTTTAAAATCACTTCTTTTAGATGCTTTGTGTTTAGAAAATTGTGCAAATTTTAAAAATGTAATAATATACAAAGTGTTCTGCTTAAAAATCAAAAGTTTGTAACAGTTTTAGCGAAAGTGACAGCAGTAGGAATGTTATTTTTATGTCAAAATATGACATTTTATAATAAAATTAAGTGTAGTCAGTTTGAAAATTTTATCTTTATAAATAAAATAAAAAGGGGTGTACCATGATGCTGTTACACGTGATATACAGTGCTAGTCTGTAACATGAAATAAATTCAGTAAGTCTAAGAGTTTTTTTTTGGAAATATTCTCGGATACGTCAAATAATATTTTAATTTGCGCTCTTTTTGATGTAGGAAAATTTCATACAGAACGTCCCAAATTTACGATATGATATAATCGACAATTTTTTTAAATAACAACCCTATTTTTTTCTTGACTATTCTTAAAGGATATATCAAGTTACACGTGCGTACTAAATTTTAATTTTTTATTCCTTGTTATTTAAAAGATATTTACAAATCTAATAACTAATTCGAAAAATCAAGAAATCTGATTCAATTCAATACAATTTTCATAAAGTTTAAAAATCGCGTATCAGAAGGTTTTTGTCAAACTGTTTTGACGTCTTATCACAATCTTATAAAAAAAGTTAATAAAAACAGGATGACATTAGTTTGTCGTTTAGTGAGAAACACAATTTATTAAAAAATTCACAGATTTCGCAATCCTTACAACCAACGGAGACATTGGAAATGATAACACCAAATAGAAACATAATTAACACTTTATTTAACATACAAGGTTATACAGGGTATTTACAAATTTCAAAGACAACGCTTGGCAGTTGATTCGGAATGATAAATAAATACGAATTACGAACAAAAAAATAATAAAAAATATTTACTTTTCGAATTGCAGACTTTCAAAGTTGTTATAAAAAATAATTTAATTAATAATTTCATAACCTCTTTACCGATCGTGTTTAAATATAAAACCTTTATTTATTTAGATTATTAAGGCTAGAATCTTAGTGACGTCGACCCTTGTGTTATCCGACACCCCTTGAAATTCGCCACGACAATTATCTATGCATCTTCGAAGTAGTAAATAATAATAATTACATAAAATATGTATTGATTTAAAACAATACGTATTACGTTTAGTTTTTATTTTTTTTATAACTGATTAAAATGTTGTTAAGGCTGACTGTGTTAAAAGTGTTTGCAGATGTGTCTTACACCACATGAATTCTATGGCCCTTCACAGTTTGTTTGAACCCCCTGGTTGGATAAGTAGTACATTTCAGAAATTTGTCATTCCGACAAGTGGTTCTTAGATATTCTGTCATCCCTATTTTTTCCAAGTTTAAGAATCATTTTATTGACACTGAATGTGCCTTCTTTCCTTTTTAAAAGGCAACGTTACAATGAATAGACCACAGGGTGCTCGTAAGTAGTAATTGTCTTGAAAGTGTTATTCCTGGCCTTTTCTTCTTGGGATAAAAGTATTTTGTTTTCAGTTTCCTCTTGATTCTAAAATTTATTGTCCCAGTCATGTAATTGTTCTTCCTGGCAAGAATTTATGGTCTTTGAATTGCATGTCAGATTTTTGTTTCTTTGAATGGACTTTTAAATGACCAGCTGCATTCAACCCAATTTGGTTTCTTAAAAATAAAGGTAATTTCTTCGGATTTCAATGGAATTACTAATTACTCCCAAAATAAACTTGTTTCAGTTAATAAATCTATTTAGATTATTTCGCATTGAAATCAGGATCATCGAGAAAAACATTAGAGGGCAGTTGAATGACAAATTTATCAATCTTAAAAATTGAGGTTGGTTCTGTGATTTTGTTTATCATATTCCAGATCACACGTGAATTCGTTCAGATGTGATTTGATCAATATGTTATATTACTTCAAACTATTTTAAAGAAAATTACAATTGTTTAACTAATGCTGAAGTAATGATGTTTGCTTGACACCCTTGATTTAACAATGCTGGACATTGTTTAAAGTTACTGCGCCTATTTCTAATTAAAACTAGAGCTGTACTGGTTGTACTGATTGCCATTTTTGCTTTGCATAATCGTTTAATTTTTAAGCTCTCATAGGAGGTAATAAATAAAAGTAATTTCCTTTTTTACCGAAAGCTCTAAAACGTTTATTACAGTTAATTAGTTGTCTTAGACCGCGTTGTGTGGTTCTTGTAAATTAAAAAATGTTTAGGACGGTTGTGACCTGTTCTTTTATTTAAAAGCGGTCTTGCAGCAACTCTATTGCATAACTAATTAATAATATTAATTAGCTGATAATGACAATGATTCAATAACGTCACTTGAATCTCCTTCCACAGAATCGCAAAGATAATGAAATTTCTTAATATCAAAAAGTCGCTTGTCGTAATGAACTGACCACTTAAATGAATCTAAAAACAAAAATGGGAAGCGATGAGGGCTTTAAATTAGCAACAGATATGGTATTTAATTATCTTGAGCCGTTTAATAATGACAGAGTGAGTCTGATTGAACTAGTAAATTTCAATTTATGTCAGTTAAAATTTTAGCGGATGTTCAAATGAAAAAGTCATCAAGTGTGCTCTAAGTTTTTTAGAAAAGAACGTAGCGAACCCGGTATTGGATTACTTATTGATTATTTTGGTTGATCCGTCAAGGGTCATTTTGACGTCTTATTTATCCAGAGAGGTTAAAATTTTCTAACCTAAATCGTCTAGAAATCTATTTTACTCTTATTTTTACTCTTATTTTTACTCTTATTTTTACTCTTCTTTACAAAATTATGCGCTTATGCTTTCAAAATAATTATAAACACAAATTTTGGGCTTTTCCGAAATTTAATAATTTCTTCCAGAATTTCCAATTTTTTAAATGTTTACAGTAAACTTGAAATTCTTGTGTTTTTCTTAAAACTTCGGATTTCAAACGGATTCAAAATTTGAACATCAGTCTTGCGAGTCTAACCCAAGATATTGCATTAAAAAAATAAATATAGAGTATTTTCTTGAAATTATGACTTTTTCACAAAATTCCTCAACCTTTCAAAATATCATTTATTTGCCTTAAACTGTCAATAAATATTTACGTTTTGTTTAAAATTTTTATGTTAAATAATAAATTCTAAATATTTGTAAAGATTTTGACTTATTTTCGAAATTGTGACGTCAGCCTAAAAAATTCTTAAAATTATAAATATATAAACTCGAAAACTCAATTTTTTTATCGAAATTTTGTAATGTCAACTTTTTTTTCGAAATTTAAAATCCCCTTTTTTATTAAATCATGAGTGGTGGGTTTCCTTAAATTTTAAAATCCCAAAATTCAAACTTTACTTTCTACTCTTATTTCCAACAGCAATAAGGGTTTCAACCAGAGTTAAAGCTCTAATTTTTTATTTTTAAGGTTTTAAATTTAATCAACACTCTTTTTTTAAAAACACAAGTGATTTATTTAAAATCTTGACTTTAAATGAAATATTTTAATTTTTTTCAAATGATTTTGATTTAGTTGCAAAATTTTATCTTTAGCCTCAAAATCTTGACATATGTTTTGAAATTTTAGAACATTATGAATTTTTTGAAATCCTAAAATATTTTCCTAAAATTGTCTTTTTTTTTTACTGTTTTTCTCGAAACTTTTCTGAATTCAAAATTTTGGCCTTATTTAGCTACTTTTTTTTATTTTCGACCTTAATATCGAAGTTATCGTCTTGAGATTTCGAGTGAAAACTTGAATATTCAAATATTTTTCTTTCGACTTTTTTCTATTTTTAAGGTTATTTCTGTAATGTTTATCTTTTCTAAATTTACAGTTTCCATTAGCCAAGTTTCTTTTGAAAGATTATTTTTTAAATTGAAATATACTCGTATAACCAAATAGACTACGAAATAATTTAAATCAAAATAATATTAAGGCATCTATGCTCATGGCTCTTGAAAGAAATATTTTAGTACAAAGCAAAAACAATAAAATATTAAAATATATTTAATCTACAAGCAAAAATTTGTCAACTTTATTGTAAAAGTAATCTACATTTATTTGAGCCCTAAAAATTATAAGTGCAGATATTTTACCACATTCGTTTACTGAGTACTTCAAGGTTTTCAAGGCAGTACGTGAATTGGATTTAGGGTAAGAGTTTACAGCATAATAATGGAATTATAACCCCTCAGTTAAAGGCCGCTGACTTGGGTAGCCCGTGTAAACTTCAGAACCTTTAAGTTTGCGCATCTTTACATGCTGACGATACCGCCTATTGTGTTCAGTTTTTGTTAGCGGTGTTTTCGTACTTAACTCATTAGATTCTCTATTTTCAATCTCTCGTAAACGTTTTTTACGCTCTCGATATGTCTTACACTTTTCGCTATTTTTCATACTCACTCTTAATATCCATATCTCAACATAAACATTTCCAATGTTAAAATCGACCAAAATGTCATACTGAACTGAAACCCAATGATTGGTTACGGAGATAGAACAAGAACACAAAATGAAGTTATTCGTTTATTCAGAGAGAAGTTTCTTGCATTACCACCCATATCGCGCAAAGTACCGTAAGCAAGACTGAAAAACAGTTTCGGAAAAATGGGCTTTAGGAAAAACAAGTAATCCTCAGTCAGAATGCGCTCAATGAAGATGTCAAAATTAATATACTTCTCTCTGTCCAAGAAAATCCTCATGTCCCCACTAGTCAGATAGGTGGAGAACTCGAAATTGGCTAGTCTTCAGTTGCAAGAATTCTGAAAATGCAAAAATTTCATCCTTACAAAATGACAATCCTCTATGAACTCTTGAAAGATGATCCGAATAGAAGACTCCAGTTTTACGAACAAATGGTGGATCTACTGGACAGAAATGTTTTAAGCATAAAAAATATCCTGTGTTTAGATGAATTAACGTTTATGTTAAATGGTGAACTAAATCGTCAAAATTGTCGTTACTGGGCAGACAACAACCCACACTGTATGAAGGAAGGTCACACTCAACATTTAGAGAAAGTCAATAACTGAGCAGGGATTGTTAATGGTCGGAGCAAGCTATTTAGAATTCTTGCAAGAAGAGCTCATTCCTGATTTAGCAATTTTGTTTCCTGATCCGGTCGAAGCTGATGTTGCTGATGTAAATGGTAAACTAAATCGTCAAAATTGTCGTTACTGGACAGACAACAACCCACACTAGATAAGAGAAGGCCACACTCAACATCCAGAGAAAGTCAATGTTTGGGCAGGGATTGTTGGTGATCGAGTTATAGGACCAATTTTCTTTCAACGAAATCTCAATGGGGCAGGAGATTTAGAATTTTTGCAGGAAGAGCTAGTTCCTGATTTAGCATTTTGTTTCCTGATCCGGTCGAAGCTGATGTCCCGAATAGAAACATCTGGTTTCAACAAGACGGTGGCCCTCCTTATTTTGCAAGACCTGTACGTGAGTATTTGGATGACGTATTTTCAGGCAGATAGATTGGTAGAAGAGGACCTTTTGAATGGCCATCCAGGTCTCCTGGATTTAACACCTATCGACTATTTCTTATGGGAGTATTGGAAGATCTAAGCTTTTAAGACTAAACGAATAGCGCTCGATGGGACCATTGAAATGTGTGCATTTCGCTGGTTTCTTTGTTAAAGTTTGTATAATTCATGAAGAAAAAATAATTGACTTTCTTTTTAATCATTATTTTGTTATTTTGTTGTTATGAGAACAACACAATATCGAACATATAGGATGTCTTATTTAAAATAACGAAGTTGGTAACCACTTCCGGCATAATCGAAAGTACTACAACTTTGCGAATATTTTAGTTGTGTTGGCCCCGTCGACTTTGCTAAGCTGTTAAATTTTCAAATTTTTTAGATAAGTACTTTGTCAGGTATCGATCGTGGCGGTTCCTGGGGAGACACACTGTATATTGTCAAAATTTCTTTCATAATTTCAACTATTTGAATATCTCGACTTTTATAAATTGTAACATCTTTTTTTTCAAAATTTTCACACTGAAAATTTCTACGTTTTTTGAAAATGTCGAGTTTTGTAAAATCTGGACTTTTTCAACATTTTGAATCTTAAAATTTTCGACTTTTTTAAAGCTTCACCTTTTTACGATTTCTTTGTAAATTTAAGCGCTATTAAAGACTTCTGATATTTTCTAAAATTCTGACTTTTTACAGTTTCAATTTTTAAAAAAGTATTGATGTTCCAAAATTTTGGGTGTTTTAAAATTTTTGGCAATTTTTTTTATATTGTAGAATTTTTTTTATAATTTCGATTTTTTTTTTCAAAAATTGCAATTTCTTTTTTAAAATTTTTGACTCTTTTGATCGACTCTATTTCAAGATTTTTTGTTATTTTTTTGAAAATTTGATCTTTTTTTTTAATTTTTATATTTCAATGTCTTCAAAATTGTAATTGACTCTTTCTCAGATATTTTAAGTGTCTTCAAAACTTTTATTTTTTAAATTGTAGAATTATTTTAAAATTAACAACTTTTTGCAAATTTGTCGCTTAAATTTTCGATTGAACATTTCGGCTTTTTGCAAATGTTAACAATCTTTTTAAATTTTATTTTTTTTTAATTTTCACTTAAAATATTCGACATTTTAAAGAAATGTTGGATTTGATTTCAGCTGTTCAAAATTTAAAAGTTTTAATTTTTCAGTATTTCGTCTTTTTTTTTTAAATTTCGACATTTCTGATAATTTTGGCATTTTTTTACAATTCAGACTCCGAAAATTTCAGTGTTGAGCGCTATAGTTTTATAAATTTGGATTTTTGTCTCGTAATATCAAATTTTTATACTTAATGGTTATACATTTTTCTAAAATTTAATATTATTTTTAGGAAATGCGATTTTTTTAACTCATTTCAGATACATGTAACTTGTTCAATCTACATTTTTTAAATATAGAATAAAAAATGAATAATTTTTACATTTTTTAAGAAATATTGACATAAATATTTTAATCTAAATTTTAATTTTATATTTAAAAATTATAAATTTTTACTCGAAATATCTGAGTTGTTTCGAAAGCTCAACTTTTTTCTCGAGCCTACTTTTGAATATTTTCTCATCGATTTTTTTGGAAATTTGGAATTTTATCTCCAAATTTTAAGTTTTATTTTTACTTCTGGTCCTAGAACTTTGAATTGCATTATTTTTACTAAAATATCGATAAAACCTCTTTTGCAAATTTGAAGATTTTGTCAAAAAAGCCAAGATGCTTCAAATTTTTAATTTTTTTACTAAAACCTTGATCAATTTTTACAGTTTTCTGGAAAATAAGACCCTTTTTTAGAAACTATGGACCTTAATCTTGCAATGTTTAACTTATTTCCAAAATTTTGAGTTTCAATATCATCTACATTATTTTAAAAATAAATTGTAATAATACGAATAAAAACTTAAAAAATATTTTAAAATGAATATATCTGAATTTAACTAAAATGCAAAAAAAATGTTATTTTTATCGGAATGAAAACCGACCCTGAATCGATATAATTTTTATTTAATAGAACCGATACGAAACAAAATAGTAAGTGTGCGAAGCCCTGATTTTAACCGAAAAGCTGAGTATGTTCTGGAGCAGTACCCCCAGCTATTTGAAGTTTAGGTTTCAGTCGGTAAGTTTTCTAAGTTCGAGAATCAATCTAAAATAGATGAAGTTTAACTTTAATAATGAACTTATACTTAAAAAACAAAAATAAATTTAAGTAAAGCTGTATTTTTTTAGCCCTTGTGGAGAATACGCTGGTACTTTCGAGGTTTCAAGTTCGGATTTTATAGAGCTAATTTATTTATTGAATTAATGACCAACTTATTTTTAGAATATAAAAAAAAATTTCGTTTTGGATGACTTTTATTGAAGTAGTTACATTTAATGCATAAATTTACTTCAGAAACAATTCTGAGGTTGATATATTTTCAAACAAAGCGTTGATGATCGAAGACACAACTAATGCGCAATCATATGTATATTCTTCTAACATTTCGTTGAACAGATCTTTTTGATGCTCCAGAAATTTGTCGTGAAGCGCCTTGGAAACTCCTTCGAAATTCCATCTCAAATAATCTGCCTCAAAATTCATTCGACAGTTGGTAACTTCTTAAAATTGACACTATCTGAGAAATTTCGACTTGTCAGTTAACACTTTTCCAAAAATGTTGAGTTTTTTAATTTGTTTTTTTTTTCAAAATTTGGCCATCGTCTTTTGGAAAATGTCGAGTTTAAATTTAGAATCTAAGGATGGAGATCTAAATGTTTTGATTAAGTTTTTAAGTTCAGAAAATTAAAATGATTTTTAAAAAATCTTAAAATGATTTCTAAATTATTTTAGAATTGTGGATTTTTCTGTTAATCTTGATTTATTCAAAAAGAAAAGTTTAAATTTTGAATTACTATATTTCTGTTTTAATTTAAAGTCGAATCAACAGATAGCTTTAAAATTTTGAGATTAAATACAAATACTGAAATATAAATTGCAAATCTTAAACAACATATTCAAATGCAAGAAGAATGCAACGTAGACTACAAATTCATGCAGTTCTCTAGGTGGTAGTACTAAGAGTCACTCGCTTGACGCCTGTGAATGTTTTACTACTTACTTGTCGGAACATTTGTTAGCATTCGAGTTGGATATACCAAACTGACGAGATCTAACAAGATCGAAACCGGTATTTGGTTTCCAAACTTCGAATCTAATAAATGTTCAAACCTATTGGTCTGTGCATTATAGAATCCTTGTCTTCTGGGAACTCTCCTAGAGAGCAACCGCTTCGCTAGGTGGCAGTGTTTCAACTGTTGGTAGTTCAGCTACCTATGATTCACTATACATGCCTGGAGGGCTGCATGAATTTGTAATCTAGGTTGCATTCTTCTTGCATACGACATTGTTGGCGATGGCCATAGTTTCTCTATGGACCAATAGGTGGTAGTACTAAGAGTCACTCGCTTGACGCCTGTTACTTGTCGGAACATTTGTTAGCATTCGAGTTGGATATACCAAACTGACGAGATCTAACAAGATCAAAACTGGTATTTGGTTTCCAAACTTCAAATCTAATAAATGTTCAAACCTATTGGTCTGTGCACATAGAACATATTCAAAGTTTGTTTTGAATTTAGAAATTAAAGTCGTAGAAAAGTAGGTTAAAATTGCGAGAAAAAAATCGAGATATTTTGAAATTTTTCGATTTTGTATAGAAATGTTAATCTTTTTTCCAATTCTAATTTAAAATAAAAGTCTACTATTTTAAATGTTGTGATAAAAATGTTAGGTTAAAGGCCCAGTTTCGAAATTGTGAAGTCGAAAATTTGGGAAAAAGTCTAAATTTCATGCCTAACCTTAAAATATCAACTTATTTTGTAACATTTCGACTTCAATATTTAAATTTCGAGAAAGAATTCAAAATGCTAGATCTCGAAAAACGTCTTTACTTTAGACAAAAGTGGTGATGATTGAAAAATCTTTCGATGGATTTTTATTTAAAGCTTTCTAAAATTTATGATTTCTGAAGTTCTCAACAATTAAAAATCTGTCTAGATTCATTTGGTTTCAAATTCAATTAACGCAAGATATAATAATAATTAATCAGAAGTGGCAACTAATAAAAAGTTGATAACTAGTAGAAGTTTTTATTTCCAAATTCACTATAACACTTTAAAAAATTAATTTCATATTTAGTAAGGATAAAGTTTTTTTGGAATATGAGGAGCAAAATTTCATATTCTTTTGTTTATTTAATTTTATTATTTATTGCATTGTCATATTTAATCAATAATTTACTTCAGAAACAACTCTGACTTTGGTATGTTTTCAAAGAATGCATTAAGAATCCCGGACACAGCTTTCGCGTAATCATATGTGTACTCTTCCTGCGTGTCGTCAAAAATATTCTGTTGCTGCTCCAACATCTTGTCGTGCAATTCCTTGGACATTCCCTCGAAAGTAAATCTTAAATGATCTGACCCAAACTCCATTCGACAGTCTGTCACCTTCAAATATTCTTCTCCTCCTTTATTAAACTGGTCTAATTTGCATATCGTGTATATGACAGAGTTTTCTAAAATTAAAAGAATTATGTAGTTATGGGACCTACTGACAGAAGCGAAGACATAAAACTGGAAAAATTCAGCGTATTTTTTAAAATTTAAAATTAATTTTAGTGTCAAAAATTAAAATATGATAATTTGTAAATTAAAATTATTCATATCTATTAGGCAGGGTGTTCCCGTTTTAAGTGCATTAAATGAAACAGGTAATAGAAAAAGTAATTTTAAGCAAAAAGTTTCCTATGAACATGTAACCGGAAACTCTTAATAAAAAAGATACAAGGTGTTAAAATTTGAATTAAAAAAAAAGATTTTTCTTTTTCACTTTCAAGTTTTCTAAGATACCTAAGCCAAATTTGGTAAACATGAAGTATGGATGAACGATCATAAAATAAAATAAAATTAAGTTTCTATCTCAACCAGTGGCGGAGTTACGAGTAATATGTAATATTCTTGTAGGAAAAACGAGGTACACCACTGAAGGAAATGAAATAAAATACCAGGTTTGGGTAAAACATTTAATTCTGAATAAAAGTTATTCCTTGACATTTTTCCGTATCTGCCACTAACCAGCAATATCGTCATATAGTTGGTTTTGGAAAAAACATCACCTCCACTCGTACTTTCACTAAGGAAAGTTCAAAAAATTTAAATTCTGTCACAATAGTGATGACTATGAAAGAATGTTAAGAGTCAACTTCATCCAAAAGTGTTAATTCATTTCATTTTATCCAGTGTCGTAGCATCTTAAACTTACCCCTCCTTGTGTTAGTGATTATTTAAAGACCAACGTACATTGTATTCGAACAGTTCCTACGTAAAACCTAAGATAGTAAATGGCAAAAAAAATTGTCAAGAAAAAAATATTCTTCAAAATTAAACGCTTTATCCGAAAATTGTATTTTATTTCATTTTGTTTAGTGGCATACTACTTTTTTTTTAAACAATATCACAGATTACCCGCAACTCCGGCACTGGCTGAGATAGAAACTTAATTTTCTCTTATTTTATGATGCTTTATCTACACACCATGTGTGCAAAATTTAGTTTAAGTATCTCCGAAAACTTGAAAATGGCACAATAAAAACTTTTTTTATATACAAATTTTAATACCTTGTATCTTTTTTATTAAAAGTTTCCGGATGCATGTTCATAGGAAACCTTTTTCTTAAAATTACTTTTTCTATCACCTGTTTCATTTAAGACAGAGACACCCTGTATATTAGTCTGGTTTTCACATCTATCGATACTCCAGGCAACAATTATGTACATTTTTATACGGTTCATTTATTTATTAATCAAACATATCATGGATTGCGTAAATTCAATAGAAAATATAAATACAGCTTTATTGAAATACTAGCAGTGTACCTGATGAGATTACATTACAGGAACCATTAGATTTTTCTCAAACGTTAAGGAGTTAATTTTTGGGTAACTTGCTCTGCGCGTACCCTCCTTTTCACCTCGTGTGTTTTGAATCTTTTTTTCTTCCCTGGCCAACATTTCTGTTTTAATATATCAACACCCTTGAATCTATCAAATTGTGGTTAAAACGAAGTCATGTATTATCATGGTGCTCGTTCTGCAGTAGAATAAACTCAGTTTTCCAGTTTTACCCCCGCATGGTCACACAGATAAGAAATGCGATAAGCAAAATAAACACCGCCGCGCCGTGGCGAGAATACATCATACAAAGTGATGAGTTAACGCCATATAATTTTAGTATATGGTTAAAGCGTACAGGCGACTTTAAATCCAGTGGCCCTAAGAAATTGAATTTTAAAAAACCCTTTTTTAGTGCTCACTACATTATACGTAACCTTGGTGTGCAAAATTTCTTGTAGAGCGACCTGTTTAGGATGTCAGTTAGTGTTAGAGTTTTATTAGGTAGATAAATAAAGAACATCAAATTATTAAACATAAACGTTGATGCGAATATTGGAAATATTTGAAAAAATATTAACATATTTGCCCTAATCCCACCTTTATGTACGTTGTTTCCTTTACAACTAAGAGTAGAATAAATAATATACCATATCAGTATTTTGAATGTATATATTAATCGATGTTATATCCACTCAAGTGAATACCATCAATCATGGTCAAAGTTTTAAGTAATTCGATTTTTTCTTGAAAATTCCTGTTCATTTTTCAAAATTACATACGACTTTCTTTTAAATTGTGACAGTTTAAAATGTCTACCTTTTTCAAAATTTTCACTTTATTTTTATTTATTTTATTTTTTGAAAAAGACTTTTAAAATTTTGACTTCTTTAAAGTTTTTAATTTGAAATTTCGATACTTTTTGAATATTTTAATTATTTTGAAAACTCCAAATATTATTTTTCAACTTTTTGTTGATCAAGTCAATTTCCAAGAAAAAGAAAGATTAAAAATATAACTTTTGACTTATTCGAAATTGACTCTTTTAAAAATTGGTAATTTTTTTAATTTTGCTTTTAGTAAAAATATTAACTATTTTTGAAACTTCCACTTCTTTGAAAATTCACTTTTCTTTTACATTTCGACTTCTAATATTTTATTAACTTTTTGAAACATTTTAGTTTTTTGAAAGTTTCAAAAAAGTTTATCTTTCAAAATTTCATTTATTTTTGAATAATTCGACGTTTTTTGATAATGTCGTCTATTTTTAACAATTTTTAAATTTAAATATCTGCAATTTTTTGAAAACTTGCGCTTTTTCTAAAGTTTCTAATTCTTCAAGATTTTGACCTTTTCTCAAAATGTACACTTATTTTAAAAATTTTTACTTTTCTTTGTAAATTTACACTACATTCCAAAAAAAAATGACTTGATTAAACATTGAAACATTTTTGCAAATTTCAACTTTTATAAAAATTGAAATAAAAATCTGGTCCCCAGAAACCAAGAAATATTAAAAAACACAACAAAAGTTGCTCTAACGCGTTTCGATAGCCAATTTATTATTATTTTAAGTTTTGAAGATAACCAAGAACCAGTCCGTTGCACCAATTAAAAAAAACTTTTATAAAAATTTGGACTTCAAATATATCTCTTTTTTTGGAAAATTATTACTATTTTTGAAAATGTCCACTATTTTTTAATTTTAAAATTATTCATTTTTAAACTTTTCGCCCTTATTTTAAAAATTTAGAATTTTTCTAGAAATTTTAATATTTCTAAAGAATTTGATTATTTTGAAATATTTTGACTTTTTATCAAAAATTTGATTCTTAAAAATTCATAGCTTTTGGAATTTACCTTTTTTGCCTAAAATGTTGACTTCTAGGTCGAAATTTTGCATTTTCCTCAATTTTGGAGCTCGCATTCTTCAATTTGATTATTTTCTTCAAAATTATGAGTTGCAGTTATTTAACTTTTTTCTATATTTTGGCTTTAAGCCCAAAATTAAAACTTTTTTTAGGGATGTTGATTTTATTTTTAAATTTTGACCTAAAATCCGTGTGTATTTTCGAAAAATTTTGATTTTTCCTCAGAATAGTAAATCTCGATTTCAACTCTAAATTTTCATACCGTGTGTACAAAAAGTTTTCTAATCTAGTATACTGCTGTTATTTTCTGTTCTATTTACGTATGATCCTTACTTGATGGGTTTTTTCAACAGACAAATGAACAAACTTAACCTAAAAACATATGTTATTGATTTGATCTTACAAAGAAAGAAAAATCTCTTATTGTTGAAGCCTACTTTCGAAAGGTATAAAAAAAGCAATAAAATGGACCTCTTTTATTTCTACTAGTACTGCAGAATATTTATATCAACATTAAATGTCAAATTGGTAAGTACGAATACGAATCAAGTAAGGAACATACGTGAACATGTCAAAAAACCGCACACTAGATTAGAAAACTTTTTGTACATTTGATTTTTTTTATAAATTTTAAATTTTTCTATAAATTTCGACGATGTGTCTAGATTCATTTTTTTATTTTCTAAAATCTTGATTCTTAACTGGAAACGCTAAGATTTAAAACTGTAATAAATATCGTTGAAATTAAAAACTTGAAATCAAAATTTTAAATTCGATTTCAAAATTTTGATGTTATACTCAAAATTTCGTTAAAAGTGTTAAAAATTTGATTAACCTTGGTTACTTAATTTCTATTCACTTCTTGACAAAACTTCAAGAAAAGGTAGATTTCATCTAAATATCTATACAGTGCTAATCTAGCAACTGCGAATAAATTCAGTAAATCAAAGGGAGTCTTTTTTTCGGAAATATGCGCTCTTTTTGATGCAGGAAAATTTTATACAGCATGTCCCAAATTTAAGATATGACGTCATCGACAATTTTTTTAAATAACAACCCTCTTTTTTTCTTGACTATTTTTAAATGATATATTAGTTACATATGCATACCAAATTTCAATTTTTTATTTCTTGTCATTTAAAAGATATTTAACAAATATTAACTAATTTGAAAAATCAAGAAATCTGATTCAACTCAATAATCTTTCTTCAACAAATGTTCAAAATATTGTCCATTTACTATCTGACTATACCCTAAACGAAACAGAAACTCGTTTTGAACATTTATAATAACTTCGGGGGAAATTAGTCTACACTCCTGTCTTATTCGTCCTTTCAACTCCTCAATAGTCTTAAAAGCTTTGCTCTTCAAATACTCCCATAAGAAATAGTCCATAGGTGTTAAGTCCGGAGACCTGGATGGCCATTCCAAAGGTCCTCTTCTACCAATCTATCCGCCTGGAAATACATCATCCAAATACTCACGGACAGGTCATGCAAAATGAGGAGGGCCACCGTCTTGTTGAAACCAGATGCTTCGACCGGATCAGGAAACAAAATAGCTAAATCAGGAATTAGCTCTTCCTGCAAGAATTCTAAATATCCCGCCCCATTGAGATTTCGTTGGAAGAAAATTGGTCCTATAACTCGATCACCAACAATCCCTGCCCAAACATTGACTTTCTCTGGATGTTGAGTGTGGCTTTCCCTCATCCAGTGTGGATTGTTGTCTGCCCAGCAACGACAATTTTGACGATTTAGCTCACCATTTAACATAAACGTTAATTTATCTGAAAACAAGATATTTTCTATGCTTTGAACATTTCTGTCCAGTACATCCATCATTGGTTCCAAAACTGGAGTCTTCTATCCGGATCATCTTCTAACAGTTTATGGAGGATTGTCATCTTATAAGGATGAAATTTTTGCATTTTCAGAATTCTTGCAACTGAAGACTGCCTAATTTCGAGTTCCCTACCTATCTACCTAGCCAGGACATGAGGATTTTCTTGGACAGACATAAGTACATTAATTTTGACATCTTCATTGAGCGCATTTTGACGGGGATTATTTATTTATCCTAAATGCCCATTTTACCGAAACTGTTTTTCAATCTTGCTTACGATTCTTTGCGATATGGATGGTAAATGAGGATACTTCTCTCTGAATAAACGAATAACTTCATTTGGTGTTCTTGTTCTATCTCCGTTGCCATTCATTATTAAAATTTCAATCTTGTGGGTTTTAGTTAAGTACGGCATTTTGGACGATTTTTTAATAAATGGTGTTTCTCACTAAACCTCAAACTAATAGCCTCTTGGATCAATACAATACTGCTCTTCTTAATTGTCTTTATTAACTTTTTTTATAAGATTGTGATAAGACGTCAACCCAGTTTGACAAAAAATGTCAGACGAATATCTTCTGATACACGATTTTTAAGCTTTATGAAAATTGTATTGAATTGAATCAGATTTCTTGATTTTTCAAATAAGTTATTAAATTTGTAAATATCTCTTAAATGAAAAGGAATAACAAATTAAAATTTGGTACGCATATGTAACTTGATATACCCTTTAAGAATAGTCAAGAAAAAAATAGGGTTGTTATTTAAAAAAAAATGTTGAAGATGTCATATCGTAAATTTGGCACATTCTGTATGAAATTTTCCTACATTAAAAAGAGCGACGTGTCCAAGCATATTTTCGAAAAAAAACTACCTTAGATTTACTGAATTCATTCCATGTTGCAGACTAGCACTGTATATCGCGTGTAACAGGATCATGGTACGTCCCCTTTTTGTTTTTTTATTTATGAAGATAAAATGTTCGAACTTACTACTCTTAATGTAATTATAAAATGTCATATTTTGACACAAAAATAACATTCCTGCTGCTCTCATTTTCGCTAAAACTGATACAAATCTTTGATTTTTAAATAGAACACCTTGTATGTAATTACATTTTTGAAATCTGCAAAAATTTCTGAATACAATACATCTTAAAGAAGTGATTTTTAAAGAATCGAATTTTTTTTGCTTCCATTTTATTTTTCAGTCTAAAAGGCTATGATTTATTCGAATTAATTAATTAATTTGGACTACATTAAGAATAAAAAAATCAAATTACATGAAAAAAAAGGAGTATTTCATGCTTTTAAGTTTATTTTCTTAAATGGTACCATATTGATGCTGTGGTACCACCAAAAAGTATAATTAATGGCGAATCTAATCATATTTTCATTTTTGCTGTGAAATCAATAGAACTGAAATTACAGCCAAAAGAATTCAAAATATTCTGCTTCAATTCATTTAAAAATTTATTTAATTGGAACAAAAGATAACTGTGGAAAACAAATTTAGAAAAAAGACACTTCCTAAGTTTCCTAATTAATTTTTTTGCAGCGCTAATGTGGTCAGTCAGTGTTAAGTCATAACCTTTTTGGCTGAAAAATAAAATAGGACCAAAAAGATTTAAGATTTTTAAAAATCACTTATTTGATGTGTATTGTAATTAGAAAATTATAGAGATTCCAAAAATGTAATAATATACAGAGTGTTCTATTTAAAAATCAAAAGTTGGTATCAGTTTTAGCGAAAATGACATCAGTGGAAATGTCAGTTTTATGTTCAAATTTGACATTTTATAGTGTAGCAAGTGTAGCACCTTTGAAAATGTTAGCTTCATAAATAAAGAAAAAATAGGGGGTGTACTATGATCCTGTTACACCCGATATGTTAATATAATTAAAAAATATGTTGTATTCCTAGTCAATGAACGATTACGTAGCATTTCCCAACACAGGAAATTTAGTTTTTTTAGTTTTTTTTTCAGTTTATCATTTTTCTAAATATTTTGGAACTGGGCGAGGGGGCTAAACATTTTTAAAATTAAATAATATTTTAGGTCTGGAAACTGGGTACCCGTTACAGGTCTTTCGAAATTAAAAAAAAAAGTTAAAAATGGGCCCACCCTAGTGTAGAATCAATAAATTCCATCATACATCACATTTGAAACGCGGCAAATGAAACTTACGAGGCATTATTATGCCAGAAATCAAAGCATACAAATGTAAATTTTGGTACGATTTTACGACTAAATAATTTCCACATGGTACATTTTGACAAATCGTATTGAAATACTGTTTCTTATTATTTATTTATTTATTTTATTTTATTTATTTATTTTTTTCATTTACAAATCTTATTTTAGTTTGGTGGGTTGTAGTCGTGGGAAAAATACACCGTACAACTCGAGTGGATGGTCGATATCACACTCGGCTTTGTTCCCATGTGGCATGAACATCATATCCCCCCTTGTTGAAACAAATTACTATAGTACTTACTGTTAAACTGCACACTCATTTCAATTAAAATAATAATTAAACCCAAACACAATTTAAACAATGCACTGTCTATTTAAGTTATATTAGGCGTACAAACATATTATAAAGCGAATTAAAATTTAAATTTATCAAAAGCAGTATAACGCAATTGAGATGGCGGATCTCACGGGATATGTCGCGAGTTCAAATCCCGGTGTCCATCATGCATTTTTAATTCTATTACACGTCTTACTCATAACTACATACGAGGTGTGTTCAAAAAGTAAGGTTTTTATGAAAAAATATTTAATTGTTCATCAACATTTACACTGTCCCCTTCAAAGTAATCCCCCTCAGATGCAATGCACTTGTGCCAACGTTTTTTCCTATCTTTAAAGCACTTTTCATAAGCATTTTTTGGTGTAGCCTTGAGCTCCTCTAGCGATGCAGTTTTTATTTCATCAATCGTTGCAAATCTCCGCCCTTTCATAGGTCTTTTAGGTTTTGGGAACAGAAAAAAGTCGCAGAGGGCCAAATCCCGTGAATATGATGGCTGAGGCATGATTGTCGTGTTGTTTTTGGCCAAAAAAACCTCTCACAAGCAACGATGCAAAAGCCATGAATTACTTATCCACAATTCAGGACGTTTTTTTGTATTGCTTCTCGCAAATGACGCATAACTTCGAGGTAATACTCTTTATTGACCGTATGACCTTGAGGTAAAAACTCCTGATGCACTACGCCATGGTAGTCGAAAAAAAACAACGAGCAAAACTTTGACATTTGATTGGACTTGGCGTGCTTTTTTCGGTCTTGGCTCTCCTGGGTGCTTCCATTGCGACGATTGGGCTTTGGTTTCTACGTCATAACTATATACCCATGATTCGTCACCAGTTATGACCCTTTTGAGCAAATCAGGATCATCACTGAGGTCATTGAAAAGCTCCTGATCGATGCTCATACGACGGTTCTGCTCATCAAAATCCAGAAGTTTCGGAACAAACTTCGCTGACACACGTCTCCTGCCCAAAACATCCGAAAAAATGCATGACACGAGCCGACTGATATGCCAACATCAGCAACTTGTCTTATGGCAATTTTCTTCACAGCTTCGACGATATTTGCTGTTGTTGACATGCTGGGGCGTTCAGAGTGAGATTCGTCTTCTCGGCCATCTTGGAAGAGGTTGTACCACTTGTCAACATTTTTTTTACTTAGAGTAGACCCACCGTATGCCACTGTCAACATTTCAAGTGTTTTAGAGCACTTGATTCCATTTTTCACACAAAATTTGATGCAAATTCTTTGCTCCATTGTTTATATTAAAAGAAAATCGCCGAGCACAACAAAATACGTCTAACCTTTTTATCTGTCAAAAACAAACTGAGTATGCTATGTACTTGAAACTGTAAACACATGTTCGGGACATGTGTACCAACACAATAACAACAACAAAAAATCGATAATCGAATGTAGGTTGCCCGTGAAACTTGAAAAGTCACCTTACTTTTTGAACACACCTCGTTTTATACTGTTCACATTAGATAATGTTGGTAACGAGGTATTAGCGTGATGGTGACCCAAACCCATAAGATTTAAGTCTATAGCAAATGCGTCAACGCGCCTAAAACAGTTTTCACTTCAAAAATCAGTTATTGCAACAGATTGAATCGTAAATAGATATGTACTTACTAACTCTGTGGAAAGCACGTCCACTTATGTTGACATTTTCTCCCATTACTTCTCCTTCAAGGGCATAATTGGCACTGAAGAGAAAATATGGCATATATATTCCCAATCTGAAGATGTTTCTCTTTAAGTTAAACCTGCAACATGTTAAGTAAATCAAAGAAAAAGCAAATCAGTGGGCGTCGTTGCTTCAAAATTCTAGCTAGTGAACATTCAGATGATCACATTGATTTTTTTTTAATTAAATTAAAGCAGTACACTATTTCCTTTAGTTCAGCGTCGGATTGGCCAAAAATTTCGACATTCTTGTAATAGGCCTTAGCCAGAAACATTTTTTTCCCAGCAGATGCGTTAAACTCCTGAGCTTTCATAGGGTCAATAGAAGGCACATTTAGACTAGGAATTCCTACAAAAAAAAACATATTTTACTGCTTCACGTAATTTTGCTTTTGATTTAATTCCTATTTGAAATTATAAAAATTCCCAAGAATTCTTTCTGAATTAAGAACTTTGATCACAGCCGACACTAGTTTATATTAAAGCTCGGATATATGGTTTTGGAGTAATAAATAAACACTAACGATCAGGCTACAAGACGATTGATAAAAAATGAGAAGTATAAAATACTGGAAAGCAAAAATGGCAATTAAATCCAACATATCTTGTATTTAAGAATTTTGATAGAAAATCGAAATTAGCAAACAATCGCATATTTGATGAATTTTCGAGTAAAAAATCTAATATGTGACTTGATGTTTTGCTCAAAAATTAAACTGGAAACAGTTAAAACCTTTGGGCAAATTTAAAAATTTTTTAGCTTTATTTAAATTTGTCTATACTTGACTGACACAATACTCTGAATTTTATACCATTTTTAATTTCCTTTTAGTAAATAAAAACTTTAAGTTCACTTGTTAACCAAAACAGCTATGGTCAACCTTTCTAGAACAAACATCCCTTTTTGTAAGATTTTTAAATATTTTCTCGGAATTTGTAGATTAAATCCAAAATTTCGTTTATTTTCTAAAATTTACTTTAAAATACCATTTCTTTCCAAATTTTAACCATTTTCTAAAACTCTTTAGTTTAAACCAAAAATTTTAACTTCCTTTCCAAATTCTGTAATGCACAGACCAATAGGTTTGAACATTTATTAGATTCGAAGTTTGGAAACCAAATACCGGTTTCGATCTTGTTAGATCTCGTCAGTTTGGTATATCCAACTCGAATGCTAACAAATGTTCCGACAAGTAAGTACTAAAACATTCATAGGCGTCAAGCGAGTGACTCTTAGTACTACCACCTATTTTCCAAACTTTCCAAACTTCGAATCTAATAAATGTTCAAACCTATTGGTCTGTGCATTATGGAATCCGTCTTCTGGAAACTCTCCTAGAGAGCAACCGCTTCGCTAGGTGGCAGTGTTTCAACTGTTGGTAGTTCAGCTACCTATGATTCACTATACACGCCTGGGGAGGGCGGCATGAATTTGTAGTCTAGGTTGCAATCTTCTTTCATACGACATTGTTGGCGATGGCCATAGTTTCTCTATGGACCAATAGATGGTAGTACTAAGAGTCACTCGCTTGACGTCTGTGAATGTTTTAGTACTTACTTGTCGAAACATATGTTATCATTCGAGTTGGATATACCAAACTGACGAGATCTAACAAGATCGAAACCGGTATTTGGTTTCCAAACTTCGAATCTAATAAATGTTCAAACCTATTGGTCTATGCATTACAGAATCCTTGTCTTCTGGGAACTCTCCTAGAGAGCAATCGCTTCGCTAGGTGGCAGTGTTTCAACTGTTGGTAGTTCAGCTACCTATGATTCACTATACACGCCTGAAGGGCTGCATGAATTTGTAGTCTAGGTTGCATTCTTCTTGCATCCTTTCCAAATCTTTGAATTTCTTCTAGATATGAAATTTTCAATTTAAAAAACAAGTTAAGGTTTTTTGTAGGATTTCCCAATTTTTACTTTTCAGAAGTTTGACTTATTATGTTTCCTAAAATATCGACGTTTTTTTTTTAAATTTCGTGTTAAAACTTTAACTTAAGCCTTTAAATTTAAACTAACATTTTTCTATCGATTTTAAGATGAAAGTCGAAATTTTGAGTAAATATGTCAAAAATTCCGAAAAGTAATTTATTAAAAATATTTCTTTCAAAATTTAGAGTTTTTCAAATAAATAATATATATTATAATAATATAATTTCCTTAAAAGCAATGAAATAGCAAATTCCCATGGAGTTATTTGATCCATAAAAATTTGATCGTAAAAACTACCACAAAAAGAAACTTTTAAAATAAAAACCTACAAATGATCTGAAAATAATAAACATAATGTAGCGACATATTTTTTAAGCCTTTAGACTTGACTTTTTGTAATAAATTAGAGGATTGTATTAATCTAGATCTAATCAAGTGTCTTATTAATTGTTTTAGACTTAAATTTAATTGTTTGATATGTAAATAAAAAAAGTTTTTTGATAAGACATAAAAGTATCTGTCTTGTAATGTAATGTTTAATGTAATACCGATTTGCATGTGCTTCAGTCCACTGTGAAAAGATTCTTTTATACATCTAACGTCCTCTTCCTTGCATTTTTTAAAATATTTGGCTGAAAAATGGTGCTATCATTATTAAAATGCTACCGAATAAAAAAAAATACTCAACGAAGTTGCGCCCCCAAAACTGCATAAAAACAAATTAAACACAAAGCTACAAAGATGCTCAAAACTTTCGCCATGTTGAACTTAGACATCGTGGACAGTATAACGCCTTTTATAAACGAATAGTGCTCATTATCCTTGTAATTAATTCCTCACATTTTTTATCATTAATGAGAACAACGCATTATCAAAGAAAATTGATAAAATTCTATTTATTAAACTCATTAAAGACAGAGCTTAGACAAATATTAAGTATTTTTAAAATCAACATTTCGCATTTTTTTTTCAACATTAAAAATTCAATATCAAATTTTAACTTTTGAACCCAAAAGTTTGAAAAATAAGATTTCAAGAGTTAAGTCAAATTTTGTAATTAAAAGCGGAGTCTTAATGAGGCAGGTGCAACAGGTACAACGGCACACAAAATTATTGAAAATCTTTTTTTTTTTAATTTGGGATCCGGGAAGCGTATTGGCATTGTTCACTATAATACAGACTAGTGATGTAACGAATTTTCGCATGTTTTTTTAATATTCGCATTCTCATTCGCAAGAAATTGTGCGGAACTATTGCTAATCTATTTGGCAATAACACGGAACAGTATTTATGAAATAGCAATGCAAATGCTAAGACGGGGTTTCTTAAATTGGGGTCCATGGACCCTTGAGGGATAAACACTTATTAAAATACTAAATAATGCAGTAATTTATCCAGACGCACCTAGTAAAAAGTATTTTTAAATCCGTTTTTTTTCTTTTCCTAGTAGCTAGCTACAATAACGCAGGGTGGGACACTTGCTCTCTTCTGGTTTATACATCCAAATAACAATGTATACTCTCAACTCTGAGAACCTTATCTATTTTCCATTTTTTTCTAAAAACTAGCTATTTCCTTGAAATTTTCTCAAAATTTCGGTTTTTTTAATTCGTCCTTTATTAAAAAAAAATCTCTGTTTCCTTTGAAATTTCAAATTTATACTAAAATTCAACTTCTTTTTTCAAAATCCGACTTTCTCAAAATTTCGAATTTTTTCCTTAAAATTCGTCGTTTTTTTTAAATTATTGTCATTTCTTAAAATTTGACTTTTTGATTTTTTGAGAATATTAAATTTTTGTAAGGACAAAAATTTCAGAAAATTCAAATTTTAACTCGTTTGGTGAATACTTTCTGATGTCACCCTATAGCAAGGGGCGGGAGGACTTTACTCTTTACTCAAGTAATCGTTAAAAAATAAATTTAATCAAGAAATGTCTTTTTCTTGAAATTTTGGCTTTTTTCAGAAGTTTTCCTTAAAATTCGCCCTTTTCTTCGAAATGTTGATTTTTTTTTAACTAATTTGCGTTTTCGAACCTTTCGATTTTTACCTCGAAAGTTGTCCGTTTCTTCGAAATTAGGATATTTTTAAAATTTTTAAAAAGGGCCTGATTTTAATATTTATTTCATGTCTAATTTCATTCCGACTTTATCCCAAAACTTTTATTTTGATTAGAATTCGTCTTTTTCTAAATTACGAATTTTTACTTAAAATTCTACCGTTTCCTTTCAAATTTTGACTTTGCAGGAAGTTTTAAATATTTTATAGAAATTTCGGCTTTTTTTCTCGAAATTTTGACTGTCCAGAAATTTCAACCTGTTTTTCAAAATCCGTCTTATTCTCGAAGTTTCAAATTGAACTTTTTTATCCAAAATTTGACTTTTTCTCAAAATTCAATTATTTTACTAAGATTTTAATAAACTTACAGAAATTTAGAGAATTAGAGAATAATATTTCAGGGAAATATTTTTGAAAAATGTTTTTTCTTCTCAAAATTCTATTTATTCTCGAAATTGCAACTTTTCTCACAAAATTTTCAAAGTTAGTCCCAGTAAAAAAGTGAACATTCGCATTCGCATTCGCGAATGTTGGAAATGAATATTCGCATTCGCATTCGCATTCGGGAATGTGGGAAAACCAATATTCGTGATATCCCTAATGCGGAGCATCAATGCTCTGAAACGTAGTAAAAAATGGTAAGTAAAAAATGTTAAAACGACGATGGCATTCATTACTAGGACACAGATCTCAAATGAGTATGACAATTCGATTTTTATCAAACTTACGACTTTTTTTGAAAATTTCTACATTTTAAATTCTTTCACTTTTTGAAATTTTGACATTTCAAAATTTATATTATTTCGAAATATTGACTTTCTTGTAAAAATTTCCATTTCAGATTTCTGCTTTCTTATCGAAATGTTGACCCATTTTATAAACATTGATTTGTTAAAAAAATTCAACATTCAAAATGTCCACTTTTTTCAAGTTTCACGTTTTATCAACATTTTGACTTTTCTCAAAATTGCGACTTTCTACTTTTTCTCAACTTGTTTTGTATAAATTTAACTTTAAAAAATCGACATTTCATTGTTTTGAGTTTTTTTAATATTTAGACAGAAATTTTTACTTTTTTTACATTTTGGCTTTTTCAAAATTTCCTTTGCACTTGTTGACTTAAAAAATGCTACTTTTTTAATTTCAAATTGATATACTTTGTTTTTAGAAAATTCGATGTTTTTTCAAAAGTTTGACTCTTAGAATTTGAGCCTTACGCAAATTTCAACTTTTTCTAAAAATTTTAACTTTTTGAAAATGTCGATATTTTAAAATATGTAACCACTTTTAGTTTCAAATCTTTGAGAAAATAAAGTCTCTATTTAACCTCTAATGCTTAGATAAGTATAAAGAATTAAATTTACTCGAAAAAATTTCATAAAAGTATCGAAATTTTAATAGAAACTCAGCATGGTAAAAAAATCCAGTTTTAAGATTAAAAAGAAATAGTTCAAACTATAAAACTTCAACTGAAGATTTCGAGGCAAACTTTAGAATCAAAACCAAAATTTTGAGAAAAGAATATTAAACGCTCTAGAAGAAAAGAGCAGAATTTTGACTTATAACCTTATAAAGTGGCCGAAATTTGGAGAAGAAAAACGAAGTTTTAAAATAGTTAAAAAATCCTTTAGTTGGTCACGAAGGAAAAGCCTAAAAATAATTGCGTCATGACAAAAAAAGTTTTGGAAACGTTGTAATAGAAAGTGAAGCCTAATTGTTTACCTAAGTGGACGACAAAGTTTACTCTGATTCAGAAAAATGTTTTTCACACATGTTTTTTTCAAAACATTTTTGTAATTACTGAAAAAATAAAACACTGAAAAATAATAGTAAATCCTGTAAAATATTTCAGGGATTAAGTTGAATATTTCGACCTTTATAATACATAATTGAAATTTATGCAAAAATTTCATTTTTCTTTAAAATTTTCGACTCCTTTTGAATATTTTAACTTGTTTTTGAAAATTTCGATCGACTGTAAATCTCAACCTTTTTAAAAATTATTACTTTTTTGAAAATTCCGTCTGACTGAAAACCTTTTTTTTTTAAATTTTAACTTTAAAATAATCCAACCTTTGTGAAGAAAGAATTCCACTTTTTTGAAAATTTCAAATTTAAAAAAAACGACTTTTTAGCACATTTTTACGTGTTTATAGTTTTTTTATTGAAAATTTTGACTGTTTTTAAAACATTTAAACATTCCTTTTTTTCAAAATTTAAACTTTTTTAAAATTTTCATTTTTTTTAAATGTTGGCTCTTTTATACATTTTGCTTTTTTATTATTATATTATTTATCTATTATTATACTAATTTCAAAATTTCGACTTTTTCGCAAATTTTGGCTTATTTAAAAATGTTCACCTTTTTCAAAATATAAAATTTTTTGAAAATTTCATTTTATTTATCTTGAACATTTTGACTTTTTCTCGAAAATTTTCATTTAATTTTCAAAAATTTGAAACTATTTTCCAAATTTCGTACCTTATCTTAAAATTTCAACATTTTTGTAATTTGAAAACTTTTTGAAAATTTCGATTTTGTTCGAAAGGTGGACTTTTATAAAATAATTCTGCTTGTTCTAGAAATGATTTTGCCGACATTGTTTTTTCTTGTTTCTGAAGAATTCGTATTTTATTAAAATTACGACCTTGTTTGAAAATATCCACTTTCTGAGAACTATTTTTTTGAAAATTTCGACTATTAAAATTCCCATTTTTTTAAAACTTGATTTTATACGAGTTTAAATTTTAGGCTTTTTGTACAAATTTTGGTATTTGATTTTGGATTGATTTTTTACAAAAATTCCATATTTGAAAATTTCCACTTTTTCAAGTTCTCATTTTTATCAACATTTCGGCATTTTCTTAAAATTTTAACCTTTTTTATAAATTTAACTTAAAAAAGATTGGCATTTAAAAATTTAGACTAAAAATTTTGACATTTTTGGCATTTTTTGGTTCTCTCGAAAATTTATTTTTGCAATTTTTGACTAAAAAAGTCTACTTGTAATAATTTCATCTTTGTTATATATTATTATTTTTTAAATTTCAAGTTTTTTAAAAACGTCGACTCTTTCCACGTTTTCCAAATTGTAACTGTTTCTCAAAATCTTTACTGTTTACTGGTTGAAAATTTCGTCATTTCATCAAAATTTTCACTTTTATTTTAAATTTTTCAACTTTTTTTAAAATTTCTAATCTTTCTCGAAATTTTAACTTATTTTGAATTTCCGACTTTTTTGAAAGTATAATTCCACTTTTTTCGAAATTTTTACTTCCTATAAGAACTAGATATTAATATTTTGAAAATTTCAAATGATGATATTATTTTTAAAAGTGCTGGTTGAAGCAGAAACTAAATAGTAAAGCAATTTTGATCTTCAACATTTCAACCCTTTTCTCGAAATTTCTATATTCTTTTTAAAATTCGTTATTTTTTCAAATTTAATATAATTTTTAACAACTATTGACTTTTACTAAACATTTAAACTTTTATTTATTTCCTAAAAATTTGGACCTGTTTCGCACACTTTGATTTCTTTCGAAATTTCGACTTTTAAAATTCGACGTTTTATTGTTTCCGAAAGCTGCGATTATTTCAACGAAATTCGTTAATTTTCAAAATTTTTAACTTAGTCTCAAAATTTAATTTTTTTTCTTAAAATTTGACCTTTCTTTAAAGTTCAACATTTTTTTCGAAAGGGGAAGTTGTATCAGCATTGTCTTTTCATTCGAAATTATTCTACCAATTCTATCGAAATTCGAATTTATCTGAACATTTAAAGTTTTTTTAATGCGCCTTGTTCTCGAAATTTCAAATTTATTCTCAAAATTTAACTTTCTCTGGAAAGATGCACATTTTTTATTTTATTTTCCTCTAAAAAACATTGGCTTTTTAAAAGTTCGAGGATTTTTTCTACGCTTGCAATTTTTTACAAAGTCTATTCGAAATTTTACAATTTTTCACAAAATTTACATTTGTCTAAAAATTTCAGAATTTAGATTTGTTCTGTTTCAATTTAATGTCGAAATTTGATGCTTTTTTTAAATTTATCTTTTTTTGAGAAGTTTTGCCAAATTCATTTTTTTCGAAATCTTTTTTTAAATTCGTTTTTTTCTGGAAATTTCAACTTTCTCTCGAATTAAATTCATCTATTTCCAAATCTCAAATTTTGATTTTTTTCTTAAAATTTAAATTTCTCTGGGAAATCTTGACCTTCTTTTAAAATTCAATAAGTTTCTGGAGACTGGAAGTTTTATCGACATTTTCTTTTCTTTCGAAATTATTTTACCAATTTTCGCAAAATTCGATTTATCTGAAAATTGGGCGTTTTATTTTAATTCGTCTTGTTTTCAATTTATTCTCAGAATTTGACTTTTTCTGAAAAATTGTAATATTTTTATTTTCTTCTTCTCTGAAAAACTTCGACTTCTAAAAAAGTTGGACAATTTTTTTTAAGCTTTTAATTTTTTACATTTTCTGTCCCTCGAAATTTGACAATTTTTCACAATATTTAAATTTGTTTAAACATTTCAGGTTTGTTATGCGAATTTCAATCTATTGTCAAAATTCGAAGTCTCTTTCTAAAATTTTGCTTTTTTTGAAAACTTATGACGAATTCATTTGTTTAAAATTTTTTTTTCAAAATAAATCTTTTCTTTCAAGTTTTATTTCGAACAAAATTCATCTAATTTCAAATCTCAAAATTTGATTTTTTTTAAATGTGACTTTCTCTGGAATATTTTGACCTTTTTTTAAAATTTAATACTTTTCTCGAAACTGGAAGTTTCATCGACATTATATTTTCTTTCGAAATTGTTTTACCAATTTTCTTAAAATTCGAATTTATCAGAAAATTTGGATTTTTTTTTAAATCGTTTATATTCTCGAAATTTCAAATTTCTTCTTAAAATTTAAATTTCACTGAAATATTGTAAATTTTTTGTCGAAATTTTGAGCTTTCCTAAAAATTTTGACTTTTTCCTTGAAATTTTTCCTCAAATTTGACTTTTTTCTTTTTCTCTGAAAAACTTCGACTTTTTTAAAGTTCGACAATTTTTTTAAGCTTCCAGTTTATTTTAACAATTTTTCTTTTTGATATTTTACAATTATTCAAATAACGCAGAATTATTTAAAAATTTTAGGTTTTTAGTTTGTTCTGGGTTTCAATCTATTGTCAAAATTCGACATTTTTTTTTCTAAAATTTTACCTTTTTTTGAGAACTTTTGATATGATTCACTATACACGCCTGGAGGGCTGCACGAATTTGTAGTCGCATTCTACTTGCATACGACATTGTTGGCGATGGCCATAGTTTCTCTATGGACGAATAGGTGGTAGTACTAAGAGTCACATGCTTGACGGCCGTGAATTCTTTAGTACCTACTTGTCGCAATGTTGTTAGCAATTAGCATTCGAGTTGGATACCAAACTGACGAGATCTAACAATCGAAACAGCTATTTGGTTTCCAAACTTCGAATCTAATAAATCTTCAAACCTATTGGTCTGTGCATTAGAATCCTTGTCTTCTGGGAACCCTTTCCTAGAGAGCAACCGATTCGCTAGGTGGCAGTATTTTCAACTGTTGGTAGTTCAGCAGCTATCTTATGATTTCACTACACATGCCTGGAGGGCTGCATGAATTTGTAGTCTAGGTTGCATTCTACTTTGCAAACTTTTGATGTATTCATCTTTTTCGAAATCTCTTCCTTTTTCTTAATTTTTTAGATATCTCTACCTCTTTCTTGATTTTTTCGAAGTTTTTTTCCTTTTGTCAATTTTTTCGAAATCTCTTTCCTTTTTTGAAATTCGACTTTTTCTAGAAATTTCGGCTGTTATTTCGAACTTTGATATTTGCTGTTTCTATAAATGAAGATTTTTTTCTCACATAAGTAATTCAACTTTTTCTCACGAAATTTCAAGGCTCTAGAGAATTCACAAATAAAACAGTAAAAATCAGAAGAAAAATATTTTTTAGAAATTTTGACTTTTCAATTGGTCTTTTTCTGAAAATTGTAAATTTCATATGTTTTTTCAAAATGTTAATACAAATCAATCAAAAATTTCGGAAAAATACTTCTTAAAACCATAACTTGTTGTCGAAAATTTAAGCAGAACCTAAAAATTCCTAGAAAAGTATTTTTGGAACTGTCAACTTCTGTAGGTCATTTTTTTAATAAGTAATCATTTTCTGCGTGTCTATCGACTTTAGCATTTATTAATTTATTTTTTAAGTGGAATTTAGAGAGCGTCCTTTGTATTTTAAAAGAGCCGCATGCGGCTCGCGAGCCGCTGTTTGCCGACCCCTAGGTTAATATATTACATCGATATTTAAACTTTTTTCTTCTGAAGCTTCAAATTTATACTTTTATGTACTTTTTATGATTTTTTTTTCTAAAATTTCGACTTGAAATAAAATTTAGTCTTTCTCCAGCATCAACATATTGACATATTTTTTAATTCTAGATATTTTTCTTAAAATTATGAGTTGAGACTCGCACTATAAGAAATTGACAATTATAAGTTTAAATTTGGAATTTTCAATATTTGAGTTTGAGTTCAAAAGATTAAATTTTCCAGGATTCGAAATTGTGAGATTAATTTTGAAAAATTGTTAATCATTTTGCTAGTCCTCAAAACTTAGACTTTTTCCAAGAATGTTAGTTTTTTCTTGAAATTTCGATATTCTTTCGAGATTTTAAATTGAGATTCAAAATAAAAAATAGTATAAAATATTCAAATTCAGATTAGCTCTTTTGCATTTAAAATCTAATTTCTGCTAACACTTTTAGCAAAAATTCAAAATTTTTCATGAAAATGTATATTTCAAGAATAAAAGTAAAAAAATCCACAAAAATGCAATTTCAGTTATTTTTCATCTTCAATTTTCTATGAAAAAATTAAAATTTCAAGATCAACGACAAATTTACTAAAATAAAATGCGTATTTTAATTTTAAAGATGAAATTTTAGTAAAAAGTTTAGGTATAGTTAAAAAGTTTGTAAAGAAATTTAGCATTTTGAGAATCGATTTCTGACACATAAGGTCACAGAACAAAGGACCAAACTTCCAATTTTTTACCAGAAATTTTGCGAAAACAGTTATTATTTAAAAAAAAAACACAATTTTGACATCTAAATTCTAAACAATATCGCAATTTCGAGGTTAAAGTCGAAATCGTCGAAAAAAAGCAAAGGGTTCAAAATAAAAATTACTATATTAGCGTAAAAAAAAAATCGTTGGAAGTTTAAATTAGACATTTTCGAAGATATCATTTCAAGTTCCCTCTAGAAATGTTGACCCCATTTTCAAGATCCCAACTTTAAATTGGTATATAAAGTTGTATTTTTTACTGAAATTTTGACTTGAAATTTAAAAATTTCTATGTTAAATTTAAAATAGCGAGAATTGAGCAAAAATGTTATTAAAAAATGATTTCGAATTTTGGAAAGTTTGAAAGAAAAAATTTACGAAAAATCGAAAATTTGACCAATAATTTAAAAAAATAATGATATCAAAATAGGAAAGAAAAATCGAAATTTAAGGAAGTAAGTAAATTTGGAGCTTTCTAAAAAAAGATCAAATTTCCAGTAAAACTCGAATTTGCAAATATGATTGTAAGGAAAGCCGAGTTTCCCTAGCTTGAATGAAAAACATGATACTGCTCTATTTCAAAGTTACAACAGAGAATAATTTTTCTATTTTAAACTCGAAATTTTAGAAAAAAAAAATATTTCGAGTTATTTTCAGATAAAAGTTTAAATATGAAGAAAATGTTAAAAATTTTGAAAAGAGATTCAAGTTAAAACTTAAAACTTTAATTTGGGTTGAAATGTTGAGAATAAAGTCAGCATTTTCTAGAAAATGTGGAAATTGTTAGTTTATAATCGAATTTTTAGACAGAAATGAGAGACTGAAAGTAAATTCCTAATTTTGAGATCAAAGTTGCACGGATTTTTGTAAAATTTTGAAAAAGAAATTTCTAAAAATAATTCCAAACTTAAGGATAAAGTAAAAATTATATTAAGTACAGGGTGTTCACGCGAACATTTTACACATTGGAGCTACTGTATGTTGGTTATTTTGCATCCTACTGCAACGTTAAAAAATGTGTTTTGCATGATTTTCTATGGCCATTCTTGCTATCTCAACAAACAAAAAACAAGTGCACATCAGATGCAATCCAGAGGTCGGCCAACTTGATTTTTTTAAATGGCACACCGTGCATTTTTTAATAAATTTTGATACTGATTTTAGAAATACACAATTTATGTATCTCCTCTTAAAAAAGTTTTCTAGATACTGGTAATAAAATATCGCATTACATGTTTGCGATTAATAGTTGCAAATTTTGAGAATTTTGATAGTTAATTGTTAGTTTTGAATTTTTTCACTGGTTTTGTGTGTTTGCTGAATCTACTTGGTTAATATATTAACATTGGTAAATAATGTATATCTACGAGCTGAATATCTATAACTGACGATATCTAACACGATCGAAACCGGTCTTTGGTTTGCAAACTTCGAATTTTATAAATTTTCAAACTTATTGATCTGTGCATTAGGACTAAAACCTTGACCAGGTTTTTTTATTACTTGCCATCACAGCCATATCAATTTCATGTGCTTCAGTCCATTATGAAGAGAGTCTTTTATACATGGTGGGTAATCTTCGTTGCATTAAAAAATCCAGCTTAAAACGGTTTTTTTTTGGTTAAATAGCAATAAGAAAAGGAAAACTCACGAAGTGGTGTCGCCAAAATCCTATAATAACTAATTAAGTACAAATCTAGGAAGATATGCAAGACTTTCTTCCTTTTATACCTCGATATAGCCAAGAGTATAGTGCCTTTTATAATCAAATAGTGCTGATTATATTGATAATTAATCGTTTATTTTTTTATTAATCATGAGGGCAACATGTTATAATTTTTTTTTAAGTTTAATCCACTCGCAAAGGGTAACCCCATTATGCTTTCGAAGCACTGCGAGTAGGATGCGGAAACAAGGATAGATGGCGATGAACCGACTTCTTAAATAAGGATAGGTTGTAATTTTTGGGGACAATTCCTTTCGGTAACAAGTTCCATAACTTGGAAGTTCTATAGAAAAAAGAGTCTCCGTAGACAGAAGTCCTCACTGTGTCAAACTGGACAGCATAGGAATTTGCTGTCTCCGACCTTCCAGTACGCCTCAAGAATCTTGCCCTTGGGGAGATCAATCCTATTAGTTCCTGCGAGCATCTTTCATGATAGTGCTTGTAGAAAAGAGACAAGTCACCAACTATACGCCTGTGCTATAGTGTTTTGAGAGAATCGGTCAGACTCTAGTCATCAATTAGGCGAATCGTTCTTCTTTGAATTAAATTCAAGAGAGCTAAAGTTTGTTTTGGGGCTGAACTTCAAACATAAGAACAGTATTCTAGTGTTGGCCTAACTTGAGCTTTGTATAGTGTTAATAGCTGATGAGATGTGAAGTATTTTTCAGCTTTTGATCGTCCCAAGAGAAGTTAGTGCCCGCATTCACTCTTAGGATAGATAGATTAGATCCCATCGAAAGGATTTTACCGTCCATTAGTATGTTTGTTACATTATCTCTTGATGTTTTCGTAGAAAAAACGGCGGCCTGAGTTTTTGAAATGTTGAAGTTGACCAAATTGTTCTTACCCCATTCCAGAAAAATCTCAAGATCACGATAAATCGTCTGTATCTGCTGTTCCCTTAGTCGATCTGAAGCAGCGATAGATAATGGTTTGTCGGAGAAAAAAGATGACACAAGGTTACTATCATCTGCGTAGCTGTATATAGGATTGGAAGTTGGAGCTAAGAGATCGTTTATGTGTAACAGAAATCGAGTAGGAGACAGAACAGACCCCTGAGGCACCCCTGCGTTAATCGCAAATGTCTCGGATGAAATGCCATCGCCAACGACCTGAAGAGATCTGTCAGCGAGAAAATTGGATATCAAATGACAGAGTCCAGGAGGAAGACCATAAGATGTTAGTTTGGTGAGAAGAGATCGGTGCCAGACTCTGTCAAAAGCCTTTAAGACATCCGAATACCACAATCCAAGTCTCACCTATGTTTTTCCATAGCTGAGTTACAGATATGAGTAACAGTATGGCAGCTAGATCACCAGTGGAACGTTGTTGTCTAAAACCGTATTGCTTGTCGGAGATGATTCTATTTTCCTCCAGATATTTGAGAATCTCGATGTTGATAACTCTTTTCCATCACTTTAGATATAACGGGTGACAAAGATATAGGGCGATAGTTGTTAGCCAGATTCCTTTTTCCCTTTTTAGGCTGCACTCTAGCAGATTTCCAGATGTTAGGGAATACACCTTCATTGTAAAAGAATGTGAGCAATTTGCTTAGGACAGGAGTCAACTCTGGGGCGCACTTCTTAAGAACAATAGCGAAAATACCATTAAGGCCAGAAGCTTTCGAGGTGTCGAGCTCAAGGAGAATCTTCCTGATTGTGCGTTGTCTAAAAACAACTTCAGGCATCGAAATGCCAACCTTAAGAAGAATAGGGGGTTCTGCGTTTCGAGAATCAAGATTGGAATTTTCAGCAAACATTAAGGCTAACATGTCAGCCTTTTCCTTGGAGGTAGTAGCAATATTGCTATTTTCATCGAGTAAAGGTGGAAAATTCTTTCCAATCGACTTTGCAAATCCTCAAAAGGACCTGGAACTGTTTGGACAGTTGATAAGCCTCTGGCGCATTTTACGATCGAAATCACCTTTTGCCTCATCAATAACCTCTTTACGAGAATTTCGTGCATCTACAAATATGGTCCGAGTCTCGACTGAGGGATTATCCGCCAACGACGATATGCGCGATTTTTGCAGGAGACAGCCCGAGTACATTTTTTACTGAACCAAGATTTACTGGAGGCAGACTCTTTTGGGAGTGGGAAATTGAGCATTCCATACCAATCAGGATAGTTTCCGTGATGGATTCGGCGACTAAGAAAGGGCTGTCTGACTTAAAGCAGTCTTCCTGCCATGGAAAAGATGCAAAGAAGTATCTTAATTCTTCCCAGTTTTCAGAGTTAAAGTGCCAAACCCTACGGGACTGCGTCTGGGAAGGAGGTGGTATATGAAGCGAACGAGAGGCTGCTACAAGCTTGTGATCCGAATTTCCAAGCGGTGATGTCACAGAGATTTTATACGAATTTGTAAGGAAAAGGTCGAGTAGATTAGGTTGATGGGTATCTACATCAGGAATTCTTGTGGGTTCCTCAACTAATTGCGAAAGTCCACAAGTGATGTCGAAAGCCTCTGCCACCCTTCCCGCGTCGTCAATTCGGGAACAAAACCTTAATCAGGGGATGTTGTGTACGTTGAAGTCACCGAGAAGGACAACCTCAGCTTTTGGATAATTCGTTTGTAGGTGATCAAAGGTTACGCAGAGATAAGAGAAGAGCTGTTGGTATGAGGGATCGTTTGGAGACAAATAAAGTGAACAAATGAATATTACTTCGTTTTTGGAGCAGATTTTCAGTCAAATCACATCATGGTCAGCAGATTCCAGTGCTTCTTCTCGTTGACAGGACAGGTCGTTTCGCGTAAAAGCACAAATTCCCCTCTTGTATCGAAATTTTGTGTGCAAATCGTAGTTAGGGCAAAGCAAATGGACTGTATTGATGGATGGGGAGACATGGGTTTCTGACAAAGACATCACATAGGGTCTTTCATTTGGAAGGTGTTGGTGAACCGAGTTTAGATTTGAGTTTAGACCTCGAATGTTACAGAATTGAATTTATGAATGAATTGTTTGAAAGAAACTTGGCCCGTGGTACATTAAAATTTTCCGTCGATTTTGGATTCCCTTGTACACCCTCCACCCGGACATCTGAAGGCGGGGTAGTTTACGTCCGAAATGTTTTGCACGAAGAAAATCCATCATCTTTGTTTTTATTAATTAAAAAAAATCAGATGAGATGAAAAAAGGAAATAAAGAAAAAGACAGAATGAGGAAAGAAGAGAAAGAAGAGAAAGACTCACGTGTCAGAGACGGAAACATGATGTAAGCATCATTTCACCGCCTCCTAGTGATACGTCGAACGACTGAAAGTTCTAGTCTACCACCTACCGATAAGGGGATAGATAAATTGCCATTTAATAAATCATTTTCGGTAATAATTAGACGCTTATGACGTTTACTTTTGTACGATATATTTTATATAAGGCAGGGGGCTCCACGGAGAACTAGATTTATTTATAACGAGCGACCTGCCCCAGCTTTGTCCAGGTGGACGAAAGTCTAAGCTTCAACATGATTTGATTTACTTGAATAAAATTCTCAACATTTATGTTCTTTCTTAATTTCGACTTTATTTTCAAAATTCGACTTTTTGCTCCAAAGCTTCACCTTTAGGAAATCTTGACCTTAAGTTTTTCAAAATTTAGACTTTTTCTTCAACAATCGTTTAGTTCTTTTTTCAACATATTTCCATCCTTCTAAAATTGGATTTTTTTGTAACTTTATACTTGTTTTGGTTCGATTTTCTCTAATTTTAATCTATGTATTTAATAAAAGGGTAAACTTTCGAAAAAAAACAGTAATCTGGAAATTTTGAAAAAAAAACTTTTTAAGGCGATTTCCTCTTTTTGTCAAAATTCGTCTTTACTTTCTTTAAAATTTCGACTTCTCGAAATTTATCTTTTTTTCAAAAGTGTGGTTTTATTCTCAAAATATTTTTTTTTTAAATTGACGCTATCTGGGAAATTTCGACTTTTCTGTTAACACTTTTCCAAAAATTTTGAGTTTTTTAATTCGTTTTTTTTTTCGCATTTCGGCCATCGTCTTTTGGAAAATGTCAGGTTTAAATTTGGAATCTAAGGTTGCATATCTACATTTTTTAATTAAATTTTTATGTCCGGAAAATTAAAAAGATTTTTAAAAAATCTTAAAATGATTTTTAACTTATTTTGGAATTGGAGGTTTTTTGTTAATCTATTTTTCAAAAAGGAAAGTTTAAATTTTGAATTACTATATTTCTTTTTTAAATTAGAGTCAAATCAACAAAGAGCTTTAAAATTTTGAAATTAAATACAAATATTGAAATATAAATTGCAAATCTTAAACATATTTAAAGTTCGTTTTGCATTTAGAAATTAAAATCGTAGAAAAATAGCTTAAAATTGCAAGAAAAAATCGAGATATTTTGATATTTTTCGATTTTCTATAGAAATGTTAAACTTTTTTCTGTTTCTAATTTAAAATAAAAAAGTCTACCATTTTAAATTTTGTAATAAAAAGAAATGTTGAGTTTAAAGACCCAGTTTCGAAATTGTAAAGTCGAAAATTTGGGAAAAAGTCAAAATTTCATGCCTAACCTTAAAATGTCAACTTATTTTGTAACATTTCGGCTTTAATATTTAAATTTCGAGAAAGAATTCAAAATCCTAGATCTCGAAAAAAGTCTTTAGTTTAGACAAAAGTAGTGATGATTGAAAAATCTTTCGATAGATTTTTGTTTATAGCTTTCCAAAATTCAGGATTTTCTTGAATTAAAAGCATAGGTTTGAAGGTCTTTGAAAATTTTAAGTTCTCAAGAATAGAAAATCCGTTTAGATTCATTTGATTTTAAATTCAATTGGCTTAAAATATAATGCTAGTTAATCAGAAGTATTAACTAATAAAAAGTTGATAACTAGTAGAAGTTTTAATTTACAAATTAACTATAACACATTAAAAAATTAATTTCTTATTGAGTAAGGATCAAATAATTTTCAGAATGTGAGGAGTAACATTTCATATTCTTTTGTTTATTTAATTTTATTATTTATTGATATTGTGATATTTAATCAATAATTTACTTCAGAAACAACTCTGACTTTGGTATGTTTTCAAAAAATGCGTTAAGAATCCCGGACACAACTTTCGCGTAATCATATGTGTACTCTTCCTTCGAGTCATTATAAAATTCCTTTTGCTGCTCCAACATCTTGTCATGCAATTCCTTGGACATTCCTTCGAAAGTATATCTTAAATGATCTGACCCGAACTCCATTCGACAGTCTGTCACCTTTAAATATTCTTCTTTTTCTTTATTAAACTGATCCAATTTACATATTGCATATATGACACCATTTACTAAAAGTAAAAAAAAAATTAGTCAGTCACGGAAATTAGCAACAAAAGTGAAAACTTAAAACTAGGAAATAGCGTAGTTTTTTTTATTTTAAATTATTTTAAGTATCAAAAATTAAAATTTCATAATTTGTAAATTAAAATTATTAATATCTATTAATCTGGTTTTCGCATCTATCCGTAACAATTATATACATTTTTATCGATTTGTTTATTTGTTGGTCAAAATTTCATGGATTCCGTAACTCCAATAGAAAATATAAACGAAACTTTATTGGAATACTAGCTGTTACCCGCGAATTCGTTCGCCTGGAATTAGGTAACTTTTAAAGTTTTTCTAGAAAATGTTAACATACTATTTTACTTCCTCGGGGTTTAATTTCCTAAAAAAAAACTTTCAATGGTAGACATGCTCATTTCCCGATGCAGCCATTAACTGAATCTACTATCCAAGCTTAATCTTCTGAATCCAAATACAGTAGACTCCCTCTAAAGTTGCGTTCACCGTACTGGATCGACCGTTAAAATTGCTACTGGCCGTTAACCCTACCATTATCGAAAAATATATACGTTTTATTACTCCTTGCGCGGTTGAGTGGGTTATTCAAAAGTGGCGTTACAACTCGGAAGTCCAATTCGTTGTTCGAAAATTAGAGTAGGCGAATATCCGCGCAACTTCAACGACCGTATCCTGACTACTTTAACTAGCGGACAATTTTAACGGGCGCAACTTTAGCGGGAGTCGACTGTATTTAGGTTATAGGTCCGTCAAGAGTTAGCTGCGATATCTTCTTTAATATTAGATACACAAAGGTGATAAAACAAAATGGTCTGAAATACTGATTAAAAGAAATTAGCTAACGGAATTATATGGTTACACCAAGAACCGCCTGGAAAGTGTAAGGTTGCTTATGCGAACTCACTTTCCGGGATCTACAGAAATTGTAAATACGCACAACAGTGCTGCGTTTGCAGTGGGCCATTTACAAAAAACAAAATAAAATGGGCGGTGAATTCCTTTGAACCCTATAAATCACCAGGAGAAGATAAAATCTTCCCAGCCCTACTACAGCACTGCATAATGGACCTTATAAATTCACTAGCTACAATTTTCAAAGCCAGTTACACGTCAAGCTACATTACAAAATGCTGGAGAGACGTTAATGTGGTCTATATACCAAAGGCAAGCAAACGCCCGTCTGTGCAGCCTGAATCATATAGACCCATTAGTCTAACGTCATTTCTCCTTAAAACAATGGAGAAAATTATAAACCAACACATTAGAAGCAAAGTACTGTCAAAGAATTCGCTTCATGAAAATCAATTTGTCTATCAAGAAGGCAAATCCACAGAGACAGCCTTACACAATTTTGTCAAAAAGATAGAAAGTCCATACTCGAACAAAGAAATAGCTCTTTGTGGATTTATAGACATGGAGGGTGCTTTTGATAACACCTCATATGAATCCATAAAGGCAGCAGCTATCAAAAAAGATTTTGAGAAACCTACCATCGACTGGATCGTCTCCATGTTAGATGGTAGGAGGATCAAAGTAACCTTAGCCAGTGATTCAGTCACAGTGAGCGCAGCAAGGGGTTGTCGCCAAGGAGATGTTTTATCTCCACTGCTGTGGTCCATCGTGGTTGATGACCTCCTAAATATACTTCATTACTCGGGCTTTAAAGCAATAGGTTATGCAGATGATATTACTGTCATTATCAAGGGCAAAAACGATAAAATCCTGTAGGATTTAATGCAAAAAGCCCTGAACACCTTTAATAACTGGTGTTTAAAACAAGGGTTAAGTGTAAGCTCAAATAAAACAATTATAATTCCTTTCACAAAGAGAAGGAAGCTAAATCTAATAGCTCTCACTATGAATAGAATTGAACTTAACTTCTCAAGTAAAACTAAATATCTAGGAGTAGTCCTAGACCAAAAGCTCACACGAAATCCTCATTTGACTAGAATATTTAAGCGAGCCACGACAGCGTTCTGGACGTGCCGCAGATTATTCAGCAAAACCTGGGGTCTGAAATCGAGAATGATCTATTGGTCATATAGGATGATAATTACACCCCTGATCACATACGCTTCTTTGGTATGGTGGCCAAAAATAACGAAAAAGATAGCACAAAACCAGCTGAACATAGTTCAAAGGTATGCATGTCTGGGCATAACAGGCGCAATGAACATCTGCCCAACAGCAGCAATGGAGGTAATGCTAGGTCTAACTCCTCTCCACCTTTTAATAAAGAGGGAGGCAATCAAAGGAGCCTTAAGATTACTGCAATTAAAACAATTTAAAGGAGACTTTGCTGGTCACATGGAAATCCTCAAGGAATGTAGCCCGGTGATTTAAGTAAGATCGGTTGATTATATGCAACCCAGGTACGAATTTGATCATTCAGTACCTGAAGAAAAACTCAAAATATCCATCTGATTTATAGATGGATCAAAGACAGCACATGGGACTGGAGTGGGAATTTATTGCCCTAATTATAGGTTTTCTAAAGCATTGGGAAAAGACCCAACTCTCTTTCAAACTAAAATACATGCAATAGAACTCTGCGATTACGAGTGTATTCGAATGAATCTGAATCTATCATTAACTATGATAGCCAAGCGGCAATAAAGGCTCTTAGCAGCTGCCTTGTCAAATCTAAACTAGTTTGGGACTGTCAACAAACTCTAAAGCAACTGGCTAAACACAAGAGGATCAGCCTTAAGTGGGTGCCAGTGCACAAAGGAATACAAGGGAATGAAGCTGCGGATCAACTCGTTAGAGAAGGATCTGCATTGTCATTTCTTGGACCTGAACCGGCTTTTGGTTTTTCTAAAAGTTAAATCAACAATGAAGTCAAAAAATTGAAAGCAAAGTCAAGAATTTCCCACTGGAGATTATATCCAGGACTACGACAGGTGAAAAGATTCATATCTGAAACGCTTGAAAAGACAAAAGTCTACTTAGAACTCAACAAATCCGAATTGAAAATCCTAACCGGCCTCATAACAGGACATTGCCTTATGAGGTATCACCTTAAGAAAATGGATCAGGCTGAAACAGACCTATGTCGCTTTTGCGCAGAAGCTGCGGAAACTGCAGAACAGGTGCTATGCAAGTGCGATGCGCCTGCACGCAAAAGGCACGGCCAACTCGGATGGGCGTCCTTAGACCCTCAGATGTGGAAAAACTTAATCCCAGATCCATAATAAACTTCTGTAAGAGTTTGAATCTGGGAAGTATATAGATCAGGGTATGCACAAAAGATCTCCTTAGGTCGAGGTGCGGAGTAAACGAAAAGAAATACGAAACGACTCATATATAATCTAATGTAATCTAAATCTAACAGAAATATAACTTTATGTAATCAACTATCCAAAGTCACAAACCATTTTTGAAAGCTCATGATCTGTTAGATTGAAAAAGATCGATGTGTTTTGTTTTAGATATGAACTCGATAACAGCACTTTTATGAAAGAAAGTTTTATTTCTGCTAGCTGCTGAAAAGTCGAAATTTTGGTAAAAAAGTTGAAATTTTGAATTAAAGTGTTTGCTCAGAATATTAAATTCACCCTCGCAATCTCAACTTATTAACATTTCTACTGAAATTTCCAAACCTTCATTTAAATTCACAATTTCTACTTTTTCAAAATCGAGGTTTCAGTAGAAATTCCCAATACAGACCTAAGACAAAAAGATTTTTTTTAGAATTACAACTTTGATTGCAAAGTTTTGCTGTTTATTTCGATTTAAGGAGGAAAAATTCTTAACTCGAAATGTGTACTTCTTTGGAGATTTTGAATTAAAAATAAGTCTTAAAATGGTTACTTCAATCTTAAAATTTCGAATGTTATCTCTTACTTTGTCCCAAAAAAATAAAGTTTAATTTTCAAATTTTACTTTTTTCTCAAAATGTTGATTTTTAGTTTCAAAATTCAAATTTTGGAATTCTTTTTTTAATCATTCCGAGTTTAAATTTTGGGTTTAGCCCCTGTGGGGTTTCTTAATGTATTAGCTGATTAATATATTTAAAAAATCCAAAAATTAAATTAAAAAACTTGTCCCCTGAAACCAAGAAAGATTAAAAAACACAACAAAATTTGCTATAAAACGTTTCGACAACCAAGGTATCATCTTCAGAGAGATAGTAGTAGTTAGAGTAACCTTTGTTGTGTTTTTTAATCGTTCTTGGTTTCAGGAGACAAGTTTTGTATTTCAATTTTTGAAGATAGCCAAGGATCAGTCTGTTCCACCAAAAAAAAATCAAAATTTTCACTCAAAATTTAGAGAAAAAGTTTGAATATTTGAAGGTTGAAATGTTTAGTGAAAAATGTTTTAATAATTCTGAATTTATAAAATAAACATTTTTCGAAATTTTCAATCTTTTAAGACTAAATTTAAACTGAAAAATTTGAAAAAATAGTTGAATAGGTCAACATTTCAAATTTAAATACGAAATGTCTTAAGCAGAAGTCTAAATTTTGTGGATACAATAAATATTTTGTTATTAGATTATTTGATGAAAATAAGTGTTTTAATTTTAATGTCACAAAAAGCGTCTCAAAATTAAACGAAACACTTTAAAATTGTAATAATCTGTTTAGCTCAAAATTACCGAAAGAAACTTGAAATTTCAATTGTAAGAATCAAAAAAAATAATTTTGAGTGTAAACTGCAATTGTGAGAAAAAATTAAAATTAATCTTGATTGATTTCAAAACTAAAAGATTTGAAACAGAAAAATAAAAAAGGAGAAATAACAATTTTTGGTGATTTTGATCTAATATTTGAAATTTTAGGAAAAATTGTAGACATATTTCAAGCCTTAATTTGGAGTTTTGAAAAAAAAAGTGAAATTGTCGAAAGGTTGTCAAAAAGTTTACATTTTAAGTTAATACTTTGAATAAATGGTCCTAATTTTAAGTTAATGTTCGAAATTTTGTAGAATAATTTCAAATTAGGTGTTATAAAAACTGCAATTAAAATTATTGTATTTGTTAGCAAAAGGTTGGAACTTTTCGATTGAAAAATTGAGGAAAAAATAAAATAAAGATTGTAATTTCCAAGGAATACAAATTTGTATGAAAGTTTCTCATTTTTGAAGTTGGAAATATGAAAATTGATGTTTCGATTTTGTTTTATAAATAACAATTAGTTGTATCAGTTATCTTGGCAATTCATTCCTTTAATCTCCTTAAGGTAATGCAACAAATTCGCATTTAAAAGTAAAAAATTTGCGCTCCCGATGTCGATTTTCAGAAGAAAATCAATTTTAATTGCGAACAGTGCCAAATATTTTAAAAAAGAACTATGATCAATCACCAAATACAAATATCTTCAGTTTTTTTTGTACACGCAAAATCCCTCAGATATTCGATATAAGTACCTAAAGTGTATTTCCCGAGGTACAAAATAAAATTTTGAAAAAGTCACGATTTTCGAAAAAAATTCCAAATTAAAAAAATTGAAAATTCGAAATCAAAATTTTCAAAAAAAAAAGAAATTTTTAAAAAAGTCGAAAATTTGAAAAAAGTCGATATTTAAAAAAAGATAAAAATTTTCAAAGTCAAACTCTTAAAAATTAGTTAAAATTTTAAAAAATGTCAATAATTTAAAACCTTTTAAAAATTTCAAATTTTAAAAATGTCAAAATTTTGAATCAAATGGTATTTTCACAATAAGTGAAAATTTTAAAATAAGACGAAATTTTTAAAAAATTCAAAACAAGTTGAAATTTTGAAATTTAAATGAAATTTTGAAGTCGATATTTTCAAAAAAATTGAAAATTTCGAAAAAGTCGCAAATTTTACAAGTCTTAAAGTTTTAAAGTCATAATTTTCAAAAAACACCGAAAATTTTTTGCAAAATTAAAATTTTAGAAAAGGTTGCAATTTTCAGTCAACATTTCCAAAAAATTTGGAAATTTGAAAAATGATACGTTTTTAATAAATGATATCTTAAAAAAATGATATCTTAAAAAAAATGAGACATTTAAAAAAAATTAAAATTTTTAAAAAGTTCAAATTTTGAGAATGCTTCAAAATTTCAAAAATAGTCCAGATTTAAAATAAAATGAAGTCAAATTTTCAAGTCCGCCCAAAATTTTTCAACTCTTGAAGAAAAGCCAAAATTATCAGAAAAATCAAAATTTTGAAATGTTAAAGTTTTGGATAATGAAAACTTTTTAATCGAAAACTTAAAATTTTGAAAAAATGTCGACATTTTGAAAATGTAGAAAGTTTCAAAAATAAAATTATTGAAAGAAAAATAAGAAAAAAATAAAAATTTTTTTAGAAATTGATATTTTAAAAAATACCGCAATTTTAAAAATCGAATTTCCCACCTAAGTCAAGTTTGAAATAGTTGGAATTTAAAAAAGTAGTCAAAATTTTGAAAATAAAATATAATTGTTAATTTTCAAAAAAATTAAAATTTTAGAGGTTTTGAAAAAGTCGAAAATTTAAAAAAGTTTAAATTCTTAAAACAGTCAAAACAATTACATATTCAAGAAAATTAGGATTATTAAAGAGTAAAAATTTTGCAAAAAAAATGTTCAAATTTATAGAATCGTCGAGATTTTCAAAGAATTCAAAATTTTCGAAGAAATCTAAAACAAATTAAACAAAAATTTTTGACAACAACTTAAATATATTTAAAAAAGTGAAAAGTTTCAAAAACATTTTGAAGCAGTCAAAATTTTGAGGAAAAGCTGACATTTTTAAAAAGAGTCCAAATTTTGACATGCAGTTGAAATTTTCCAAATAAAGTCTATGCTTTGAAGTACATTCGAAGTTTTTAAAAAATTCAACCCTTCAAAAAACTACATTCTAAATTCTAGAGAAATAAAAGTTTTAAAAAATATCAACATTTTCAAAGAGGCAAAATTTTGAGTTAAAATTTTGAAACATTTAAAAACCAAAATCTTAAGAAAACTCTAAATTTTGGTAAAAAAGTTGAAATTTTAAACTGAAGTCGACGTTTTGTAAAAAATTAATATCTTAAAAAAAGCCAAAATTAAAAAGGTTGAGAATTTCAAAAAACTCGAAAATTTGGAAAAATATTTGAATTTTAAAAAATCAATTACCGTGGCCACTGGTAATAATGAGGTCGGGTGACATACTAGCAAGTTTGTCTCACAATTTTAATCGACCAAAAAAAAGCAAAATTATTCAAAATAACATCCGAAATTATCCGAAACATTTATATCGGTTTGGGTTACGGATTCGAATATTTATTTATTTCGGATATCCGACAGTTTCGGTTATCGTTACGGAGCTCCATAACATCCCTAACGGAAACTAAAATCTCAAATAACAGAAGTGAGATTATGGGTAAGCTAGTTAAAGATTATTACGTTTATATTTAAAAATTACGTCAATTGCAGATGTGAGGGATATGGATTTTACTTATATTAGGCGTACAGATATGTTATAAAGCGAATTAAAATGTAAATTTGTCAACCGAGTAGCGAGTTCAAATCCCAGTGTCGCTCATGCATTTTTAATTCTGTTGCAAGTCTTACTCATGGCTACATATTGTACTGTCAATATTAGAACATTTTAGTAAGAATATATTAGCGTGATGGTGACGCAAAACCAAAATGGGTCAACGCGCTTAAAGCAGTTTTCACTTCAAAAATCAGTGATTGCAACTGATTTATTCCTCAATATCTATGTACTTACTAAGTCTGTGGTAAGCACGCCCACTTAGGTTAACTTTTTCTCCCAATATTTCTCCTTCAAGAGCATAATTGGCGCTAAAGAGAAAATATGGCATATACACTCCCAATCTAAAGATGTTTCTCTTCAAGTTAAACCTGCAACATGTTAAGTAAATCAAAGAAAAAGTAATTCAGTGTGCGTCGTTGCTCCAAATTCTAGCTACTGAACATTTAACTGATCACAGTGTTTTTTTTTCTAATAAATTAAATTAAAGCAGTACACTATTTCCTTTAACTCAGCATCGGATTGCCCAAAAATTTCGACATTTTTGTAATAGGTCCTAGCCAGAAACATTTTTTTCCCAGCAGATGCGTTAAACTCTTGAGCTTTCATGGGGTCGATAGAAGGCACGTTTAGACTAGGAATTCCTACAAAAAAAAAGCATATTTTATTATCTTCGAGTGATTTTGCTTCTTATTTAATTCCTATCTGAAATTATATGGATCAGAAGGTCAAAGATCAATTATACATTCATAAATAAAGAAAAGATAGGAGAAATAACACAGGCATAAAATACAATAACGAGCTATACCCGGAATATAACATACATCTGTTAAACGAGGAAAGCATTAGCAACCAGTATAAAAGAAGACTGGAAGAGAAGCTAAAGGTAACTGATCCACAAGATAATATAGAAGCTGAACATGAAAGAATTATAAAAGCAATATACCAAGCCGCAAAGGAGGCTCTTGGATTGAACGAGAAAAGAGATAAAAAGAGAAGTAACAATAAATGGATGTCAGAAGAATTAGTACAAGAAAAGAATGAAGCATACAAAACTGGCTAGCCAACGAACTTAGAGGAATAGAGGCAAGAATAAACAATTTCAAAGAAAGATAAGAAGACGTATAAAAACAGGTAATAATTTCTGGTGAGAATTTAAATGTGCTAAAATAGAAAGCAAAATAGAAGGATCCCAATCAACGGAGGCAAGTACAACAAGAAGAGGAAAGAAACATAGATGAAAATCTAAGGACTACAAGACAGGAAGCTACTCAAGTCATAAAAGATATAAAGAACAACAGAGCTCCAGGATCAAGAGGAATCATGAACGAAATGCTCAAATATGGTGGAAACATCCTATGGGATCAAATTACTAAGTTATTAAATATGTGCTTAGAAGAAAATCGACTACAGCATGCATGGAAAACGGCACACTTAGTTTTAATATTTAAAAAAATCCAGCGCTCTGAACCTAATAACTATAGGGCACTAAGTGTAATAGCAAGTTGAGTAAATTATTTGGTAGATTTATTAAACTGAAAATACCAGAAAATATAGGACACATAATAAATGAAGATCAGAGTGGATTTAGAGCCGGCCGGTCATGTGTGGACAATTTATTTTTAATACAACAGATTGCAGAAAAGAGCAATGAATATACCGAAGAAACCCATTTAGCACTCATAGATCTTGAAAAAGCTTATGACTCAATTCCCAGGATGAAATTATGGGACGCATTAGAAGTGGCGGGTACGGACCCGCGAATAATCAGAATAATTAAGCAATTCCATATAGACCATAAGGCATATGTGAAGCATAAAAAGGCATTAACACCTGCGATTGAACCAAATAAAGCATTACGCCAAGGATGCTCTCTTTCTCGTTTATTGTTGAATATATATTTAAAAATAGCACTAAAAGAGTGGAAACGCAGATGTACACTAATGGGTATTCAAGTGGAGAGATGAGTTTCTCTTCAACATTAACTTTGATGATTATCAAATGTTATGACTTGGAGTCCGTGTGGGGTTGCTAGAATCCTCCATCAAGTGGTGGATAGGGGAACACCTCCCAGATGTGGGTGATACCGGAGAAATTAAATATCCGGGGCGAACCAAAACTAGCCTGAGAGTGGGAAGTATTATATTGAAGCATAACGAATTTGATTCAACACTGGTTCAAGAATGAACACTGGAAAGCATGACTAAAGCAGCCTAAGTGGTTTCCACACTGCAATGAGGAAGGCAACGGGAAACCACCTCATTACCATTCCCTAGTATATTAACATGGCTATTACAAGCCAGCTAGAAAATGATACTGATCACCACGGATACCAAGATCCGGCGGAGGGGGGGGGGGAACAATCTCAAGACGGTGAGGCCTCCTCGGTCGTCAACCGGCGAAATCCCCACCAACAACAATATAACGCAGACAGAAAAAGAACCTGGTGCACTAAGATTGGTACATGGAACGTCCAAAACAACCTATGAATCTGGCAAAATCCATAACGCTAGAAAAGAAATGAAAACACTATTAATAGGAATAATGGGAGTAGGCGAGATGCGATGGACAGACTCTGGCCAATGTGCGGTCAGTAATTATCAAATTTATTACTCAGGAAATCCCAACGGTAAACATATAAATGGAGTGGGTATAATTTTAAATGAACAAAATGCCAGGCATGTTACAAACTTCGTCCCCTGATTTTACTTCTGATGAGTAGTAGTCTCGTCTGAGACTACTACTCATTCACCTCAACACTAGCCCAATTAAATCTAACATCATACAAGCATACGCCCCTACAGCGGACAAAACGGATGAAATAATTAAAGCCTTCTATAACGATTTAACGAACACACTAAGAAGCCTTCCCAAAAATGAGTTAACAATAATCATGGGTGATTTTAATGCCAAAGTTGGCAATGGCAAATTTGAAGACTGTGTAGGACCTTTCGGACTCGAAGAGCCGTAATGAACGCGGAGAACAGCTGATTGACTTTTCAATCGAAGAACGGTTTGTAATCACCAATACCTTTTTCAAACTTTCCAAGAGAAGACTGTACACCTGGAAGTCACCTCAGAATATCTCAAATCTTATAATGAGAAACCAAATAGTTTACCTTATGGTTAGCAAAAGATTCCGGAACTCAATAGCACCAGTCAAAACACATCCAAGAGTTGACATCAAGACAGATCACAGCTAACTCCTTGGCACAACAAAACATAAGTTGAAAAAAATTGAGCGAGCAAAAACAAAAAAAACAGGACATAAGACAACTGAAAAACGAACGAATAAAACAAAATGCATAGCAGTATATGAAAGAACACCTAAATATTGAAGACGATATTGGTAATACAGAAGAAGAACTCTGAAAACTACACACAATAACTCAAGACATACTCGACAAGTACCTAAAACCAAAAAAAAGTAAAGAAGAAAGAGTGGAAAACCGAAGAGATTTAAGACATGATGGAAGACAGGCGAAAGGTTAAAAACAGGGATATAGCAAAATACAAAAAAATAGATAAAAAAATTAAAAATGCTATTAGGAAGGCAAAAAATGAATGGTTGAGGGAGAAATGCACAGAAATTTAATCACTACAACAAAAACATGATCTGTTCAACCTCCACAAAAAAGTCAGGGAGGCGGCATTCCTATATAAACCTAAACAGGTTGGACGCCTGACCGATCAGGGAAACTTAATAATTGAAATAGAACAGAAAAGAGATGTTTGGGTGAAATATGTGGAAGAAACATTTAGGGATGAAAGACACATCACAAATAAAACAGATTGCATAACTGGGCCTCTATTTTCAAGTGAAGAGATAAGAACTGCGATAAGAGGAACCAAAGACGACAAAGCAACAGGGCCTGATAACTTTTATTCAGAATTCCCAAAGTTGGTGGATGACAGTGAAATAAAATGGCTCACAAGAATATTTAATAATATTCACAATACTGGAATAATTCCCCAGAGCTGGTTGAAATCGACATTTGTAACTTTACCAAAAAATTAAATGCAAAAAAGTGTGATGTACATGGAATTATAAGTGTTATGAGTCACCTATTTAAAATCATCCACAAGAGATTATACAAGAAACGCGAAGAATATATAACACGCACACAATTTGGGTTTCGTGATGCCCTGGGCACAAGAAAGGCACTATTTGCAATTCAAGTGCTGTTACAAAGATGCAGAGATGTCAACTGCGATATATATATGCTTTGTAGACTATCAGAAAGCGTTCGATAGAGTTAGACATAATAAGCTTATATCCCTTCTTCAAGAAATTGGCAGAGATGATAAAGATCTAAGAATCATAAAAATATCCACTATAACCAAACTGCTAACATAAGAGTGGACAACCTACTGACAGAAGCATTCTCAATAGAGTGCGGAGTATGACAAGGATGTATATTATCTCCCATGCTGTTTAATGTATACTCCGAACATATCTTCAAACAAGCCTTAGAAGAATGTGATGAAGGCATTCTAATCAACGGCGAACTCTTAAATAACATTAGGTAATTGAACGACGGTAAGAGAGGGAGAGAAAATGGTTTAACATGATCACAACTGGACTGACCCGCATAGCTACCAACAAAGTAAGAATAGCAATGCTAGTCGCCAACATTCGGAGCGAATAGGCACTGCAAGAAGAAGATGACTTGGAGTTCATGCTTAGAAGATCATACAACACCTACAGTGAATGGGGACTTAATATTAATATTGATAAAACTGAATACCTAGTATTAAATTCGGACACTAAATTTCAAATCATGGTTAATGATAACTTAACCATTAAGCAAGTAGAAAAAACTAGATACTTAGGAGTTTCCATCACTAAAGAGGGGATATGACATGCAGAAATTAAAAACCGAATAGAAGAGAGTAGAAAGATCTTAGGAGCACTCAATCCAGTATGGTGGGATAAAAACGTATCTAAGCAAACAAAAATTTGAATGGGTAAAACCCTAGTGGTACCAGTACTACTGTATGGAAGTGAAATGCGGAGGGTAAGAGAAGGCTCGACACCATTGAGATGGATTATCTAAGAAGGAGCGCCAGGATATCACGTTTAGAAGGAAAATGGAACGAGGACATTCGAAATATAATAAACCCAAGGGAAACCATAGTAAATAGAGTGGAAAAAAAGGGGCTAAAATGTTTCGGACACGTACTTCGAATGGATAAAAAAAGGTGGCCACATTGAATACTTAAATGGAAACCCACAGGAAGGAGAAGAGAAGATCCGAGACGATTATGGAATAAAGGAATTGGGAAAGCCATGGAAAGCAGACAGTTAGAAGACGAAGATGCACAAGATAGAAGTAGATGACGTTTAGGTGTAATGGAAATGCAAATATAATTTGTTTTAAAACCTTAATTTAAAAAAAATTATAATAATGTTCAAGAATCTTTTTCAAATTGAGAATTTCGACCACAGCTGACACTAGTTTGTACCTAGGTGGTTCTGGAGTAATAAACAAGCACTAACGATCAGTTGTTTATGCAAGGTGATTGATAAAAAATAAAAAGTTCAAAAGGGGAGATATTAGAGAACAAAAATGGCAGTTAAATCAAACAAATCTTTCTTTTTATTTATTTTTATATTTAAAAATTTCGCTGAACACTTCAAACTTGTAGATAAAATCAAAATATTCAAAATTTTTTTAAGTAGATTTGAATTTTGGCTGACGCAAAACTCAGAATTTTTCTTTTTTCTTCCGAAATTTTTTCTCAAAATTTTAATCTAACTTATTTGTTAGAACATTTGTTAGCATTCGAGTTGAATATACCAAACTGACGAGATCTAACAAGATGGAAACCGGTCTTCGGTTTCCAAACTTAGAAATCATAATAAATGTTCAAATCTATCGGTCTGTGCATTAGAATCCTTGTCTTCTGAAAACTTTCCTAGAGAGCAACCGCTTCACTAGGTGGCAGTGTTTCAACTGTTGGTAGTTCAGCTACCTATGATTCACTATACTCACCTGGAGGGCTGCATGAATTTGCAGTCTAGGTTGTATTCTACTTGCATATAACAAAAGTAAGTAAAAACTTCAAGTTCATTTGTTAAAAAAAAAGAACCATGGTATGTCTTTCTAGAACAAACATTCCTTTTTTCAAAGACTTTTAACTTTTTTCTCTAGAAATTTCACTTTTTCTCGTGGAATTTGTAGATTATATCCGATATTTCGTCTTTTTTCTAAAATGTACATCAAATACGATTTTATTTTTGTTTCAAAATTTCGATTTTTTTTAGCTCTTTTGCTTACACTGAAAATTTTAACTTCTTTTCCAAATCTTCGAATTTATTCAAGAATGTCATGCCTAATGGGTCATCCTTAAATATCGTCACACATTAAGGGGGTAGAAGGGGTCACAGTGACATTGTGTGACAAGAGGGGAGATGAGTTACATATACAAATCGAAAATATTAAATCTCTCAATTTTAAATCTCTAATAGTGGTGTAGCTAGGAACCTATAGATCTTTGAGCAAAAAATTTTGTAGAGACCCTATTTCTTAAAAGTGTATGCCATTTTTGCAGGACAGTTGTCAGGAATTTTCTTTCGGATGGCTCAGATCTCAAAGAACAACAAAAAATATTCACATTGTACTTGGATCTATAAATTGCAAAATACTGATTTTATCGCATTACGTAACCGCTCGCATGAGTGAAGGCAGAGTGGAGCCACTGTTCCTCTTTATCAGTAATTAAGCGAAAATATTTATTCAGCTGAAAGAACTTTTTTATGCAAAATATCAACTTTTTTCAAAATTAGTAGTTTTCTTAATTCATTTTCTCAATTGCCACTATTCTCAAAAATTGACTTTTTGCTCAAAATTTTGCTTTTTCTAGGAACTCGAACTTTTTTATAATTACCATATTGTTTTCAAAATTCCTCATATATTTTTTAATAATGTATGCTTTTTTTTGAAATTCCACTCTTTAGAGGTTTAGATTTATTTCGTAAAATTCTTTTTTTTTCTTGAAATTTAAATCTGTTAATGAATAAGATATCATTTTTTCTCAAAAAACAATTCTTTCTTCAAAATTTGCTTTTCTTCCTTTTTATTTTCGATTTTAACTTTTTTTCTCAAAATTTTGACATTTGTTTGACTTTCTTTTTATGTTCCTTCTTTTTTTTCTCGAAATTTTGTTTTTCCGACAATTTCAATTTTTTTTAATCCGACTTTTTGGAAATGTCAGCTATTTTCTCAAAGTTCGGATTATTTTCGAAATTTTAATTTTTATCTCAAAATTCAATCTGTAATGGTTCTTCATATTCCAAACTTCGTACTTTTCTCAAAGGTTCGACTTCAGGATCTCACTTAAAATTTGACTTTCTCAAGAAATAAATTGACTTTCGCCACCTTTTTTTTTCGAAGTGTTGAGTTAATTTCAAAATTCATCTCTATCTTAAAACTTTGATATATTTCCAAAAATTTTTATTTTCGAGATTTAATTTTTTCTGGAAAATTTAGCGTCTTTTTTTATTTCGTATTTTTCTAAAAATTTCTAGCTTTTTTCCAGCTCATCTTTTTTCCCTCAAAATGTTAGTATTTTTTTAAATTATGACTTTTTGTTCAATTTGGTTGTTTTTGAAATTTTAATCTATTCTCAGAATTCATCTTTCTCTTTCGAAATTTCGACATAATTCCCAAGTTTGGACTTTTCTAAAAATTTCACTTTCTTGGAAAATTTTGGCGCTTTTTAAAGTTGGACATTTTCTTTGAAATTGCGATGCGTTTTCCAAATCTGTTTTACTTTTCTCGAAATTTCGTTTCATTCTCAAAATTTGTCCATTTCGATATTTTGACTTTATTGCTAAAATTGGGGTTATGTTTTTTAATTTAAGTTGCTATGAGGAATTTGTTTTTTATTTCAATATTTTATAATTCTGAACTTTTCAATTTTTTTCTTGAAATTCGCTTTTTTGCCATAATTCTTTTGTTTTCCTGAAACCTCGCTTTTTTGCCACAATACTTTTATTTTCTTAAAACCTCTTTTCTTGAAACCTCTAGAAATATATTTTTTGAAAATATTAATTTTTTTTAGATATCAGAGTGATGTCAAATGGAAATAAAAACATAAAAATTATAATAAAAGTTTGCAAATTATCTAAATTGGTACCTAAATTCATCTTTTTCCAGAATTTTAGAGAAGCAACATTTTTGATAAAAATGTTTTTCGAAGATTTCAGAAAAATATTATTTGGAAATTTCGACCTTTACTCGAAATTTTAACAATTGAAAAATTAAATCTTTTAGAAATTTCGACTTGTGACCATCAATTTTTCGACTAAAAGTGTTGTCTTCATTTTAAGCAAACCTACCTATGGCCACGATTAATTTTTAAGACAAAAATTTTGAGTACATTAAAATTTGAACTTATTAGAAAAATTAATGGAAATTTCGAAAAACAAAAACAAGTTTGAAATTAGAAATAAACATTTTTAGAAATTTCCAGAAAAAAGACATTTCCAGATAAAAGTAGCAATTCTGAAAAAAGTTAAAATGTCTAAAAAATGTAGAAATTTATCGCTTGAAGTAGAAATGAAAAAAAACTTGAAAAGGGTCTCGAGTTTAAAATTGAAATTTTAATTTATAGGAGAAATCAAAATTTCAGAAACCAAGCCCAAATTTGTAGAAAAAATCAAAATTATGAGCTCATAATCGAACCTTTAGAGAGAAAAAATAAGAATTACAATCCAACTTTCGAGAATAAGAATCGAATTGTCTAAAAAAACCATAATTCATATCGAAAAATTTTTTTTTCAATTTTCAACTTTATAATCGGATTTGTTCATAAAAATAAAAATGTAAACAGTAAAATGAAAGTTACGAAAAAAATCGGGCAAATTTATATTAGAATCGCTCTTCAAACCTTTAAGCTGCGATAAAAAAAATTCGAAATTAAGTCGAAATTTCAAAATAAAATTAAAATCTCTAAAATGAATGTTTAGAATTTTAAATATCAATTTTGGGAAAAATAATTAAAAATTATAATGAATTTAGAACTAAAAAAAACCTATAATAAGGATTTTCTCGAAACTTGCAAAAGAATTTTTGGCTCATACATACGCCGAAAAATATAATTAATTTTTGTAGTGCTGTTTTAATGTAATAATTTTTAAATTGAAAGTTGCAAATATGTCACGTCAAACTAGGGGGAAGGAGTCATACAAATGTGACCACCTGTGGCAAAAACGCAGCGGGGTGTCCAAAAAGATGGCCCCTAATGTAGAGATGTTACTTATTAAAAACTTTTAATTTAAAAGTCAATATTAAGTTTTTTCAGAATGTTCCAATTTTATTTTTCAAAATTTTGACTTTTTACTTGAGTATTTCAAATTTTTATGTTTTCTAAAATTTCAGCGTTTTTTTTTTCGAAATTTCATATTAAGACTCAGACTCTAAGCTTCATATTTAGGTTAACAATTTTTTATCAATCTTAAGATGAAAGTAGAAATTTTGTGTAAATATGACAAAAATCCAAATTCATTATTAATATTTTTTTTAAATTTCGAATTTTGCAAATTTTAAATTTCCTTAAAAACAATGAAATAGTAAATGTGCGTGGAATTGTTTGATCTAAGAAAAATTGGTCGTAGTACCTACCACAAAATAAAATTATTTTGAAAAGCCTTTAGAATTTTTGATCTAAATATAATCAAGTATCTTACCAATTGCCTTGGACTAGTCTTTCCCAGTGGTATGCTTATCCCCAGGGATACAGGAAGAGTTTGGTGGGGGTACGTGCTGAACCGGACGGTTTTAGATTACTCAAAAATTAGAAATGAATTGTTTCTAAAAACGTAACAAAACTAACTTAATCAGATTGCGCAGCTTTAAAGAGTTTGTGCATATTGCAGAATGATGTTTGGTTCAAATTCGTTAATACCTTCAGAAGACAAATAGACAGGCAAATACACTTCTTCATGTATGTATTAGTTAGGATAAAATTTTTTAACGAGGGGTACTCAACGTCGCAAAAAATTATGGAAACGGTACACAGATGTAGAAAGCTTGGGAAACACTGCCTTAGACTTTTAAATTTAAGTTTGGTATGTGCGTAGAAAAAAATTTCTTGGAAAAACATATAAATTTTCTATCTTACTAAAAACAATTAATGTGTGATGTAATACCGGTTTGCATGTGCTTTAGTCCACTGCGAAAAGATTCCTTTATACATTTAACGTCGTCTTCTTTGCATTTTTTAAAATATTTAGCTGAAAGATGGTTTTATCATTATTAAAATGCTACCAAATAAAAAATACTCAACGAAGCTGCGCCCCCAAAACTGCATAAAAACTACCTAAACACAAAGCCACAAAGATGATCAAAATTTTCGCCATTTTAAAGTCAGACATTGTGAACAGTAGAGCGCCTTTTATACACAGATACTGCTAATTATCCTGGTAATTAATGCCCCACATTTTTTATTAGTAATATGAACAATATATTATCCTACTTATTAAACTCATTAAAGACAGAAATTAGACAAATATTAAGTATTTTTAAAATCAACATTTCCCATTTTTTGATGAACGGACTGGTCCTTGGTTATCTGCAAAAATTGAAATACATAACTCTCTCTGAAGATGACAGTTTGGCTGTCGAAACGCGTTAGAGCAACCTTTGTTGTGTTTTTTAATCTTTCTTGGTTTCAGGGGACAAGTTCTCTATTTCAATTTCCCATTTTTTCTCAAAATTTAGAATTCAATATCAAATGTTCAATGTTTTCTTCGAAATTTTAAATAAAAATTCAAATTTGTTTTTATAAATTATTTAATGCTTGCAAAAAGTCTGGGGATTAAACCCTAAAGTTTGACAAATAAGTTTGCAACAGTTAAGTCGAATTTTGTAATTAAAAGCAGAGTCTTAACGAGGCAGGTGCAACAGGTACAACGGCCCAAAATTGTTGAAAATGTTTTTTTTTATTTGGGATCAGGGCCCACTCTATAAAACGATCATCTCAAACTTTTGTCTGGCTTGCAGGCAATAATCGACTAACAACATACACGTTCAGCTTTTGACTCCGATTATGGACTGCAAACTTTGACTTGTCTGAAAACTGCGTGTAAGCGGTGCACGTTGGACTTCAATCTGTAGTGCGTAAGACCATGGTATCTTCGATATCCGCAAGTGAGTGGCCGGCATTAGCCTTAAAAAGTCAAAAAGTCGAAATTAAAAAAAAAGGAAATTTTTCCAAAAACGCAAATCGAAACTTTGACAAAAAAAGTAAAAAATTTTAAAAAATCGGAAATATTAGGAAAATTGAAAGTCTTTAAAAAAAGAATCCAAATTTTGACGAAAGTCGAATTTTGTGCAAAAAAAATACAAATCTTAATATAACATCAATATTTTAAAAAACAAAATAAAATTACCAGACAAATTAAAAATTTCGAACCTTTTTTGATAATTTCGATTTTTCAAAATATTTACTTTTCGAAAATTTCGTATTAAAATTCTTCTTAGCAAAGTTGAAATTTTTAAGTCAAACCTTTCTATTTTTAAAAAGGTTTGACTTAAAAATTTTAACTAAAATCTTTGGTTTTTCAAAGATTTTAATTTTAATAAGAAAATTTGTAACTTTGAAATTTCGTTGTTTCCTTGAAATTTTGAGATTCAATCAAAATATTGACTTTTTTTCTCAAAATTCTTCGTTTTTCGCAAAATTTGTCTTTTGGTTATGAAATTTGAAATTATTTTTAAAATCTGCCTTCTATTTTATCACAATCTAATTTTTTGAAATTTTGAATTTTCATCTAAATATTTCTCTTTTTTTCTTCAAAATTTCCATGTTTCAAAACTCGACTTTTTTGGTAATTTTCAATTTTTAATAATCCAAATTTCTGCAAATTTCGAAGTGTTTATCAAAATTTGACTTTTCTCCAAAATTTGGACGATCTTTTGATAAAAAAGTAGAATATTTGAAAACATTTTTTTGGAAATTTAAAATTTTTCTATAAATACAAAAATATTGGAAAACTTTTTTTGCAAATTTCAAAGTTTTCGAGATTTTTTTAAATCCAATTTTCTGAAAATTCCAACTTGTTTCTGAAAACGTTGACATTTACCTCATTAATGCATATTTTAATGTCATGGCGAGGCTCTTGTCTCCCTCAAGAAAAAGAAAAAATAAATATTCAACCCGAAAATTTTGACTTTTTCTCAAATTTGGCAGATTTTTTTTCAAAATCTAACAAAATTGAAGAGTGAGATATTTTGAATTTCTATTAGATTTCGACTCTTTCCTTAAAATTTCAATCTTTTTCTCGTAATAACTTTTTCTGGAATTTTTTTTTTCATAATTCATTTTTGTTTTTAGAAATTTTATTTGTATTTCTTAAAATTCATTTTTTTCTCAACATTTAAGATTTCTTCACAATTCTTTTTTATTTTATTTATGTTTATTTTTTTTATAAACATCCATTCTGAAAATTTGGCTTTCTATGCAACATCTTGATTTTTTCTCAGAATTTCTCTTTCTCTGAAAATTATAAATTTCTTCTTTTCAAAATTCGTTTTTTTTTAATTTCGCTTTTTTCTTAAAATTTGATTTTCTCCCAAAATGTTCTTTCTCAATTTTAAGGTTTTTCCCGAAATTCGCTTCTTTTTTTTAACAGTAGATTCTTTTTGAGATTTTCTACCTACTAGAATCAGAACTTTCAGATATTTTAACTATTTGTTAAAATTTGTCTTTTTCTCGAAATTTTCATATTTATTTCAAAATTCGGTATTTAATATTTCTGAAAATGACGACTTTTTCTTGAAAATTGGTCTTTTTTTTCAAATTTCGATCTTTTATTCAAAACTTCTGTTTTTTTTTAATTTCATTTTTGAAATTTAGATTTTTTTCTTTGAAATTCTTCTTTTTCTCGAAATTTCGACATTTTTCTCTAATACGTCTTTCGAAGTTTCTACTTTTATGATCCTACTAATCTCAACTTTTTTTTTCGAATTTCGTTTTTTGTTTTCAAAATTTTGATTTTTTGTTAACAATTCGTCTTTTTTATAGACAACACTCTCAAAATTTGACTATTTTTCAAAATTTAACTTTCGGTGGAAAATTTCTATTGTTTTCTTGAAGTTTCGTCTTTTTGACCGAAATTCAACTTTTTCCGGATTTTTGATTTGTTTCTTTCGTTCTCAAATTTCTATTTTATTCCAAAATTCAATTCTTTCCTAAAATTGAGTTTCTTTAACAAATTTCTATCATCGACCGTCGAAATTTCCAACGTTTTTTTCAAAATGTCGCCTTGTTTTCGAAATTCCATTATTTTGGGTCCATTTTTCTAAAATTTTCGACATTTTAGAAAAACTTTTTCCTCGAAAGTTATTCTTTTTCTCGAAATTTTGATTTTTTTCTCTTAAAGTAGGTGTTTTTCCAAAATTCGACCTTATTTCAAACTTCTACTTTTTGGTATTTTTATTAAAAAATCTTTTTTTTTGAGATCCCTTAATTTTTTTCTAAAATACACCTATATTATTATTTAAAGTTCCATATTTTAAGACTTTTGGTGCATATTTTAAACATTTTACGTCTTAAGTTTTTATGATGCTTAAAATCCGGTCTCTACTAATTATCTATGAAATACAAGGGAAAAACCTTCTTTGTAATTTGAGATAAGAGCCGCAGAGCTGATATCTCTTATTTAATGCTACTAGATTATTTTTCATAATTATTACCTTTGGTAACTATTCGTTAAAGGGGATAAAAAATTATTTCCGCTTGTTTAAAATTTAAATGAGACAAAGCCATATACTTAATGAGTATATGGGCAAAGCTCCTCCGCAACCAGCAATACATATTCGAGCTGTTGATTCAGTGTCCAGCAGATGGCAGCACATAATAAAAATAATATTTTATGATTGGCTAAATATTTCTATGTCCATAGATTAGATTTTCAGTTGTTTTTGAACCACCAATGAAGACTAGCTAAACATTTTAAATTTTCCAGTTAAATTTTCTAGAAATATAACGAACTCATTTTCAGTTACTCTACTATCATCGTAGTTAACGTTTGTTTCTGCTTTGCAACAATTTAAAATATGTTTTACGATCTTGTGTTATTTCGCGAGCAGCACGAAGGTAGACTATCAGTAGCATGGATGTCCGCGACTATAGGTCCAAAATACAACAAAAAGAAAGTACTTTCCGTGGATGTGTGCAAGCTATGGTAAGCTTCCTTTTGTCAAAGAGTTCGTTGGAGTTTGTTATCAAACGACATCTTAAAAACAGGCGATTGACGTTCGATTAATAATTTGTCTTTTTTTACCCAATTTCGGGTTATTTGAGCTTTTTATATTTTACTTGCTAATTAAAATGGCCCAGATTATCTTTTCAAGGTCATTCAATATTTCCACTTTTTAATCATAGCGTTTCTCTCTAGGGTTTCAATTTCTGAAATGTGACTACATAATTGTGCAAAATTGTGGAAACCATAGAATACTTGAAAACATAGATAAAATATAAAGGCTTTTAAAATGTATAGTCCATTTTTGATAAATTTGCCGCAGATTAGATACTGAACCTCTACTTTTGTAGTGGCAATAACAAGAACTAGTCATATTTAGACATGGCCGTGTGGCAGATCTGTGACATTTCTTAATGGTGCTCTGTATTCTTAAAATCCTAACCTAAATGTCATAAAATATTTTGCTTTGTTGTCGGTTGTTTTAAGAGTGATTCCTTTATATTTCATGTTAATTTCTGCTGAAAATCATTAGTTATGTTAGTTAGTAATGGTGATAAAAATAATATGGAAAACATTAAGTCCGATTATTTCTTCCGAACAAGCACTGAAATATGGCAACACATTAATCATCAAAATGTCTACACGTAAAGCCAGCTTTAGTTCTGGTGATTTTTTTAGTAACTTATCTAAAGGCCTACCCTTAAGCACATTTATAGTCCATTTCCCTGCTTTAAATGTTTATGTGCTGAAGATTTTTTTAATTGCCGGTCAAAATCTACAAAAACTTTTAGTGAAATGATTTGTGCTCAACAAATTCTAAAATTTGGACAACCAAAATACTACGATTTGAAAATCCTCAATTTTTCCAAACTTAGCTGGATCACTTGAAATCATCGCACGGGCCATTCTGTGATCGTAGGTCATAAGTTTCCGACCCTTAAACTAAAAGATCCATTCTTAGATCAGTGCTTAAGGCGCCCACAAATATTTTGCTTTTTGGAGCTTATATTTAAATCTTCAACTTATACACAAACAATTACTCATTACGAAGCATGTTAAATGAACTTATATTTCAAATCTTTATAATAGGAGCGCATTCTTTTTTCATTTTGTTGATATTATATATATATATTATATTATTTCAGAAACAAATTGTTAACATTACAGAGGCGCAGAGCGGACATGACATATAAAAAATATTCGACTTTAATTTCGAAATTTCCACTTTAACCTCATAACTTTTCTTTGAAATGTTGACTTGTTTCTTAAAATTATATATTCAAAACTTTGTGTGAGGTCGAAATTCCTAGTTTAACTTTCTTCTGAGTGATTACAAAAAAGAGAAATATCGCTTAATGCATTTTTTCGTTATCTTCCAATCAACTATTTGTTTAATAGTTCTTTTTTTGTTAAACTTTTTTTAGAGTAATGTATTTGCAGTTAGATCTTATTCAGTTCTAGTTAGACAAGTAAAGGTTGTAAAATTTTCTATTTAAGTTCAGTCTGTTTAACTCTCTTTCTCTTCTTTTTGTCTTTCTTCGCGTGGTTGTCCAACCTTTGTCTTGTTAATTTTGTTACTTTTTCTTCCTTTCTTTCTGTATTCTTTTCTTTCTTTCTCCCTTTTTTCATCTCATTCTTTCTTTATCTCTTTTTACTCAGTTTCTTCCTTTGTTTCGCTCCGTTGTTCGAATTTTTCCCATAATTTCAAGTATACGTACTTATATGTATATTTTCAATTTTTAATTTTTTCTTAACAGTTGAATTGTACTAGCAATTATTATTATTTTTTTTTTAATAGATTTCAATTTTTTTAATAAATTTCGATTTTTTTTCGAATTTAAAATTAATATAGTCATTTTGACTTTTTTTCAATTTCAACAATTTTATCTTCTCTAGACGAGTTTTTTCCCGAAATTTCGATATTACATTTGTCGGAATTTTATGTTATTTTTTTTTTAATTTCGAATTTTTCTCGTTTTTTCCGAAATTTCGACCATCAGTTCAAAATGTCAACATTTCTCCCTCATTTTTTCTCTTTCCTTCAATTTCTATTTCTGTTTCTCTTTTCTTGTGTTTTTTTATTTTCGTGCCTTATTTTCCCTTCTCTTTCCTACCCTTTTTTTTCTTTCCTGTTTCTTCCTTGCCCTTCTCTTTTCTTTTATTCTCTCTTGTCTCCTCTCTTCTACTCTCTTCTACTGTCATCTCCCCTTCTCCCTCGCCCTTCTTCTCTTCTCTTCACTTCACTTCTCTGCTCTACTCTTCTCTTCTCTTCTCTTCTCTTCTCTTCTCTTCTCTTCTCTTCTCTTCTCTTCTCTTCTGTTCTCTTCTGTTCTCTTCTGTTCTGTTCTCTTCTGTTCTGTTCTGTTCTGTTCTGTTCTGTTCTGTTCTGTTCTGTTCTCTTCTCTTCTCTTCTCTTCTCTTCTCTTCTCTTCTCTTCTCTTCTCTTCTCTTCTCTTCTCTTCTCTTCTCTTCTCTTCTCTTTCTTCCATCTCTTCTCTTCTACTCTCCTCTTATCCTATCCTCTCCTCTCCTTTCCTCTTCTCTCCTCTCCTCTCCTCTTCTCTGCTCTCCTCTCCTCTTCTCTCCTCTCCTCCCCTCTTCTCTCCTTTTCTCTCCTCTGCTCTCTTCATTTCTCTTCTCTTCTTTTTTCATCTCTTCTTTTTTCTTCTTTTCTCTTCTCTTCTTTTCTCTTCTAATTTCTCTCCCCTACTCTTCTCTTATTTCCTCTTCTTTTCCGTTCCCTCCTCTCTGTTGCTCTCTCATACTATCGTTTCATCTTCCTTAGCCAGTCTCCCGATTTGTCCTCATCTTTTGCAGCATAAATTTCGCTTCCTTGTATTTATATTTTACGTTCTACTTTTAAGTTTGCATCGATAAATTTTGGTTAACTTTTTGAATTTTCAGCGACGATATATTAAAATATTTGATGAGTACCTCCCAGGTTCCACGTGAGCGCTTTTCTTTAAGGTTGAGCGCCATATTGTTGTACGGAACAGCTAGAATTTTCCAAGCGCAAACAGTGGCCTTGTACAGTAAGAATTATACAATAACAGTTTCCTAACCGCTACTTTTAATTTCTATTTTAGCAACAGTGTCTAATACAATGACGCTGTTTCATCAAAAGCAAGCGGAACTCCTCGCAGGAGCAATTGAGTCGCGTAAGCAGCTTCAAACTTCTTTAATTTTGGAATTTAAACAGTATTTAAATAATTATGTTATGTACAAAAATATGTAATTGATAATTGTGTAGTTATTACAAAATGTGTCATATTAGGTATATTTGAGACTCCGCCGACTCCCGTTCCAAAGACTAAACCCAAACGAAAGAAAACGGCACCAGCACTAGCTGCGGCAGCTGTTCGATCGATACTAGAAAAGGAGCGAATAGAGCAAGATTTTCTCAAGGAAATACCGGCTCTCTCAAAAGAAGATATTGATGACTTGAGACGCAGTGAAAGGCAGATAACATTGGAGGAATTACCAGCCATCGTAAGTAATCTAATTTTTTGTCTTTTGTTTCTAAGTCTTTGTTATTACCCGATTTTTTACGAAGCCTCGCCGAGCGGAAGAAGAAATCATCAAATTTGACCAGCCAACCGAAGTCGAAGTGGAAGAATTCATAAAAGGGTATTTAGATAGAAAAATGCATCAGTAATTATTATTATGGTTGTATGCTTGTAGCATTCGTAAGTCTAGTTCGCCGGAGCAAAAATCCTTAGGTCCCACGCGGCTCCAAGTTGAAGTATTAGTGCATGCGTCGCCAAAAGGCCCCGAGGTACCCAAAAAAATTCCCATAGCCACCGCAGTGGAAAAACCATCTGAAGCCATCGAATTAGAGGATACCCCGAAGCCGAAAAGACCATCCAGAGGAAAAGCAAAGGAGCGTATGGATATCGAGGCTGCCATCGAAATTCCAGCGCCGCAGGCTGAGACACAAATACAGCCGGAAATACAGATGCTGGCTGAGCAGGAAGTACAACCGCGGGCTGAGCCCGAGGTACTACCACAGACTGAACCGGAAGTACAACCGCGGACAACCCCAAAGGAAGTGCCCCAAATTCTGGAACCGGGACAGCTTGAACGTGTAGGTTACAAGCAACTGTGAGCAATTAAGTTGTCGTTTTGTTTGTTTTTTTCGCTACATTGGTTTGAACATTAATACAATGTAGCTTTGATTTGCTTAGATTTTGACGGAATGATGCAGTTTATTTTTCATTTCAGAAACCCAAGAAGGTTCCAGGTGCCCGAAACATGTTCGTACATATGAAACCATCAACTCGTCCAATTTATACCGTGAGTATTGATCTTACTTGCTATTTTTCTCTGTTCTTTATCCTTTTTTATTTTATCATTCCGTTTCAGTCTTTTTTTCGTCTCTCTCTTTCCTTCACTTATTTTCTCTCGAGTTCCTTTTTCTATCTTCTTTTCTAGTATTCGTGTTATGTTGACTTTTTTTCTTGGGTCTTTTTTTATTTCTCTTCTCTTCTGTTCTGTTCTCTTCTCTTCTCTTCTCTTCCCTTCCCTTCCCTTTCCTTCCCTTCCCTTATCTTATCCTATCCTATCCTATCCTATCCTATCCCATCCCATCCCATCCCATCCCATCCCATCCCATCCCCTCCTCTTCTCTCCTCTTCTCTCCTCTCCTCTCCTCTCTCCTCTCCACTCCTCTCCCTCTTCTCTTCTCTATTCTTCGCTTTATTTCCCTTTCCTCCCTTCTCCTCCCTTCCCTCCCCTTCTCCTCCCCTTTCGTCTCTTTTCTATTATCATTTCTCTTCTTTCTTCCTCTCTTATTTTTTTTTCTCCTTCATTGTCCTCTCCACTCGCATTCCTTACTTTTTACTTTCCTTTCCTTAAGTTCCCTTTGCTAAGTTTTCCTTTCCGCCTCTATCCTTCTCTTCGCTTCTCTTGCTCGATATGTAAAGAACACAACTAAATTTTCTTCAGAATGAAAACGTGTTTGCTGAAGAGAGCGAATTAGCTTTCGAGTTTCCTAAGGAAGATGAGTTCCTATTGGATTTTGATGATTTCTTGGAAGGTCTTGATGTGGGTGAATTTCTAGCTGCTGGATCAACGTGGTTGAGTCTTAAATACCAAAGAAAAAGATCTACCCGGTAAGTTAAATTGTTTATTTTTGAATATACAAAAAGCTGGCAAAAATAATTACTCTAAACTTTCATCATCTAAATAACCACGATCCACGATCGCAGCCAAACGGGACGGCAAATCACAAGGTTAAACTTAGATTACATTTTTTAAAAAGCGATTTTGGGATTGCTTTGTAACGAGAATGAATCCATGAGGCTTTGATTTAATCAAACTAACAACTATATTTTAGGTCTAAGACCCCCAGCGTAGAAACTCTTCATTTGCAAGGGCCATCTGCGGCAAAGGAAACGCCAACACAACTATCAACACCGTTAGTCGAACAGGGGCAGATACCAGGAAGGCCATTTGAAGTGCCTCCATTCTCTTCTACCCCTCTATCAGAAAAACTGTAAGTGAGGGTGACTTTTCCCTAAATCGATCACAACATTACCTTCTTTCAGAATCGAAATGCCTGAAATATTGGAATCTCCGAGAAAAAAGCGAAAAATTTAGTAAGTGTCCCCAGCATTTTGCATTTCAATCCCATCTAAAAAGTTGAATTCTAATAAAATTTTAAACCCCCTTTATTTTCTCTAAAGGAGTTAACAAAAGCCAGAGTTTTGTTAATGGATGCCAGTTAAAATCACATCTTAGCAGGCGCATAATTGTTACAAATTATAGATGGTTTGAATTAAATATTCTGTAATAAAATAGTCGAACGTACATTACAGACAACTAATTGACATTATTTCTATTGTTTATTATACCTAAACGCATTTCATATCAACAGTGCTTGCATTTAATGGCTGTTGTTAGCAAGCAACCCATAATGCAAGAATAAAAATGACCTCGCTACTAGTAACCGTTGTAACCTTGTTTAATCATTCATACTGGTTGAAATTACCAATGTTGTAACAGGATGACTTTTTTGCATTTCAACATCATTTTGTTAAATAGCGAACCCTCGATCGAACTGGCCAAACGACCCGAGATGATAATCGAGGAACCTTCCATATTACTTCCAAGAGAGGAACCGATTCCGATGGACAAAGCGAGGTAAAATTTGAACTGCCATCGCAAATAGATGCAAACTTTTCTTTCAGAAAGTCGCCCACACCGCAAACTTTGGAGGAGAGACAACAGAAGACCATAGAATTAGTTAGGCAATGGGACTACATCAGAACGCCCCTGACTATTGAGGACGTTGCTGAGAAACCGCTGACGAAGCTAACCGTGGCGCGAGCCTTCGCCGACCTCTTGAGTAAGACAAAGGGTTTTCTCCATAGACTCAGTGGAAGCACGGTTTTTCTTACAAAGTGGAAACACTCAAATTATTTTTTTTTTATTTTAAGACAATTTTTCACGCAACATCCATGACCAATATTAACTCTGAAATTTTAATTTTAAAACTGAAATGTTTGAGTTTTTTTTTAATTGCAGAATTTTGAGAAAAACCTTTAAATTTAGGAACAAAAATTTCTGAGAATTTCGAAATTTTATAAAATACCTACTAAACACGTTTTCAAAATATAATTTGAGCCATTTAATAATTAAACATTTTTACACATCGCTTTTCTATATCGGCCTATTGTCAAAGGTGGGCAACTGGGATTCTTCTTCAAATTTTAATGTTTTTTTTTAATTCAGAAGATACAATTCTTGTTAAAAGTTTAAGTTAAAAAATAAATAAAATTCCAAAGTGAATAAAAAATTCTTCGAAATTACAAAATTATACTTATGATTTTCGAAAAAGTACAGAACCCCTTATGGACAAAATTTCGAACTTAAACTCGCGATTATGCTGAAATAATTTAAAATTTAGATAAAATGGAAATTAGTAGATATAAAACTGACAAATATTCAAAAATAACTTCTTAAAATTTAAAATAAAAGTCATCAATCAAGTCCCAACAGAAGAGAAAAAAATAAAGATGTCGTTTGAGGAAAATTAAGAAAAAGATAAATAAAACTTAAGTGCTAACTAAAAAAGGTTTAGAAAAGAGCCAAATTTTAAGATAAAATTAATATTCATCTAAAGAAGAAAAGCTAAAAAAAAAGTTTGATGAAAGTCGAGATTTTTCTCGAAATGTTCGTTTTTTCTCAAAATTCTGAGTTTACATTTTACGATTCTTATTTCAAAAAGTCAAAAATTCAAGCTTACAGTCAAACATGAAAATTAAATTTTGGCTCCATAAGACAAAATTTTGAAAGGTTAAAAAACAAAAAATTTAGAAACTTCAAGAAAGTCAAAATTTTGAAAAAAACCTAGTTTAAAAGAGTGGCTTTTTAAAAAATTTAAAAATTATGAAATCAGGAAATTTTAAAAAGGGTTCAAACGAAAACCGAAATATTCATTTTTTTTAGAAATTAAGAGCAAAATTCGAAATTTCGAAAATAAGAAACAGCTTTTCAAAAAAAAGTCTAAATTTTGAGACGCAGTCGAAAGTTTGAAAAATAGTTGACATTTTTGATAAAAGTGTAAATTATGAGAAAGAACAAAATTTTTAAAATCGACATTTTGAAAAAATAAAAAATTGCAAAAAAGTTGGAATTTTTGATGAAAATGAAAATTATGAAAAAAAACAAAATTATTATTCAACATTTTGAAAAAATAAAAAATTGCAAAAAATTAACCAAGAAAAAATGTCAAAATTTGGAGAGCAATATGACATTTTGAAGAAAGAAACGAAATTTAAAAAAAATTAAAATGTCAATACAAAGACAAAATTCTTTAAAAAAATAAAGATGTTTCGCGTTTCGACAGCCAACTGTCATCTTCAGAGAGATACTACACCTAATCTTAAAATTTACCCTTATATACTAAGAATATTCACTTCGTGCATGATCGACCGCATCCGAACGCGCATGCGCATCTAATTATACACGTCGTAGTGTCACAAGTCCTTATATATCAACGTTAACTAGTTTTAACAGAGATGAATGGCCTAAAGGCCCGGCGCAACCATTTATAAGGTTGTCTCCAGCCTTACGGAACGTTTGTTGTGTTTTTTAATCTTTCTTGGTTTCAGGGAACAAGTTCTGTATTTCAATTTTTGAAGATAATCAAGGACCAGTCCGTTCCCCCAAAGATACATAATTTTAAAAAATCTTAATAAGGTCAAAAATTTCCAAAAAAGGAGAATTTTTCAAAAGTTAAAATCTTCAAGTAAAATAAAAACTGAGAGAACAAATCAAAATTTGAAAATCCATCGAAATTTCAAAAAAAAAGTGTAAATTACTAAAAAAATATCGTGACATTTTTATAAGTCGAGTTCTTACCATAAAATTAAAAATGTCAGAACAAAAAAATTTTTCTAATGAGTAAACTATGAAAATAAAAATTTTGAAAGAAAAATTGAAATGTTCAAAAAAACTCAAAATTTTAAAAGAGGTCAAAATTTAAAATATTCGAACTTTAAAATAAATCAAAATTGAAACAAAAAGTAAACATCTTCATTAATGTTTTTTAAAAAGTATTTTGGAAAAAGTAGAAAAGAATGTTAAGTAAAAGGTTTAAAAAAAGTATACAAAAAAATCGTAAGCAAAAATTTTTAATAACTTCGAAATTTTCCACAGCAAAGTATTTCAAAAGTTAAAACTTATGAAAGTTGAAATCGAAGATCAAAATTTTTATAATAATCTAAAATTTAAGAAAAAGTCATATTTAAAAAAAGATGGTATTGTTGAAAAAACTGGAGACTGTGGAATTTGAAATTTTTAATAAAAATGCCAACATTTTCAAAAAACTTTGAAATTTTCCTGTTAGATTTAAAAATAAAATGGAATTTCAAAAACCTCGAATCAAAAAAAAAAATCAAAATACTCAAAAATGCAAAATTTCGAAAAAAAATTACGATATTTCGAAAATTTTTCAACATAAGTTGAAATTTTGAAAACAGAGAGTCTCTTTAAAAAAAGTAAAAATATCAACAAAAAAAAAACTCGCGGTTTTCCAAAAAGTCATAACTTCTAATAAAAGTCAATATTTTCGAAATATGGTGGAAATTCAAAATAAAAGATCATTTTTTTCTTAAAATCGCAATTCTTAAAGGTTAAAATTTTGAGTAAAGTTGAAATGATTTAAAAGGGTAAAATTTAAAAAAAAAGACTAGAATTTTAAAAATCAAAACTTTTAAAAGGTCGTTTATAAAAAAACTGATATTTCCAAAAAAACAGAATTCTTTGAAGAAAATCGAAATTTATAACAAAATAAAAATTTCGACAAAAAGACGAAATTATGAAGTGAACATTCTCAAAAAATTTCAAAAGTATTTGAATTTTGAAAAATAACGTCGAAGTGTTTTTTCTTCAGTTGAAATTTTAAAAAGGTCGGAAGTTCATAATTTTTAACAATAAAAATTCATAGTATTCATTTCGAGGAAAGTTCGCAATTCTGAGAAAAAATGAAGATTTTCAAAAAAAAAGTAAAAACGGCTTTTATGGGGCGGCATCTTGAAGAGTTGCATCATAGTGAGAAAATTTACCGCACGGCCCCGAGTCTAAATTTGTGTAAAACACTCTAAAATTATATAAAAAGTTTCAGTCGGTGTCGAGTCGTTAACACTAAGACAAAACTTAAAAACAAGTATAAATAAAAATGTCTCAAAATATTCCAATTTAAAATTCCTAGTAACTTTAAATCCTCAGTCTTTTGGGTTTGAGCTTAAACTCGAAATTCGAGAAAAAGAAGAAGATATTTATAGACTAAATACTAAATTTCGAGAAAAATAAAATCTTAGTTTCTAAAAAATTCAAAATTTTGGGTTTGAAAACAAAGAAATTTTTAAAACACTGTGAAAATTAGTGGTTTTTTGGAATTTTAAGGGAAATGGCAAATTTCGAGAAACCATTGTCGAAATTTCGACTGTTGAGCCTTTAGACAAGGAGTTTATAGATTGTTTTAAAATTAACACTGTTTCCCAAAATTCCGATTTCTAAATTGATTTTTTTTTTAATATAAAAAATCAAATTTGGATATAAACAAGTCAACATTTTTTCAAAAAGTCAATTCAAAAGGAAAGCTTTGAAAGAAACATTAATTCATGTAATTTGTTTATTTTCAGTTTAATGACAAAATGTCGACTTTTCTAGATTTTGTTGCACTTTTCACAAAAAAGTCAAATATTCAAAATGTTATGAAAACTCCGAATTTAAACCTGATATTTTTAAATTTGAAAAGTTGTACCAGTTTTTATAAATGCAGTTTTTCTTATTTCTCGAAATTGCAACATTTTTAAAAGAAAGCCAACTCGAAATATTATTTTAAAAATCAAAATTTCGCAATTAGTTCAAATTCTAGGAGAAAAAAAAATAAAAAGTTTGAGTAAATTTTATTCTAAAAAGCTCAAATTAAATTTGAAAATAAAAATTCAAAAAAAAAATCCAAAAATTATAAAGAAATTCCGCACTGTTCAATTTAAAAATTTTAAATTTTAATAAGACAATAAATGAAACTTCAAACATTATAAAAAACTGACTTTTAAGAAAAAATATTAGAGCAAAAGGTCGAAATTTCATTTCATTTAAAATTTCTAAAAGAATCCAAATTTTTGAGATTAAATTCTAAATTTTGAATTACAGTAAAATACAAAAACTTGAATCCTAAGAATTTCTAGTTTTCCATATTATATGAACAGAAAGTTATAATTTCACAAAAATTCCAGGTTTAAGGTCGACGTTAAATCCAAATTTTTAAAATAAAAATACCAATTTGAAGTATTCCTCGATATTTCCACTTTCTATTTAATAAATATTTTAATAAACCTTGAATTTCTCTCAAAATTTGTATTTTTTTCTCAAAGTGCAGTCTTTAATTTTGAATTTTTTACAATCAAAATGGCTTTTATAGGCAAGATCAAAGTCGAAGTTTTTAGTAAAAAAAGTCGAAATTTCAAGAAAATTTAATGCATCCAAAATTTCGATTTTGATCTCGAAACATTTGCTTTTCTTCTCAATTTTTTAACTTTAACCTCAAAATGTTGACCAGCACGAAACATTTTTGAAGAAAGCCTATTCAAAACCCAGTTCATGTTTTAGTTTACTATTAATCATCTTTTATTCCACTTGGGGGGCGTATTACAGAGGCAGAAATGACACAAGGCAGCTGTGTGCTATTTTGTAAAATGTTATTTTTAAATTTTTAGCTCTGTGCAAAGCAGGATACGTTATCTTAAGATCAAATGAAGATTCCTGCGAGTTGAAATGTATAGAGCCAGGTCCTCTTCTTCAGTAATACATTTACGAGTTTGCTTTTGCCATAAACGTGTTATGTAGTTAAGCTTTTTGTTTGTAGAATAGGATTTTACCTGTTGTATTTTTTAAAATGGAACAATTTTAAAATGTATTTTGTAATTTTCGTAACAAATTGAAAGGAGTTACATATAGTCACCTTATTGATATAACTGTTATTGCATGAAATTGTAGATTTTTTAAAACGTATGACTAAAATCAAAGATTTAGATAGTTTAGACAATAAGACAACCACTTATTCAAATTTTAAAAATTAAAATTATACTCCTTGTAGGTAAATGTAATGTTATTAGTTTATTTTATTGTTAGTGTTTTGTTTATTGTTTCAATAAAGTAGTTGAATAGGTGTTTTCATTATTGTTCCATCAAACATTTCTCCTAGAGAGTTGGAATGGAAGAAAAAGACCCTTTAATCAACTTCTGACTATGGCACTGTATAATTCATAATATTCTCTAGTTAATTATAATTATTGTTCAATCGCTACACAACAGGCATTTTTAAAACCGCATTCGCAGCCAGCAACGCTACGTCTGACGGCACACATTTAAAGTAATGGAAGATTCACAGACTCCTACTTCACTGGTTAAATAAATGCTTTGGCCAAAACCGCTGCGTGTGGCTAGTAATGCAACATCGTTCAAAAAAGCATCGAAGTTTGAACATCAATATTTTTTGTAATAAAACTTCGATGTCTCAAACATACATCGATGCTTTTCCAATGTTTTTTAAATATTTAATTGCGGGTTTAAGAAGTCAAAATTGCGAAAATTTAGAAAGGACAATAAGGACATCAATTTAAAAGGATTTTATTTTATAAATTTTGAGTGTAACGTCCAAATTTCGATCTTTTTTCTTGAAATTCCGATATTAAAATTGAAATTTCGACTTTAATTTCGAATTAATTCTTGAAAATTTAACTTCTTTCTTGAAAGTTTCCCTTTAATCTCGAAATTTCTATTTTTTTTTCAAATTTCGCTGTTTAAGTCAAAATTTCGAGTTTAATATCGAAATTTCGATTATAATTCGACTTTTTTCTTGAAATTTCTATAAAAAAGTGGATATTTCGACGTTAATCTTACAATTTCGAGAAAAAAGTCCATATTTCGGGATTAAAGTCAAAATTTCGTGAAAGAAACACGATATTTTGCCTTTAAACTCGAAGATTCTAAAACATTTCTTTTTAAATTTGATAGCTTTTCCACGTCCAATTTCTTTAATTATGACTTATGTTATGACAATTAATTTTCCTTCCGAATTTAAACCTATATATTTTTTTTCCTCCAAATTTTGACTTGAAACTCAAAATCTACTTTTTTTAACCGAAGATTAGGTTCAAAAAATTAAAATTTTCAAAAAAAAATAGAGATTTCGAGATTACAGCTCAACACTGAAATGTTAAATACACAATTTTTAAATTTTTCACCTTCATCTCTAACATTTTTAAAATATGCTCGAATGTTCAATCAAATCACGGGAAAATAAAATTTTTAAAAATAATATTTGGTTTAATACAAAATTTTGAAATTTTAGAAATACCGATATTTTTAGAAAAACCACAATTTTGAAAAAAAAATTAAAATTTTGAAAGGCTTTAAAAATTTTATCAAAAGACTAAATTTTGAAATTTTCATAAAAATTTAAAATTTTTAAAAATATCCAGTTTTTTGAAAAAATATCGATATATGATATGATAAAATTCTTTTTAAAAAAGTGAGGCCAAATTTTGTGCCAAACTTATAGAAGTAGGAATTTTCAAAAAAAAAGTGAGGTTTTGAGATAATATCAAAATCTGAAAATTTTGTCAAAAGATTTTAAAATTTAAAGAAAGGTAAATTTTCAAAAATATCAAATTTTCAAAGATGAATTTTGAATTAAAATTTTAATAGTTAGAATTTAGAAAAATATCGACATTTTTAAAAAAGTAAAATTTTTCAAAAGAGTTCCAAAAATGTGAAGATTTTGAAAAATTCGATACTTGAGAGTTGCAATTTTGAAAAATAGTCAAAAATTTAAAAACAAAATTTTGAAAAATATTTGAGAAAAATCAAAATTTTCAAATAATGGCGAAATTTTTAAAGTCGCACTAATTTAATTTGAAAACAAATTATAATTTTAAACAAAAATAAAGTTTTAAACAAAGTTAAAATTTTAAAAAAGGTGGAAATTTTGAAGAGTAGTCAAAATTTTAAAAAGGACAGAATTTTAAAAGGTGGTTACTGAAAGTCAAAATGTTCAAAAAATCGGAAAAATTTAAAAGATGATTTTCGTGAAAGATTTAAATTTTTTATTGAAAAAACAAAATTTTCAGAGAAGCCAAAATGTCTGGAAAATCGTTGTAATTTTATTTTTAAAAATTTAATTCTGAAATTTAGGAATCAAAAAAAAACGAAATTTTGAAAAATAGCCAAACATTTTAAAATTGAGTAAAATTTCGAAAGGATTTTGTGTTTTGATAAAAATCTGAATTTTCAAAAAGTTAAAATTTTGAAATAAAGTCAAAATTAAAAAAAAATCGACAATTTAAAATAACACCAAAATTTCCAAAAAAGTTTGAAAGTTTCTATTAAAAGGCAAAATGTTCAGAAAATTACAAATTTTGGAACTTTAAAAAAGAAATTTTAAAACTGTCGAAATGTAAAAAATATTCACAAAAAATTTAAATTTTCAAGAAAAATTCAAGATTTTCAAAACAGAGGTCGAAATTTTGAATGAAAACTCGAACCTTTTAAAAGGGAGATTTTGTAAAAATGCCAAACTTAAAAAAAGTCGGAATTAAAATAAAACTAAGTTTTAAGAAAATATCGAATTTTAAAAATTTTTGAAATCCTACTGACTTTCAAGGGTCAAAATTTTCAAACGAATTCGAAATTCCTAAAAAATTTCAAATTTTTGAAAAAATTGAATTTTTAAAACAGACGAATTTTAAGAAACTGTCAAAATTTCGAATAGTCGAATATTTGAAAAATATCAACATATTCATAAAAAGTTAAAATTTTCAATGAAAAGTGGAGATTTCCAAAAAGGTTGATATTTTCAAACATTCTAATTTTGTAAAAAAGTTTTTAAAACCGAATATTACGTTTGAAAATTAAAATTACACTCCAGATTTTGACAAAAAATTTCAACTTTCGAGAAAAACCTAAAATTTATAAAAATGAAATTTGGAAATTTTGTGTAATGCAAAATTTTGGGAAAAAATTCGAGATTTTAAGGAAAAGGTAACATTACAAAAACAACAACAACAATTTTCAAGAAAAAATTGACGACTACTAGCAAATTTGTCATTTGGAAATTCGGGTCGAAATTTTGAGAATTCTGGTTGGTTTTTATTTGAAAATTTATTTTTGACCCGACAATTGGTCTTTTTCTAAAAATGTTTATCTTTTTTCTGAAATTTTCGATTTTTTTATAGTAAAGAAAGTTATCTTACAGGAACTAAAAATTTGAAGTTGAAACTAGAAAATCTGATAAAGATAAGAACTTTCTTTTTGTCAGACTTAAAATAACAAATACAAAATGAATAATAAATAATTGTGATTAAAAATCGAAAATTTATCACGCAGTTAATGTTTTCGAGTTTTCAGAATCGAGTTTCTTAAAATTTTCATTTTTCTTTCAAAACTTGGGCTTTTTTTAGATTACGAAATTAAAATAGCTAAACTATGAATTTTCAAATAAATGTATTATATACTGCGGAATCCAAATTTAGCATCAATGTGTTAAATATACACTGCTACCATCGGGTGACTAGTTACTAAACTGTGTGGTCGTTTCACCCAACAATTATATGCAACACATGGCGCTGATTCTGTCGCCTTACGATATATCGATTTTTCACAAATCGTTTATCCTTTGCCGATCGATGCTGTAGCATCTATGTAAACAAACGATATTCGATGTATTCAAAACATCGAACTATCTACGTGTGTCATTTTGAACACCTACATATTTTTTTATTTAGAAAAAGTAGAAACATCGATTACTAGAATAATCAAATTGCTAAACCTGTAATCCATTTCAAATAAATGTGCATCAGAGTAGTCACTGAACTTCTCATTTTATTTATAATGGCAACAATAAGAACTATTAATATTTAGACTTGGTCGTACGCCAGCGCTGTAATATTTCTTAGAGGTTCTGTTCGTAAAATCCTAACCTACATATCAGTGAATATTTTAATTTGTTGTCAGGCTGTTTTAAAAGTGATTCTTTTATATTTTATGTCAGTTTCTACTGAAAATTATTTCATTGTTAATAAGGGTAATGAAAGTAATATGGAAAACATTAAGTGCGATTATTTCTGCCAAACAACCTCTATAATATAGGCAACACATTAATCATTAAAATGTTTAGGCGTGGAGACAGCGTTAGTTCTGGTAATTTTTTTATTCAATCAACGGTTGATTTTATACTTCCCGACTAACCTTATGCATATGTATTGAAATGTTGACAAAAAAGTTCTGTCATTTAAAACAAATATAACCCCCTGTAGATAGCGTCCTCTGTTGATGAGAGCAAAATTATAAAAAAGCAAAACCTGGTCCGCTAATACGTCTACATTTATTCAAACATCGTATAATTTTAATATTCAGTGTCATATTTATTTTTAATGTATTCTACCAGTCATGAAAAGTCCGGTGTAAAAATGAAAATCGCCTAAAAACATATTCACCGCAAATCTAATAATAGATTTGCCATGTTTTTACTTACGCTCGACCGGACCTACTAAAAACGCCTGATTTCTAATCGGAAGAGGAATAGATTGCTATTTCAAAGCTGCTACTTCGTAGCAGTTATTTAGCTGAAGCAGCTTCAAGCTGCTAATCAATTTTAAAAATAGCTACTTCGCTACTTCGCTGCTTCGTATTGACAGAAATCTCGAAATTGGAAACACCGATAGCAGTTGACAATGCTCGGATATCGTTGCTACGATTTATTATCGAAAATAGCTGCTTCGTATTTTCGTTGCTTCGTAGCATAGATCGCAGATCTGTTGATAGATATTGGCACTCCGATTCCAGTGTATTTAATCTATGATCCCAGCCAATAATACCCGAGTAATTCGAGGTGTCGCGCGTCGCCGTTCTGACCGCAATTTATTTTCGAAAAGGACTGCTTTACAGCGATAATGAATTTCGAAATTGTTGGCTGTTGATTCCTACTGCTTTATAGATTTGTGATCACATGTTTTGTGCGAAAATGTTAACAGTACTAATTTTAATTTTAAGAGCCTTTACGCACGTCAAGATTTATCCACCAAAAGTAAAATAAAATTAAAGCTGTTATTTGAAAATTTTGATATTCGTTCTCTGTGATCTACATCCTATCAAAAACACCCAACACTATAAAACTATACGATAGAAGAAGAAGAGTGCAAAGCAGTTTGTAAATCGTAAATTCCTACAAAGAAGCAAATGGCAGGTTACCATCATCGAACTACCCACAACCTTGCAAACTGCTATTTTTTAGCTGCTACCTAGTAGCTGCTTTTTAAAAGAAGCAGTAACCACAGTATAGATATTAGCTTACGCATACAGTAGCGACAAAGTGCCTAACATTTTGTCAGGAATTTTGTTTGCTCATGTGTCAATTTGCACAATCCCAACATGGCGTCGCAGTGTTCTATGATAACCAGAAATAAGATCTATGGTCGTTGGGTAACTGAATGTCAGTTGAGAGTTGCCAAGTGTCCGGGAAAATCAGCACTTAAGCGAATGTGATTTTTTATTTTACATTCATATATATGTTATCCATTTATGGTAAAAATGTAAGACAATTTATCTACATTTGTGGATGTTCTAGAAATTTGATATGGTCAGGGATTGTCATCCGAATTGTGGGATTTTTAAGGAGATTGTTGGCGAATAATGTTTAGGTCATCTGGCAACACTGGATCAGTTTTATTTAAATGTCAGTCTTGTTATAATTCATTGGGCTAATAAGATGAAACCAAATAAAAGAACAAAGAGTAACTCTAACAGCAATAATAATTTGATAAAATCAGCATTTTAATTTCCAAAAGACGGCAAATGCTAATATTCAGGTACACCCAATTTGTTTTATTACAAAAAAAACTGTTTTATTATACTCGCACTTGCCAGTTTTATGCAAAAAAATAAACAAGTTGTTTCCTGCAAAAATTATATTGCCGTCAGTCACAATCTGTGTTTAGTTTTTCTTTGTGTATTCTTTATACTTATCGGGTTATCAGTAATTACAAAATACACATTATTTAAAAAATACACGAGAATAAGTATTTTTGGACTATTTCTAAATAGTAAATTAGAATTTAAACGCTAAAAACTGTTGAAATTAATAAACTTGATGGTTTGGGCGTTGATTGAATACTATATTCAATCAACGGTTTGGGTTATTAAATAAATTTAAATTTTCGCGGGCGTGCACAATCCACAACATGGCTGACTCCACTGAAGGTCAACGATTTTAGCTACTTCAAGGTCAAAGGTACCGACACTTCTTGTCGCTACTGTATGCGTAAGCTAATATCTATATTGTGACCCAACTAAAGGTTGATTCGTTGATTGATATTTATTCAATCAACGGTTGATTTTATACTTCCCGGCTAGCCTTATGCATATATATTGAAATGTTGACAAAAAAGTTCTGTTTTCATTTAACACAAATATAATCCCCTGTAGATAGAGTCCTCTGTTCTATGAGTTTTGAAAAGTCCCGTGTAAAAATGAAAATTGCCTAAAAACATATTCACCGCCAATTTATTAATAGATTTGCCATGTTTTTACTTACGCTCGACCGAACCTACCAAAAACGCCTGATTTCTGATCGGAATAGGAATGGATTGCTATTTCAAAAGCTGCTACTTCGTAGCAGTTATTTAGCTGAAGCAGCTTCAAGCTACTACCCAATTTTAAAAATAGTTGCTTCGCTGCTTTGCTACTTCGCCGCTTCGTATTTTACATCGTAGCTCTCTTGACAGAAATCACAAAATTGGAAACCCCGATAGCTGTCGACAATGCCCGGATATCGCTGGCTACGATTTATTATCAAAAATACCTGCTTCGCTTCTTCGCTGCTTCGTAGCATAGATCGCAGATCTGTTGATAGATATTGGCTCTCCGATTCCAGTGTATTTAATCTATGATCCCAGTCAATAATACCCGAATATTCGAGGTGTCGCGCGTCGCCGTTCTGCAATTTCTTTTCGAAAAGGGCTGCTTTGCAGCGATAATTAATTTCGAAATTGTTGGCTGTTGATTCCTACCGCTTTATATATCTGTGATTACATGTTTTGTGCGTTAATAGTTCTAATTCTTTTAAGAGCCTTTACGCCGTCAAGATTTATCCACCAAAGGAAGAGTAAAATTAAAGCTGTTATTTGAAAATTTTGATATTCGTACTCTGTGAGCTACATCCTATCAAAAGCACCCAACACTATGAAACTACACGATAGTAGGATCTTGTGACGCAAAGCAGTTTGTAAACCGTAAATTCCTACAAAGAAGCAAATAGCAGGTTACCATCATCGAACTACCCACAACCTTGCCACTGCTATTTTTAAGCTGATACCTAGTAGCTGCCTTTTAAAAGAAGCAGTAACTGCTATAAGTGTTATTTGAAAGCAGCAGGTTTGCCCATTCCTAGATCGGAAATAATACGTACAATTAGGGATGCAAGATAATTTTAATGTCGATTTAAATATTGACAGCAGCCAAATATCGATAATCGATAATATCGAACATTTTGTTATCGATAATCGATTTTGGAAATTAACAAAAAAAATTTGTAAACGGGCTCCACTTGGAAAACATTTCCACGTGCTTCGGGCGTGTTATTTTTGGTAACCAAAAAAAAAGTCCTCGATGTCTATATTTCTATAATGCCGATCCCCATCATTAGCGGCGACTGGTATCGGCTATCGGCCAATATCGATAATATGATATCGACGATGTTATAATATCGATATTTTTGCTTCGATATTATCGGTCAGCCGATATATCATTCTCAATTCTCTATAGTTTTAACATAATTGATTTTTGACGTAAATATCTTCAATGTTCTTTTCTTTCATCTTCGTTTCGTAAAAATTTGACTTAAAATCATTTTCTGTATATCTAACGTATAATTTTGCGTTGTAAAATAATTTTAAGGTTATAGGTATTGTAAAACAATAAGTATATTGGTGCAGCAAATTCTTTTTATTTAACACAAAGAAGAATACGATGACGTTTTTGGTAAATATTTTCAAATTAAGTAACTGAGTAGGTCTTGGGGCCTGCAACTAACTTCATTGGCTAACTGTGGTTTAAGAATTAGAATAATTAGTATGTGCTGTCATATTTTAAGCGTCTCCGCAATTTTCTTTTCAACTCTTAATAAATTAAACCAGAATTTTAATGTTTATGATCAATTTTATTAAACATAGAACACCAGGTAAGAGCAACACTCACATTTTGGTAATTTGTCGCTTAAATCTGGTTATATTCTCTATTCGTTCTGTTCAAAATGTTATTGTTGTATCAAGTAAATATGCTATCCACAAAGCAGATGCTTTGTAAAATTCTATAAACTATATTGTTTTTTTCAGAGGTTCCAAACAATTATTTACAATAATTTTATTTGATATTGCTCAATTTAAAATAACAAAACAGAAAATTGTCAGTACCTTGAGCAAATTTAATAATGTAGTAATTATTTTTTTCACAACTGCGCAGGCGCATTGTTGCCGCTTGTCAAAACCGGAATCAAAATTATTAAATCAGACAGGACCGTACCGTGTTATTTACTTCTTTGAACATGTTGCATTATTCGATCCCATTTCGACAAGAAGATGGCGAACACCTTACAACTGCATGGATTGCAGCTACAAGAGGAATTAAGCATGTCGGAAAGGACCAAATTTTGCATGTTGATATTTCCAAATTATGGTAAGCAGAACAACATAAATAGGATGTAATGCGGTTACCACCTGTTACGTTCAAATTTACGCGAGGTTAACATGAGAAAAAGAGGTTTTGTTATATTTTATTTACGAGAGATTGATCAAAAGCGGAATTTTGTCGTTCAAGAAAAATTGATAACCGACATTTTCAACCTTCATGGAATTCTTTAATATTCATAACTGTTAAACTTTATTAACGATTAAAAAGCAACTGATATTAAAAATTGCACAATGTTTCGATAAATATTTGCTAACACCGGACCAGGTTTCGCATTACTGCATCATCGGCGGCTATACCGGCAATTTGTTTAGCCGTTGTTATCCTAACAAACTCCATGGAGCTTGATAGCAGTAATGCAGCAATGCAGTTATGCGAAACCTGGTCCGGTGTTAGCAAATATTTATCGAAACATTGTGGAATTTTTAATATATGTTACTATTTAATCGTAACCAAAAAAAAAAAACTGTTCATATATTTCATATAAAAGTTTCTGTTGCCGTTGCAAATGTAAGCTAAACGACTAAACAAATATGGCTTCGCCCTGCTTCTTAAAAGCACGGGAGATTTCTTTATAAAATATATACAGGTTTACGATACTGACCAAAATACGGAAAAACCCGTAAACAACAGGATATATGACAACCCGATGATTATCCAGAAAATTAATTTTTGTAATTGAACGTTTCAGCGAGGAAATAATGAGATACTTCTCAAACAACGCCTTACATCAGGATAGTTTCTCTTTGCGATTAACCGCATTTTTATTAGACGGGACCGTGAAATTGTTTTTTGCCAAAACCTCAATGCTGATGGGTAACTAATACGAATTCAAAATAACAATATAAAAAGTAACATTTCAGATTCAAATGCGAAACTTTTAGTCGGTATCGGCCAAAAATTGACCGACTTCAACGATCAACGTAAGTCAAAACATCGAAATTTGAAGCACTTACTCGATTGCGTTTAATTTCGAAGTTTTGACTTAATTTAAAGGTTTATTTTTGACTCCTTCGACGCCGGCCCCAAAGACCAAAAGAAAAAGACCAGCGCGTTGCCTAATCGAAGCGGAAATCGAAGAAGAACGGAAGGATTTGGATGTTGCTAGTAAACTGCAGGAATTAACGGAAATTGATTTAGCGCATTTGAAGGCAATTGCTAGTGAAATCACATTGAAAGATATACCACCTGGTGTAAGTTGCTTTATAGTTATACGTATAATGAAGAAGGCTGTGGAGACTTTTCTAGTGAGAAGAAATTTCACTCTTAAGTCATTTCGTTACTGTTTCTTTTCTACCAAAATAATGGAATTTCATAAAACTTTAATTCTTACAAAATCTTTGGCCGGTTTTTGCAAGAAAAGTGAAGATTTTGAGGATCTTGTCCAACAGAAATATTGAGTATTTTACCTTGAAATACATCATAAGAAAATATATACAAGAAATTTAAATAGGAATTTTACCTGAAATCCAAATTGTATAAATAACTTTTTGACTGCTAGGGTGAAATTTTAAGAAATTGAACTTTCGACATTAAAGCCAAAATCTGTCGAGATTGCTTTTGGCCTTTTGGTTAATTTCTAAGAAAAAAGCTCAATAAGTCGTTTTTATGAAAGAATTTAAAAATCGAAAGTCCATAAGGAATCCCATATTTGCAGTGAAAATCATATTTTATGATTAAAGTAATAAACTTGAGAATATTTTTTTACACAAAATTAAATTTTCCTTCCCACTCCTGATCTTATCACTAAACACGTCGCAAATTCCAAACTAATATTCAAATATTAGAACAAAAATTCAAAATTTTGAGAAAAAGTTGAGCTCCATCTTAGGAAAAGATATAAAAAAAAATAATTTATTAACAAACTAGCCCTGTACCCGATGAGATTACATTTTAGGAACCATTTTATTTTTTTTTTAAAGTTAAGAAGTTAAGTTTTGGTAAGTGGCGCTGCGCAGACCCTTCTTTTCACTTCGTGTGTTTTGAATCTTTTCTTCCCCGGCCGACATTTCTGTGTTGATACATCAAAACTCTTGAATCTGTCAAATTCTGGTTAAAACGACGTCATGTATTATCAACGTTGTTCGGTCTGCAGCAGAATAAAGCGTCTCATTTTTCCAATTTTACCACCGCATGGCCACACAGATAAGAAAGGCGATAAGCAAAATAAACACCGCTGCGCCGTGGCTAGAATATGTTATAGGGTCAAATTGATAAGTTAACGCCATATACTTCAGTATACATATAGTTAACGCGTATAGACAACTTTAAATCCAGTGGTGTGTATTATTTATTGCCTACCTTTTTTAGGGTTTCAATGCCCATTTTAAGGCCTTTAGAAGTTGAATTTTGGAAAATTCTTTCTTAGCGCTCACCTACGTTATACGTAACCTTCGTGTGCAAAATTTAATTCTTGAAAAGCCACCCGCTTAGGCGATGCGTTGCCTGTCAGTCAGCGTTAGTGTTTTATTAAATAGATTAAGGATGTTTTTTATATAACTTAATTTTTCTTTTCCTCTGACGTAGACACGAGAATTTTGAGATTAATGTGCAAATTTTATGGAAAAAATTGAACATTTCCAAAAAGTCCACATTTTAGGAAAAAGTTTAGCTCAACATTTAAAATAAAAGTAATGGGAAAAAATTAATTAATCACCTTTATTTCCACAATCTCGAGTTTAATGTTGTAAGTATAATTTTTTTCTTATAATTCCATAAACTTAAACTTTAAGCTAATATCATTTGAAACCTTAAGCTTGCAGTGAAAATTTAGAGAAAAACTCGAAATTTCGAAGAAAGAAAACTACGTAAAATTCCACAAAATTCTGTCATCATTTCGAAATTGAAATCGTAATTTGACAAAGAGATGTCAAATCAACAGAAATAAATAAAAATTTCGAAGTTTGTCAACATTTTAGGAAAAAGTCGGAATTTTAAAAAGTTGAAATTTTCACAAGAATCACAATTTCAATTTAAAAAATTCGAAAATTCGAATATAAGATCTCAATTGTGTGATTAAAGTAATACGCCGTGAGAACGTGAACGTGAGAACATTTTTCATATGAATTGAATTTTCATTCCCACTTCTGACTCTTTTATCAAAACTTAGAATTTAGATTTGGAGTTTTGTTTCTATTTTTTGAAAAACATGACGAAATTTTAAGATTAATGCATACATTTTGTGAAAAAAAATTCAAAAGTTCTAAAGAAGCCACAATATTTTTAAAAAAGTTTCAATACAACTTTTAAAAAAAATCAGAGATTTGAATTTTTATAAAAATTTCCAGATTACGATTGAAAAAAAAATGAAATTTTTCTGAGAGAGAATATGTGAAAGGCAAAATATAAAAATGATTAGACTTCCAATGTCTATGGAAAGTTGACAATTTGAGAAAATATGGTAAATGTTTAAGAAGGCGGTTCCTCTATCCTCGTTTCCGCATCCTACTCGCGGTGCCCTAATGCCATAATGGGGTTGCTCTTTGCGAGTGGATTGGACTTAAAAAAAAATGTTTGAATCTGGGGAGAAAAGTAGAAATTTTGAAATTTGAAACTTGTTTTTTGACATATGTCAGCAGTTTTTAATTTTTCTTTAAGTTTATGTTATTCTATTTTACACTGGAACGTCATGAAAGGCATTTTCTCTATAAAAATGTCCGAATACAAAATATCTTGTACCAAATGTACAATTTGCTGCACAATTCTTGCCACATTTCTCATAATTCTATTCGTATTTCTGTGTTATTTAAATGTTCTTTTTCATATTCAAGATTTGTAGAGATGAAGGGGATCTACCCACAGAGGAAGAAGTCGAAGACTTTTTAGATGAGTAAGTTTGTAATTCCCAGATGAGTTTATCACGTGATTAGTTAACATTTGAATTTATACTGGGCACATGCTGATTCTTAACCCATTTATCGCCAAAGTTGTGTTTTCACCATGTATGTAATACTTCTATATGACCAGCTCCCTATTCTCTTCGCGAGTTTGTTTCTAACCAAATCCCATAAAGATGGAACATGGATAAATGGCGAGTATTGCGCATGAACGAACGAAATGAACCAATCGCTACGCGCGCGTTAAACGGGTGTTTATGTTTGGCCGTGCACAGCTGACTTTGGCCATGCACCATATATGTAATACTTCTATATGGCCAGCTCCCTACTCTCTACGCGAGTTTGTTCTGACCAAATCCGATAAAGATGAAACTTAAATAAATGGCGAGTATTGCGCATGAATTAAACGAAATGAACCAATCGCTACGCGCGGGTTAAACGGGTGTTAATGTTTGGCCGTACACAGCTGACTTTGGCCATGCACAGATGATTTGTGACACCTGCGCATTGCGACTCATTAATGCGTATGAAGGTCAGCGAGAAAGAGAAGTCTTTCCCATAAGAAACGAGGAACTGGCCATATAGAAGTATTACATATATGCCATGCACAGATGATTTGTAACACCTGCGCATTGCGACTCATTAATGCGTGTGAAGGTCAGCGAGAAAGAGAAGTCTTTCCCATAAGAAACGAGGAACTGGCGAAGTATTACATATATGGTTCTCGCATATGAAATTAATACGAAATCGCAACACTGGACATGAGCGTGTTAATCCAACATCACTAGCTGCAGAATTAACAGTTGACTAAGCATGCGCAAAGGCTTTATACAACTGTAGCTTGAATATATCCAATCAGTTATATGACTAAGTTTAAAATGATATAAACCCTTTCATAGAATCATAAGTTTTACCGCCAAACAAGGAGCAAAAACAAAGAAAGTGAGGTTCCAATTAGACGAAGAGGTAATACCACTGAAAATCACTCCACAGAAGAAATGCGATGAGACGGCAACCTTAACTCCAACAGATTCTACAATATCAAATCTCGTAAAGACAAATTCTATTGATGAACCACTAAAAGTTCAAGTGGTTGAAAAATTCAAAGAAAGCAAACAGCTGCTTCCAGAAACGACATCAATCTTCTCACTGAATACATCAGAATTTTCTTCACTTCAAGTTGAGACTGGAGGACCTCAAAACCCTAGTGAAATTGATGAAGTAAAAACAGATCAAGAAAAATCATTCAGTCCATTGGAGCTTTCTTCACTACAAATTGAAGAAACCAGTGGGGCTCAAAAACGTAAAAGAGGCGAAATATTAGCAGTTCAAGAAGAATCTAACGCTTCAGACTTTACTTTATTTCAAGCTGATGTTAAACGCAAAAGAGGCGAAAAAATATCAATTGCGTTACAACCTGAGGCTTTGGATATTTCCATAGGTGATCTCAGGTGGAAGAAATCATCGACGCCTAATAAAAAACTTGTGATTAGTTTCGAGAAGCGAAGAAAAATCTACATTGTAAGTTAATTTTTTAAAACTGCTGCACCTACAATGATCATTTTAGAATCGAACAGTAACTATAATTGAAATCGAACCGAATAACAACCTAGATATCGGGGCGAAACTACCTTTCAAAATCGATTGCGAAGATTTCTTCAGTGATGGCGACTTAAGTCGAATGGATAACATAAATTTGGTTGAAAAAGAAAAGCCAAATTTGTAAGTATTTTGTTATTCATTTTCACTAAAGTGTGGTCGGTTCTGGCTTATATATAAAGTAATATGCAGGTTTTTCAGTTATGTCTTTAATTTTAACAACTTGTTCTGAAGGCTTAGTAAGGATAACAAACACACGAAGAAAAAAAATTGTTCAAAATTTTAAAAGGGCAAAAAATTAACCCACAAATCCTTCCCAATGGTTTACACAGTGGTCGTGGTTAGCAACAAACTCTGTTAATAAGCATTGTTTACAACTTCATGGGTCAGCAGATGCTTATCACGTAATCACTTCACCAGGTTCAGAGATTAGGCAGAGTAGCCACAGCGAATATTTCTAAATAGTTACTACTATTTCGCTGTATAATTATATTTCCATTGAAACTAATATGAAAATAAATACGTTTTTTGTTTTTAAAGTGAAAACTTCTTTAGACGCGTTAAGTGATTAAAGAGAGGGGACAAACGAATGGTTCGCGTTACCAAAAAACGCCGATTTGAACTACCAACATTTTACTTTACCACTGCGTCACAAAACCTGAACTTCCCAGATAATGTAACCCTATTCCCGAAGTGTACACATGGTCTAAAAATTCTGCAACTGGCCCTACAGTTGCATACAAGCGTTGAGTGAAAAATTTTTCACTCGCAAGTTCACCTTTAGCAATTACACAGGATTGGTTTTACAGGCGGAAGCAGTATTACCCTCTGGATCAGTCCCAAGATTACACGCCGAATTCCGTTAAGGCAGCGCTTCCACTTGGGTTAAATTCACCCCCATTAACACCTCTTAATTCATTGGAGGTTTCCCCGATTCTGAACGATATACAGCTTGATGAATCGTATGTTTATTTCATTAATGTTGATGTAAATTTTATTATAACTTGTTTGCTTAATTTTCAGTGGTTTCCTCGACGAATTCTTTGATATTCCCTCGGAGGAAGGCGGAGTTGAGTAAGTTGGATACCACTGAGAGTTAAAGTGTCTTTTCTGTTGTTAAACCTTACACCCAAGCTTCTACTGAACTTATCCAATTTTTTGTACCTGATAAAGCAGAATGTAATGCTTAGAATTCTACCAATTTTCAGTAAGCCCGCAATCATTAATGAAAATTCATCGAAAGAAAAATTGGGTCTTATGCAGGAACTGCCACAATCGCGAGTACAAGACAACAGGTATTCAGATAAGTTCTACGGAAGCTCCATTTACTTGTCTTCTTGTGGCTACAGGTCTTGTAGAAGCGATCTAGAAGAAAGACGCAATACGTTGATTAACCTTGTCTCTAAATGGAATTATTCTCAGCAGATATTAACTCTGGAAATTTTGGCATCAAAACCCCTAACCAAGTTATCGATTGCCCGAACGTTTTCAGATCTCCTTTGTAAGTTCTACATGTCCACTCCAATTTAATCCATTTATCCAAACTTCAAAATTTTGACCTTTAAATCTCAATTTTTGAGATATTTGTTTCATGTTTTAGCACTTTGCAAAGCAAAATATGTTACTTTGAAAGAACAAGAGGACTCGCTAATGTTAAAATGTATACAAAAAGGACCCTTACTTGAATTATAAGTAAAAAGTTAATGTCATTAAAACTTTGCAATTTTTTTGCAATTAATTTCATTCTTTCATATTTCGTACTTATTTCCCACGTTACATCATGATTAACTATTACTTTCGATTTTAATTTGTTGTTCAGTTTCATTAAAATTTGTGTAAACTTATAAGGTTCCTAATAAAAATTTATTTAGTCAGATTCGAATTTTATTACCATTTATGACCATATCATTAACTGAATATACAGGTTACTCATAAGTGTAAATTGAATAGATTGTAGAGCGAACATCTTCCTGCCTTCAGAAATAAGCATCCAGAAAGATCAACTTTTTCAAAGCATCTATTAGAAACACAACATAAACTTACATGCGCGAACACAGTAGAAGTATTACATATTTGCAATAATACCAAAAAACTTAATTTCTTGGAAGCCATAGAAATTCACAAATATTTACAATCTAATCAATTTACACTTATAAACGAGAAACACACCTCTAATTGAAGTTTTTGTCGAGAATTCGAATTAGACGGAATATTCGTAGGAATCTGTGATCCACAGAGCTTGTTAGCATAACAACGGCTTAACAAATTGTTGTATAACCGCGGATGATGCTGTAAAGCGAAACCTGGTCCGATCGTAGCAAATATTTATAGAAATATCGTCGAATTTTTAACATCTGTTATTGTTTTAATTGTTAATAAAGTTTAATAGTTATAAAATAAATTTTTCCCACTTCCACCCGTATATTCACTGTTTTCTTTATAACTTACGAGCAGGATAGATAGGCCATATCAGTCTAGTGAACGGATATAACGTAAGTCGCGTAGTGATTGGTCGATTTCATATCCACACTAGTGTGAATATGAAATTGACCAATCATGACCATGCGATAAGAACGAATGTCACTTTTAGGTTCAAAATAATACCATAGAATTTGTTAAGTTGACATATTTAACAAAAAAAATATTTGTTAAATCGTATTTTTGTTTTTGAGGGATCGTGGTCGTGGAAAAAATTCGCTGTACAACTCGAGCGTATTGTCCATATCGCACTCGAACGATTGAGGCACTCCGCCTTCGGCGTCGTGTTCAAACTTCGTTCTCGTGCCATATGGACATCATATCCGCTCTTGTTGCACAAACTACTATTTAAAAACAGCTTTATGGAACTTTATATGTGAAATTCGCTTTGTTGGGAACGCAAATTCTTATCTACCACAACAGTACAACAGAGATGATGACCATGACATCAATACTTATTTTTTTTCATCTGTCAATGGCGCAAGCGCACTCAATTTATTCCGAAAAAAGGTGTGTAGTTGCTTATCCTTCGAACTTTGGTCTGTGAATTTAAAGATTGTTTTGTGGCCTAGACCAGAGATATGAATGTCAAAGTTTTGACATTTCGGTTACAATTAAGGTTAACTTTTTGACATGTAAATAGCGAACGTAAACAAATTCAAAGCACCGTTATAATTTTAGTTTGATAATTTTACATGTTTCACTTTCAATGGAATTGAAATCACTTTAACTAAACGGGCGTAGTTTAAGTCCTGAAAATAATGACGCAAAAAACGGATACAAGGTAAGTTATATTTGAATTATTAAAAAAAAATTATTGACTTTTCACCAACGTACATATTTTAGAACGTGGTGGCTGGTTTTTAGTTTTATCTGCCTTCTGACTGCATTAACTAGGTTTTACAAAGTCCAAGAGCCAGATCATGTGTGGTACGTTAAAATAGTAGGTCATATTTCCTTTACATTATTTTATTTGATTCCAGTTGGGATGAGACCCATTTTGGAAAAATGGGGAGCTGGTACATTAACAGAACGTTTTTCTTTGATGTCCATCCTCCACTCGGGAAGGTACTTTTTAATTATGTCCTAGTATCTTACTAAATGAACGAGCAATTTGGATTTAGGCTGGCCACATACATGTGGAATACTGGTTAGATTTCCGAATCAGAATTCAGATTAGGGACGGGAATAAACGAATTTCTATAGGGCGTAAAACCTAATGCGGAATCTGAGCGTGTACAGCCAGCCAGAGAAATCTGAATTCCATATTCAGAAAAATAGTCTGGATTCTGTGTGTGTGCAGCCGATCCTAAATATGTTTATATATTTCTGTAACATTTTAATGTTGCAGATGTTAATAGGTCTCTCTGGCTATTTGACAGGTTATGATGGAACATTTGCTTTTGATAAACCAGGAGATAAATACGAAAATACAAGTTATGTTGGTATGAGAGTGGTAAGTGGTTTTTGTAAGATAATTTATAAGGTTACTGAGTGTTTTGTGGTTTTAAAGCACTTCTCAACTGTGTGTATGCTTTTAGTCATTGTAATATACTATATTTTTAGTTTTGTACTGCGCTTGGTGCTACAATAGTACCCATGGCATTTGTAGCAGTTGACGAAATGACAGAATCGTTGATTGCAGCCACAATTTCATCTCTTCTGATTTTATTCGGTAGGTCTGCTTTTTAATAACAAAAAAAAAAATCTTCCTCACTTTCAGTTGTAGCAGTTTATTGGGTGTAAGAGACTTATGCTACACTGCATTTTTTATTTTTATTATATTACTTTCTTTATTTATATTGTTATTTATTAATGTAGTTGTGCAACGTCAATTTTTGACCTAAAAATGATTTTTTTTTCATTTTAGTTTTTTGACTCGAAACTAAATCAATTACAATAACAAAATAACAATTTAAATATTTTCCAATACTGGATTTGTTCATGCAGAGAATAGGTTAAATTGGTAAAAATGATATTCCTAATAACTAGTGTCAGTTTCATAAAAAGTGATTCCAATTGTTGATTTCTAACTGAAACATTGTATATTATTACATTTTTGGAATCGACACAGTTTTCAGAATACAGTGGACTAAAATACGCGACTTTTAAAGTTTGTAAAACATTTTTAATTCATTTTGTCTTCAATTTGAAGGTTCATGATCCATCATAATTAATTCTAATAGATCTTTTTATTATTTAATAAAGCTGATGCCATTAACAACATTAACTAACATTTTAAATTAGGACTTCAATAACACCATGATTTATTCCAGATGTTGGTCTCCTGACTTTAACGCAGTACATCTTGCTTGATCCAATTCTTTTATGTTTTATGATGGGGTCAATTATGGGGGCTGTAAAAGTTTCCTCACCCAGAAATAAAGAATTCTCGTTTACCTGGTGGACTTGGTTAACTTTTACAGGAACAATGTTAGCCTGTTGCATTTCCGTTAAATTTGTTGGACTATTTGTAGTTCTATTGGTAGGACTGCTTACAGTAGCAGACCTATGGACACTGTTGGGCGATCTAACGCGACCTGTTGTAAGTATCTGATATGTTTTTACTACCATTTTAATATTTTTTTTAGTTAATTTCATATTTAGTAGAAAAACACTTTCTTTATTTATTTATTTTGATGAATTGCAACAATAGTGAAAAAGATCATTTCATATTCTCGCAAAATACATGAAAAACCGAAATTTTTATTTGTGTATGCAAATTGGTTCATAAAAGTAATCGACATATAATTTATTTTTTCAACTTGAAGAAATCTGCATTGTAGACTTGTGGATAAGTGGTATTTGCAAATATTTCATATATTTAACAAAAACAATGATACCTTTAAAAAGAAAGAAAGAAAGAAATAGAACAAAGCTATAAATTATTTATTAATCTGCTTATAGTTTTATAAGAAAAAAAAATAAATTTTACTGCTAGTATTCAATTAATACAAATCCCCGAATTATTAATATTGCGCATCTAAAGTTTTAAGATGGATAGACGAAAATAAAAAAAATATTAATTTTGCATGGAGGGTTACAAAAATGTAACCGGAGTTTCGCTTAAAAATGACCAATTTCGATATTTAAACTATAGTGAACATAGCTTTAATGTAATCTGTGTATTTGTGCTAGTCATAAACTGCATCCACAAATCTGGAATTATCAAATATTCTGTGTTCGTAGTTCAAATGTATCCAGCGCATTTTGAAAATGAACACTGCTACCAAAAACAAATTAATTTGTGAAATGTCAATATTGTCTATGTTTTTAACCTTAGCTCATGTTACGTCAATGTCAAAGTTTACAAAAATAAGCCAGAAAAGATGTAAAAATTTATAAACAAACAACAATTATTTACCTGCTAGTTGTGAAATTTCTCGCCTGCTTAAGGCGAAATGATGTGGTGCGTAAACCCCGCGCTGCGTTTGCAAGCATCGGTAGTTCCTCACTTACTGAAAAGTAAGGTTAGATTACCTCGTTACGAGAAAATTATCCACCAATTATGCAGCAAAGCATCTAGCAATTTGGGACTGGGCGATTTCAACAATCAAAATCCAAGCAAAAAAATTGCCGCTCGACTAGTCGAAGCTTCCCCGAAATATTTACAACCTTACATGAAACTTATGAGGATAGATAAACCTATTGGTACTTGGTTGCTTTTTTGGCCGTGTGGATGGGGTATTGCGTCCGCGGCTTCAGCTGGTTCTTTTCCCGATCTCTATATGCTTACTCTTTTTGGAACTGGTGCGTTTATAATGCGCGGAGCTGGGTGTACTATAAACGATATGTGGGATCGTGATATTGATGCCAAAGTGATTAGGACTAAGGAACGACCGCTAGTGAATGGTGATGTGTCTATGAGACAAGCGTGGGTTTTTCTTGCCGGACAGTTGAGTTTGGGTTTGGCGGTTTTGCTGCAGTTGAATTGGTTTAGTGTTTTTTTAGGAGCGAGTTCCTTAGGTCTAGTCATAACTTATCCATTAATGAAGCGAATAACATATTGGCCTCAACTAGTACTAGGTTTTACTTTTAATTGGGGTGCTTTATTAGGTTATAGTGCCATTCACGGTTATGTTAACATGCCAGTTTGCTTACCGCTTTATTTTGCTGGTGTTTGTTGGACGATTGTATATGATACGATCTATGCGCACCAGGATCGTAACGATGACGTGTTATTGGGTATTAAGTCGACAGCAATCAAATTTAGTGAGAATACGAAGCTGTGGTTGAGTGGTTTTGCCACCACTATGATTTCTAGTCTTCTTGTTAGCGGAGTAATGAACGAACAAACTTGGCCTTATTACACTTCTGTAGGCATTATAACGATGCACTTAGCAAATCAGATTAAAACTCTAGATATAAATAATCCTGCAGATTGTATGGGTAAATTTATTTCGAACGCTAATGTAGGTCTTATATTATTTGGGGGAATTGTATTAGGTACGTTGTTGAAAAAAAGCCAAAAAGAAAGTGATAAATTGGAAGAATTGTGTTAACATCTATATTTAATTAGTATACAGTATTTTTAAGCATTAATTTCTTCATTTTATTAAGTATATAAAATTGGTCCCCTTGTACATATTTGTTATTTAAAACCATTGTATTAAAATTTTGTTTTTGATGAAAATTTTATATTTGAAGGCTGAATAAATGAGTTGAATGTTATTTCTTTATTTTTTAAACAGTTGTTACCTGCTATTTTAAAATATCAGTTCTTTCTAGAAAAAAAGTAAAGATTAAATGTGTGTGTATTTTGACAAAGAAGACTAATTTTTGAAAAAAGACCCAATTTATGTTAAACAAGTTTTCTCCACATTTTCGAGATTAAAATCGAAATTTTGAGTTTAAAGGGATCATTGCAGAGCAACTTTGTTACCTAAAAAAATAAAACATTTAGACATTAGCTTATTTTGGTCATATGAAAGGTAGTGCCGATTTTAAGGTAAATTAGGATCGTATTATTGCTAATGAATAATTTAGTATCATTTGCTCACTTATTCGAATTTTTTGTAGGAATATTCATCTGGGTCATTTTTCTTTTTAAATTAATTTCATTAGATGAACTTAAAATTTAAACTGTTATATCTTAACACTTGTCTTATTGGGAGATTGTTCAAAAACGTTGCGTTTTTCTCTTTTAGGCCGACACAATAAAACAATTAGTAGCGAGAGCAATTTGTTTAATAATTTGGCCGATAGTGTTGTATGTTGCATTTTTTTACATCCACTTGACAGTTCTTAATAAAAGGTGAGTATATAGGATTCCTAAGAGTTTATTTTTTGGAAATAGATCTGGACAGCAAACTTTTGAAATCGATCTTCTGTAATCTCTATAATAGTTCCTGGACTAGGTCCAATTGTCAAAAATAATATCTTATTGTTCCATCGGGTCAGAAGTTTATTCATTCACTATTAGAACATATTTTCAAATTTTTTTCGTACAATTACTATCATGCTTTAAACTATAAAGGGTTGGTGTTATCAATGATAATAATTGTTTAAGGTGAAGTACGAAATTAGTTGTAAATTGCGAGATTAAAATTATAATTTCGAAATTAATATTAAAATGTTGATGTCAACTTTTTAAAGTTTGAACACAAACATTGACATTTTTTTAAAATTCATGTATGCTTTGTTCTTGATTTGGATTTAGACTTGAAATTTCAAGAAAAATGTAAGATTCGAATAAAGTTTCAAGAAAAATGTCAAAGGTTTGAGATCAAATTCGAAATATCTGGAAAATGCAGTTTTGGATTTCGACATATTTTTTTTTAAATTCCATATCAAACATCGAAAGTTGGGAAAATAAACTGGAGCTGTGAGAATGAAATCAAAATTTTGTAATGTTTTTAGAATCTCGATTTTTTGCGGGAAAGTGAGAATATTTTTTAGAAACTTCTAGTATTATTTCGAAATTTTCAACATTTTTATTAATATTTCAAATTGCTGATAACCGAATTTAGTTTGAAAATTTCAGTTTTTAACTCAATATTTTCATGATTAAGACTGAAGAGTTAAGTAAGTGGCACCTTAAATCTCAAGATTCCGACTATAAACTGAAAATTGCAAGGTTAAAGTGAATTTCTAGAAATTTTGAATATTCCAGGAAAAATGTCGAAATTTCTAATAGGTTTAAAAATTTCAATTTGTTACATTTGTGTGCAACTTCAAAAATCGAAAAATCGACAAAAAAATTGTTTGCAAGTTTTATTAGGAAGTTTTCCTTAACTTTAGTTTTTTCTTTAAAATTTCAAGTTAATTTTGAAATTAAATTCAAAATTTCGAGATTGAATTCAAAATTTTGAGATTAAGCCTCAAATTTCGAACTCAATCTCAAAATTGTCACTCTTTTTACTCAAAAACTGGATATTAAGATGAAAAACTTCGTTTCATAAATTGGAATTTACTGAAAAAAAAATTGGAAAAAAAACTAAATTTTTAATTTTCATTTTCTAACTTTATAAAAAACTGTCTAAATTTTTAAGAAATACGAAATTTGGAAGTCGAAATTTTTAAAAAAAGTCAAAAACTTGTCAACATTTTCAAAAATTGGAAATTTTTAAAAAGCCAAAATTTTTATAACAAGAAGTAATCTTAGAAGGATCCACATTTTCAAAAAGGTCATGTCGCATTTTTCAAAAGACAAAAAGTCGAAATTTTAAAAATAAGCCATGATTTTCAGAAAAACAAAATTTCCAGAAAAGGTAATATTTTAAAAAGTGGTCGAATTTTTAAAAGAAAAATAAAATTAGAAGAAATTCGACGTTTTGAAAAAAAAATCGAAAGGTTTAGAAAAGTCGAAATTAACAAGAAGATTCAACATTTAAAAAAAATTATGAAATTCATAGTTTTAAAAAATAATAATTTGAAAGATTTAAAATTTTTAAAGTCAAAATTTTCACAAAAAAATAAATATTTTGAATAAGGTCGAAAATAAAAGGGCAAAATTTACTATAAAATCATAACTTCGATTCGAATTTTGGAAAATGATTCAAAAAAGAGAAAGATGAGTTGAAATTTTTAAATTACATCGAAATTTCGAGAAAAGTGGACAATCTGACAAAAGTAAAAATTTTAAAATGAATACATTTGCAAAGAAAAGTCAAAATAATAAAAGATTTATAATTTTAAAAACTCGAAAAGTTTCACAGAAAGTAAACATTTTGAATATAATAAAAGACTTAAAACAAGTAAAATTACTGAAAAAAGTCGAAATTCAAAAATTAGAACTACGAGAAAAATTCAGCATTTTGAAAAAGGGTTAGATAGTGTAATTATGAAAAAAGGGCGCAATTTTTAGAGTTGAGATTTAGCAATAAAATCAATATTTTCAGTTAAAATTTATAAAAATAGTAAAAATTTTAAGAAAACAAAATTTTAAACAAAAGTAAATTTTCAAAAAAAGTCAAAATGGTGAAAAAATTCAAAATTTTGAAAGATTCGAACTTTGAAAAGATGTTCACAAAAATCATAGAGATTATTAATAAAGTTTCGAAAGGAAATAGATTTTTAAAAATTAAAAAAACTATATTTTGAAAAATGGTCGAAATTTTTCCTCAAGTGGAAATGAAAGAAGGTCAAAAGTTTCAAAATGGATATTTTGAAAAAATCAGGAGTTTTAGAGACTTTTAAATTGAAAATTAGGAAAAAACTAATATTTCCAAAAAAAAAAGGACGAAGCTCTGAAAAATGTCCGATTTTTTATAAAAAGTATCAATTCTGAAAAAGTAAAAATTTTGGAAGAGGCTGATTTTTTTAAAAATCAAAATTTATACAAAAAGGTCAATATTTCGAGAAGTGAAAATTTTAAAAATCAACATTTTTTAAAAAGTCGAGATCAAAAATAAGTGGAAATTTAGGAAAAAAGAAAAAATTTGCAAAAAAAATGTTTCAAGTAAAAATGTTCAAATTCGAAATTCGAAGAAAAACGCGAATGTTTGAAGAGACGACATTTTTAAGAAGAGTAAAAAATGTTGGAAAAGCGTTCAAAAATTTCGAAAAAAGACGAAAGTTTCAAATAAGAAATTTTCAAAAAAATTAAAATTTAATAATTTATTTTTTTAAGTGAAAATTTTGAAGAAAGTTGCTGTTTTCAAAAAAATCAAAGCTTCGGGAATTTCCAAGAAAAATCGGGTATTTAAAAAAGGTCAAAAATAAAAAAAGATAATATTTAAAAAAGTCAATTGTTTAAATTTTCAAAAAAATTGACATTTTTGGTCGACCTTTTAAATTCAAAGTTTACAAAATAGAATTTAAAAGAAAAACACCGAAATTTACAACAAAATCATAATTTCCAGAAAAAGCCGAAATTTTGAAAACATTTGAAAGTTTAAAAAAAATTTTGGAAGAGGTGAAATTTTGTGATAAGTCAAGTTTTCTTGAAAACGACGAAGTTTTGAGAAAAGGGGAAATTTGAATTTTTTAAAATTAAGTCGAAATCTTCAAAAAATGTGGAAAATTGAAAATATCATATTTTCAAAAAAAGTTAAATTCTTCAAGAAAAAAGGCGGAATTTTTAAATAGTCATAGTTTTGAAAAAAAAAGTAAAACCTGTCAAGAAAGATCAACATTTTCATAACGTTCTTTTAAGAAGTTAACATTTTCAAAAAATCCAGTTATCAAAAAAATGTTTCAATTTTGATTAAAGTAGAATTATCAAAAAAAGTCAATTCTTCAAAAAAATCATAAATTTCAAAAGTCTAAATTTTGAGAAAAAGTTGAAGTTCTGAAAAAATGGCGATTTACAGAAAAATGCTAAATTTTGAAAAAATTCAAAATTTTGTGGAAATAATAATTGCATTTATATTATGAAGTAGGCAAAACATTGCATTATTACATCAACTACTGCTAAATAGGTTACAGTAACATTTTTGAAGCACTGAATTCTGTTGCAGTGGCAATGGAGATGGTTTTTATAGTTCGGCTTTTCAATCGCAACTAATTGGAAACAGCTTACATAACGCGAGTATGCCCCGACAAGTCGCTTATGGAGCTATAGTAACCTTAAAAAATCACAGAACTGGGGGAGGTTACCTCCATTCCCATTATCATTTGTATCCTGAAGGAGTTGGTAGTAGGCAACAGCAGGTAAGTCATACTAGTAAGTGGAATTAATGAAAATTTGATGTTGTAAATAACCATCACTCCAAGACTTCCAAGATTGCGCTTACGTTTACAGATCACCACTTACACTCATAAAGACGACAACAATAAATGGATAATCAAAAAATACAACGCGGAGCCCACTGATAAGGTGGAAATCGTCAAAAGCGGCGATTTGATCAGACTGGAACATCTCGCCACAAGGAGGAACTTGCACAGTCATAAAGAGCACGCCCCTGTCACCAAGAAACATTTTCAGGTCACCGGTTATGGCGAAAATGGCACCGGAGACGCGAACGACGTTTGGAAAGTCATCATCGTCAACGGCAACGATGGGGACGATCTAACTGCCGTTAGCAGCAGATTGAAATTCGTCCACTATCTGCAGTCGTGCGTTCTGACCACTAGCGGTAAACAGCTCCCGAAATGGGCCTATGAACAGCAAGAGGTGTCTTGTAATCCCAATCTGAGGGACCCCAATGGCATTTGGAATGTCGAAGAGAATATTTTTGATAAATGTTAGTCTGAAGTTTTTCTGGATTATGATCATATTGCATGACACTTTCTTTTATTTATATTTATTTATTTATTGTGGGACTCGTTTAACTTGTAGTGGCAAATGTTAGCTTTGAGGTGTATGCTCCAAGCTTCCTAGAAAGGTTCATTGAGTCTCATGCAGTCATGATACAAGGAAACGCCGGATTAAAACCAAAGGAAGGTGAAATTACTTCTCGACCTTGGCAATGGCCAATTAATTACAGGGTGAATATATTTGTGTTACAATTTCGATTAAAATATGCTAGATCTATTTATTGGAAATTGGAGTTTGGACTTACTCGATTTTTCCTTTTTATTTTGATTGATTTTTTCAATTGATTAACTTATCTCGATTCAAGTCAAAGCTAATATTGTGTTGTGTGAATTTTTGAACTTAATCATCATACTGATAAGGATTTCTGAAATTTTTTCTTTCGCTTACCCCCTTTTGCCTAAAATTTCAAGAAATATTTTTTTTTCAAAATTCAAAAACCCGATCTTGTTCTCGAAATTTTTATAAAAGTTTTTGTATTTCAAGATTATTTTTCGAAATATCAATCCTAATCTTGTAATTTCAACATTTTTTTCGATTCTGTTGAAATAGTGATTACTTGCATATGTTCTTAAAATCATTAAATATGGTGCACAATAATTGACCATCATTAATTTTAGGGACAATTTTTCTCCGGATCAACTTACCGTATCTATTTGTTGGGCAATCCTATAATATGGTGGGGCAATTTACTATTCCTTTTTATTTTCTTTGTAGTTTTCATCATCAATGCCGTAAAGCAGCAAAGGGGATATATTAAACTAGATGGCGGTGAGTATGCGTGTTTACAATTTCTTATTTTAAATGTTTGCAGAGTTTTTCTGAGTCATGTTATTAGACTTTAATGAAATAAGTAAAAAGTAATATGGGGGTACAAATGGAAAACCGCCGGGTTTCTCACGATTTGAGGCTTTATTGTAAAAAACTCGTTACATACTCATTCTTCAAAATAATTTCCATCGTTAGTTACAACTTTTTCCCATCTTTCTGGCAGCTTCTGAATTCCTCGGCGAAAAAACTGTACTTTCTTTTGACGCGATCCACGAATCGATCCAATTTTTGGCCTCTTCGTAAGAACGAAAGTGCTGTCCGGCCAGGTCATGCGTCATCAATCGAAACAAGTAGAAATCAGAAGGGGCGATGTCAGGAGAGTACGGCGGGTGGGGTAGGACGTCCCATTTCAAAGTTTCCAGGTATGTTTTCACGACCTTGGAAACATGTGGCCGAGCGTTGTTATGCAGAAGTATCAGCCGTGTCGTGCCTTTTCGAGTATTGTTGGCGTTTTTCTTTCAGCGCTCAGCTCAAACGTATGAGTTGCGTCCGTTAGAGGGCTCCTGTAATGGTTTCGCTCGGTTGTAATAGCTCATAGTACACTACGCCGAGCTGGTCCCACCAAATACACAGCATCAGCTGCGAGCCATGAATGTTTGGTTTTGCTGTCGAAGTTGATGCATGGCCGGGAAGTCCCCACGATTTTTTCCGCTTTGTATTTTTGTAGTGTTTCCACTTTTCATCGCCGGTCACGATGCGAAGCAAAAAAACCTTTCTTTTTTGCCGTTGGAGGAGTTGTTCGCACGCCGTTCGATGTCCCTAGGCTTCAGTTCGTACGGCACCCAATGACCCTGTTTCTGGATCATCCCCAAGCATTTTAAACGATGGGAAACAGCTTGTTGAGTCACGCCTAATGAAGTTGCAAGTTCCTGTTGCGTTCTGCAGGAATCTTCATCCAGCAAAGCTTCCAATTCAGCATCCTTGAACTTTTTCACGGGTCCGGTACGCTCCTTGTCTTCCACATCATATTCGCCATTTTTAAACTTTTGAAACCATTCCCGACACGTTTTTTCACTAATAGAACTCTCACCATAAGTACAATCATTCGACGCGCCTCGGCTGCATTTTTTCTTGAATGAAATGCAAAAAGCAACACTTCTCGCAAATGACGCTTGTTCAGCTCGAATGTTGCCATTTTCACGTACGAACAAAACAAAGCACAGTAAAAATAGACAAACGAGATTATGTAGAGTTGTTGATCGATGCCTCAGCTTGCTATATGACGTTTCTGACCGGACTTTTCTAACGATTTTCAAAGCTGACGCCATCTCTGGGAAAACGGCGGTTTTCTATTTGTACTCCCTATTTAATTCCAAAATCCTCACAACATGCAATTAATATTGCAATCTTAGAAACGTAATTAATATTAAATGATCAAAAGTATCAAAATAGATCACATACAAACACAAAAAACTCAAATGGAATTGCGTAGGAGCATAATTTGTATTGAAATATCTAGTCTCTGAAATATCAAAAGCCTTAAAGTATGAAGATCGCAAAAGAGATCACTTATGCCTATTTAGTGTGTGCGTATTTATATTAGAAATGTGTCTTTTGACAGATATCCATAAAAGGAAGCTGAAAGCCTGTGCTTGGTTTTTCCTTGGATGGATTCTGCATTACGTCCCCTTTTGGGCCATGGGCAGGGTCTTGTATTTTCACCACTATTTCCCTGCTGTAATTTTCAATTCGATGATTACAGGTAAGGTATCTTTGGATTTTCTGACCTCTGGAAAACTAGAGAAAAATGTTTCAGGTATCATAATCGATTATTTATTGGAAGAAATTCCTCTAATGTTTCCGGAAAAGTTGGGAAACACGATTTACCATACTATGTTTGCTTCGGTATTGTCGTTCATAGTTTACAGTTTTTACCTATTTTCCCCGTTAGCTTATGGTATGACGGGGCCAACAGCAAATGAATTGAATTCAACAATGTATGGCTTGAAATGGTTAGAAAGTTGGGAATTTTAAATTATATTTGTTACTGAAAACATGTTTTTAATATATTTTATACTTTTCTATTATTGGTTGTTATTTGTTTAGTGAGCAACCTCCAGCATTTAGTAGCACTATCTAAGCTATTTAATCTACCGAGCTTGACTGCGGTTAAAGCCATAGCAGTCCGAATTTTTTGTTGCCAAGTAAAACTTTCCCCGAAACAGCAGTTCATCGCATCCATCTTTATTTCCTAGTTCTTCTTGTAGTGTATGCACTTTACAAAAATGTTGGGCAGTCATGGGGACTATTGAAAAGTAAAAACTTAAAAGTAAGATATACAATGTCCCACACTCAGTCGGACACCAAGAAGTTACGAAATAATTAAACGAACAACAATACATACGACACTTATTATTGACGAAAATGCATCAAAATATAATGTTATTAATAACTGTAATTATAAAATTTTCAATATTGTTGCGGGCTTATCGGTTCGAATTGATTATTAACACGTGAATTGAATAATACCCACTTTGTTACCAAACTAAATTCGGAATACTACAACTGAATAATGAACTCATTTATTTACTTCTACCTACTAACTCACTAATTAGACTGACTGACTTACTAACTCGAGGGAAAGCTGACCGCCTTATATAGTCTTGGCTCCCGGGTTCTAGAAACATCACGCAGATAAGGCTTATCGTTTGCCGAAATTTATGGAACGCTTATCTGCCATTTGTTTCGTTATCGCGGCCGCTTTCCCCTTATCAGATCTTTCTAGAAACTTTTCATACGCACTTATTCTATTCTAAATTCTATTCTACCTATTTACATTGCGTTACAATATCCTTCTGTTAAGGATTGGCAATCTGTTATAGATTGCCCTAAGCAGTGATTGCGATTGACAAATCAAGATCTAACTAGCGAAGTTCCTACTTTTTTGCTGCTTCTCATTGGGAAAACAACTATTCTCTCTTGTATTATTATCTTTTGCATATTACACCATTACCAATTTTAGAAGGTTTTTATTACACGGAATTAAAGTGTCCAATTTTGAGGGTGAGGCGCTGTAATTTTTTTTTGTTACTTTTCAAATGTAGTATCAAAAATTAAATTGTCATAATTTGTAAATTAGCATTAGTCTAGGTTTCACATCTATTAGCACTTCCATCAATAATTTTGTACATTTTTATATGGTTTATCCACGGAGGATAGAAGGAGGATAGTGCACGATCGTAGAAAACGGTGTCGAAAAAGCACTTACAAAAAAGTGGGCCTTCGAAGATTAAAGACGTTTCCAAAAAAAATAAGTTCGACTTAAAAAATTCAAATGTGGAAAAAAGCTAAATTCAAACTTGACCATTTACATTTTAAACTACTCTAGCGATCCCAAGCGCTAAAGGCTTTGGTATCTAAAACAGGTCTCGATCTCGAAATTTTGAGTTCCTTTGAAATCTTGTGCGGAAGCTTAGAAACTCAAGCCTTTTTCTTTTCAAAATTTCTTCTTTAATGTTCAATGATTCCTACTAATTTTGATTTTATCGAAATTTGAGAATTTTTTATGGAAGATAAAGTTTTTTGAAAATTAATCTTTTTTTCGAAATTTGCAGCTTACAGGTTCAATATGTACGTTTCTTTTCTAAAATTTCGATTTTCCAATTTGGGTTCGTTTTGAAAATTTAACACTTTCCCGTTTATTTTAAAATTCAATTTTTGAAGTGAAAACTTCTTTAGGCGCGTTGAACGACTAAAAATAGGGGACAAACGAATGGTTTCGCATTACCAATAACGTTAATTTAGTGTCTCATAGTGATGAGCAGCCGTGATTGTATGTAGTTTTTCAAAATTGTCGAATTTTGCTCATCTTTAAAAATTTTCGAAGAATAATTAACCTTCGATTTTCGGACCCAATTTGTCTACGTTGTGTTTAAAATTATTTTATTCCAATAAATTGTAACCTCAGTTCGTAGAGTCGTCAGGGAAGTGTTATCAAATTTAAACAACAATTGACTTGAACATTTTATTACAATATGTCAAAAAATAAATCAACAAAATTTCAAGTTTGTGATTTTCAAGTGAAATACAACAAAATAAAAGTGAACCTGTTTGTTTCAACTTATTTAAATTTGCTGGACACAAATCTGAGAGAATAATTTCTTTAGATAATTAAGAGAATTCATTAAGCACAAATAACCTGACATTCTTGGTTAATTCTTTCGCTCGTATATGGTGCGTCGGTTATTAATTTCCCAAAGTTTACCTTAACCCTAATAATAGCAATGTTTTCCCCAGCTGAGCCATTTAGTTTGTACTCAAAGGTTTTCAAACCAAATGCAGCTAACTTTGCACCCGATTATCGGTGGGTGTTCGCTAGTTAGTTTGTACACAGAGGTTCTCAAACTATTTTCAGGTGTCTGAATTTTATTCCCCAATTTTTGTGTGTTTGTCGCTTCTATATTCAAGCATTCGTCACATAGCATAGAATTTTTTGTTAAAGCTTTGAGTTAACCAAAGGATAATGCTAGGAAAAAATGGAGCTCAAGCTTGGAAATGAAGTTGTGATTTATCGTAACACATCAAATTTATAAATGTTGATTCAATCTTACAGATCTTTCATTCTCTCACTCTTTGTTTCTTTCCTTTGTTAACTTGTTCCTTTGTTTGTTTTTCTGTTTTTCTCATACCAAACTCAATCACTCGAACTCAAACCAGTATCATAAAATATTCTAGAAAAAATGTTCAACTTATTTAGAAACTTTCTGAGCAGAATTTTCCCTTCCAAAACTACATCTACTTCTAAGGCTACTGGTCTAATAAAAGGGCCATTTTTTAGCTTAGAAAGTGGTTCAACTTGACTTAGCACAAAAAAAACATTTAAATTAAAATTAGAAACTGGCAAGGAGTTCTCATTTCTTTCGTCAAAATATTTTCCTAACGAGAGCTGATGCTTATACTGCTTGTCCGCCTACGTTAGTAAATTTATGTTGTCAGTAAATCTAGATATGCGACTACAGATTAGTAATTTTGCAAAAGCTTCAAGATCGTAACGCACAGTGTTGTAATTCTCCGTGGCCTATATAGGGGGTCCTTTTTTTGGACGTGTAACCGATGAGGGGACCCACGGATAAGGCAGACCGGGCGAGTACACCAGAACAAGAACCAGAAGAGGTTACTACTCCTTCTAGGGTGTTAAGGCGTACGTTCCCGCAGAGCACACTCAGGGGTTCACATGTGTTGAGACTTTGTCTATGTCTGGAAAGTTTTTCAGACAACCTTCTTACAACATCGGTTCCGGTTTTCCTTGTTTTTCACGTTTCGAGAACTTACAGTACATCATCAGCAAATCCTAATATAGATGCCTGCTATCAGTTACCGAGCCTGCCGTGATGGGTGTGATCTTTTTTTTGAACCCCTGGAAACTCAGCTTCCAACAGCAGAACATCAAAAAACGACCTTAAGGAAATAGAAGATTTTCGAAGCAAATTTGCTTTTGTGCTTTCGTCTCTTTTCTTTCTATTCTCTTTGTGTTTGTTTTTTTTTTCAGACTGATAGTTGCACCAGTCAGCGGTAGGGTTCTTGGCTTTATAATAATTTTCTAACAACGACTTTTTCATTCATTCGTGTTTGTTGTGGAATTTTAAATTCCTATTTTTTCGTCCCCCAACCCCATATTACTCAAAGTTAGGAACAAGTATTTTCTTAAATTTTAGGAAAAGTTAATTAAATTATATAAGAGCGAAAAACCATCAAATAAAATCATCGGACAATTTAATATTTACTTCCCTATTTATTCCATAGCAAACATCACACAAATGGCACAAGAACTTCACGTTGAACAGAAATTGTTTTTTTTTTGTGTGTGTTCATTCACGTGAATTAGCACAAACAAAAGCAATTTTTAATTCTCCCGTATTTCGTACCCGTTTTCATAAGTCCGGGAGTTGACCATAATTTTCAAACTAGTTTAATCGAATTTCAGTACTTGACTACTTTAAAAGTAGTTTTTGGTGTTTTATCTTTACGCCCCCTACCCTTAATTTTTGGGGACCGAAAGATATCCTCTGCATCTTGCTAGAGGGCATGAAGATGCAGAATTTCTACTAATTTAAATATTTCTAATCATAATTAACCCTTAAATAAACTGCAACCGATTTTGAATGATGCCATCCCCTTATCTTACAAGTTTTACTTCGATAATTGAAATTTAAATAACTTACAATTGTACGTGTTTATAAGGGCGTTTTTTGAACGTCAAATTCCTCCAGACTACCACCACATGCTCTTGACGAGAGAATTGCTACGGTCCCCGTTATTGACACTTACCAGCTCTTTTACTGCCCTAATTTACGATATCGGACTTAAAATATTCTTTTGAAACCGATATTTGGGCCTTTTCTCCAGTTTAGGTAAATAAACTTGAAACAAACCAGGCCTAAGAAATAACCCTTATCTAATTTGTGAACTGCTAAAAAGTCTGTTTCTCACGCAAAATGTTATGTTGCAAAGAATTTTTATAATACAGAATTTGTAGATTCAATATTTCCAAGAAAAATTGAAAAAAAATTCAATTAAATAAAACAAACGAGGAAATAGAACAGTTTAGTAGAACTCGACTCACCACAGTACCTATGTTTCGAAAATTTTGGAGCTTTAAATTTCAATTTTGTTAAAAAATTTGAAATTTTATTTTTTCTAAATTCGTATTTTTCGACGACTTTTGACCTTGACAGCGGATAACCGAACATGCAGGATTACTGAGATGAGACCGTAATTCGAAAATATGGAAGATTTTAACAAAATTGCAGTTTTTTCCAATTACTGCATAATTTCGCTTATCACAAAGTCATTTTTTTCCAAAATGTGCGTGCTTTTTCAAAATTTGAACTTTTGAAATTGGCACCGGCCTCGGATTAGAAGTGTCCGATTACCGAGATGAGACCCTAATTTGCAAAAATGGAAAGTTTCAAGAAAATTGTAGTTTTTTCCTGGTCGTCCGGCACCCGAAAAACCGAAAAATCAATACATTTAAAACATATTTATTTTAAATACCTTGAAATTTGCTATGCAAATATAAAATTTGGATAGTGTGACAGGTTTTTTAACATGCACTAACCCAAAATATATAAGATCAAAGACCAGATCGTGTACAAATATAGAAGATAAAAAAACTAGAAATAATAATTTTAAATTACAAATCATGAAATTTTTATTTTTGATATTACAATTTGAAAATTAATAAAAACACTGTTATATCATAGTTTTAAGTTTTCACTTCTGTCGGCAGTCCACATAACTGCCCAATTATTTTTACAATTAAATTTATATTTAATTTTTACTGTTATTGAAAATTTAGGTAGTAAGTTCAAAAATTTAAGAATTTCCTTTTACAAACTTCTATTATCAAATATTAATACGAAACTTCTACTTTTTTCTTCAAATTCAGCAGCAAACTTTTTTAGCCGAATTTTGAATTTGAAATTTAAACTTTTTTTTTTAATTGAACGTTTTTGAATTGGGTCTAAGAAAAACCTATAGAAAGGCCCCTTGCACACCACACTACTGCCCCCTGATAGCTACGCCACTGTATTTTATGACAATTGGAGTTCAAAGCCCAAATTACATGGTACAGTTTTACTATTAACCTTTGGGTGGCGACGACTGTACAATATCTATGACATCAGGCATTTTTTCGTAGTCTTTAAAATATTGGAAATTGTTTTCCAAATTCGGATTTACCAAAATAAGGAAGAACCCGTAAAATGCGGAAGATCTGGCAACTATCACCACAGAGAAGCCGAGAGGAGAGGGAGTTGCGCTCTATCGTGTTATAATGCTGTCAAACTGTCAGACTTCGTCTAAAAGAATCCTAATTGCAAAGTTACATTAATTTTGGACCCTATCGTTAGATGACGCCGTCGCTGTGTTGTCTGTCATTGCCAAGTTTTGCATGTATTTACGTAGAAAATGAGTCATGCCCAGAGACTAAATAGACTGAACGTTCCAATCTCGTAGCACGAGAACCGTTGAATGTCAAATGCGGGGAAGAAAGAATTCGGTATCCGCCTTCTCTTGACACTGCCGGATTAAGTCAAATTTGTGAACGTTAAACCTTATGCGCAATGAAACGGTGACTCGCGCACCTCGGCAATTGAATATTGTTACCGGCTTATCGGTTCGAATTGATTACCACGTGTGAATAATACCCACTTTATTACCAAATTAACTCGGCACACTTCAACCGAACAGTAACTCACTAGTTATTTACTAATTTTTAAGCCACTGACTTCTAACTGACTGACTCGAGGGAAAGCTGACCGCCTTTTATAGTTTTGGCCCCCGGCTTCTAGAACTTTTCGGCAGATAAGGCTTATCGTTTGCCGAAATTTCTGGAACGTTTATCTGCCATTTGTTTCGTTATCGTGGCCGCTTTCCTCTTATCAGATCCTTCTAGAAACTTTTTTATTTACTAAATTCTACAATTCTATTATAAATCCTATTTCATCTATTTACATTGCGTTACAATATTTATATATTTTATTTTTCCTACCCAAAGAATGAAACTCTTGATTTTCCTTCACTAATATGTTCACTTCTGTCGCCACAGTGTTCCACAATACAGTTTCTCATATTTAATGTCTATTTGCTGCAAAAAAACCGATGTTATCTTCGCAAAGGTCTGTTAAGGAACAAGAGCTCGTTGCGAGCTGAGCTTTCGCCAGGCTTCCAACTGTCTTCACTGGTAACTCTTCTTCAGTCTATTTAATCTCTGGTCGTGCGCGAGAGTAGAACATCGAAAAAGTGCGCGAAGTCTGGCAACACTAAAGTGGACCAACAAACAGACAAACATACTTTCGCATTTATATATTAGTAAGGATGAATATTATGTATTTAACAGTAACAGTATCTCTCTGAAGATGATAGATTGGTTGTCGAAACGCGTTAGAGCAACCTTTGTTGTGTTTTTTAATCTTTCTTGTTTTCAGGGGACAAGTTTTGTATTTCAATTTTTGAAGATAACCAATGGCCAGTCCGTTCCACCAAAATGGATTTAACCCGCTATATTACTTATGTATCTCAAATGACAAGCGTCGTTTCATTATGAAAGATGTCTCAGAGTGTTTTGTTCCTTTCTTTCAAATTTCGCTCGTCAATAGTTAACTTTATTAACCAATTTGATCTAAAATTGAAAACCACATTTAGTGGAAAATCAGATACAAAATGTTATATGATCGAGATGTAGTCCATGTCGTCGCCATTGGTACTCTTCCAATTGATGTCTTAGATTTTCCATTAACGGTTATGCATAATTCAGGAGTAATGATTATAGTCCTTTCCTGGATACCATGCCTAAGCTAAATCAAATCTACTGGAGCCTTATTATAAGCTCAAATCTTTAATATAGTCCTATAAAAAAATCTTTGGCGGGAAATCCGATTTCCTTGGGGGTCAGTAAAATTCAATAGCTTGGTATTCATCGATTACTAAACTTTATTACTATTATTTGTTTATTACTACATAACAATAAAGGTATTCAATATATAAATATAATAAATTTAGGCGAAAAATATCAATTTTCTGCTTTTTACCCAAGAATTTTGCTTAATAGCAGCAACTTTATGTAGTGTTATGTTCTCTTTTCTTTCTAGTCTAGCTTCGACCCTTTATAAGACAAATAAAAGTATAGATAGTTTTAAATACCTGGAAGAAAATTTAAAATTAGTGATCCTAAACTAAACCAAATTTATACAGCTAAAAATGAATATAATATGCTACAATTATAAAAACAAAGTTGACATTATTCACGTTACTTTGTAAAACGAGGACTGACAGATCTCTGATGCCTGTTTTCTTATCAAACTGAACTAAATGTCAGACATTATTGATCCAAAACCAAATGCATTTTTGCCCTTTGCCTTGGAATTGTGTACCTCGAAAGCTTCTGGCCTTGATGGTATTCCTGCTCTTGTTCTTAAGAAGTGTGCTCCAGAGTTAACTCATTTTCTAAGCAAATTGTTTACACTCTCTTACAACAAAGGAGTATTCCCTAACAGCTGGAAATCTGTTAGGGTGTAGTCTGTCCCTAAAAAGAGTTATATCTAAAGTGATGGAAAAGGTTATCAACATCGAGATTCTCAAATATCTAGAGGAGAATAGAATCATCTCCGACAGGCAATGTGGTTTAGGACACCAACGCTCAACTGGCGATCTGCTAGCGTATGTTACTCATATCTATAACTCAGCTACGGAAAAACATGCTGAAGCTAGGATTGTGGCATTAGATATCTCAAAAGCCTTTGGCAGAGCCTGGCACCGATCTCTTTTCGCCAAATTAACATAATATGGTCTTCCTCCTGGCCTCTGTCATTTGATATCCAATTTTCTCGCGGACAGATCCCTTCGGGTCGTCGTCGATGTCATCTCATCCGAGACATTTGCGATTAATGCAGGGGTGCCTCAGATGTTTGTCCTGTCTCCTACTCTGTTTCTGTTACACATGAACGGTCTCCTAGTTTCAACTTTCAATGCGATTACAGCTACGCAGATGATAGTAGCCTAGTGTCATCTTTTTTCTACGACAAACCATTAACCGTTGCTGCTTCAGATCAACTAAGGGAACCGCAGTTACAGATGATTAATCAGGATCTCGAAATCACTCTGGAATGGGGTAAGAAAAAATCTGGTCGACTTCAACGCTTCAAAAACTCAGGCCGCGGTTTCTATAAGAAAACATCAAGGGATAATGCAACAAACATACCAATGGACGGTAAAATCCTCCCGATGAGATTTAATCTGTCTATCCTAGGAGTGAATGCGAGCACTAACTTCTCTTGGGACGACTATATGGGCGCCATTGTCAACGCCTCTCAGAAGCCAGGCTTTCTTTTTAGAGCTAAAAAGTACTTTACATCTAATCAGCTACTCACACTATACAAAGTTCAAGTTAGGCCAACACTGGAATACTGTTCTTATGTTTGAAGTTCAGCCCCAAAGCACACCTTAGCTCTTTTGCATTCAATTCAAAGAGCGATTTGCCTAATTGGCGACGAGAGTTTCACCGATCCTCTCGAAACACTAGAGCACAGGCCGATTGTTGGTGATTTGTCTCTTTTCTACAAGTACTATCATGGGAGATGTTCGCAGAAAGATTGATTCCCCAAGGGCAAGATTTTTAAGGCATACAAGACAGTCGGAGACGGCAAATTCCTGTGCGGTCCAGTTTGACACAGTGAGGCCTTCTGTCTATGGAGACTCTTTTTTCTATAGAACTTCTGAGATATGGAACTCGTTACCGAAAGGAATTTTCCCCCAAAAGTACAACTTGTCCTTGTTTAAGAAGGCAGTTCATCGCCATTTATCCTTGTTTCCGCATCCTACTCACAGTGCTTTGAAGGCATAATGGGATTATCCTTAACGGATAGATTAAATATATACTTTGCTTAAGCGGCAAGGTTATATAAGAAATCATTATTTTAATTTCCATATAAACAATTTTAATTCCTTAGCCTATACCTATCTAACGGCATATATTTATTATGTAATTGTTTCTCCTTTGAGGGTTTAACTGTGTGTGGGGTCCTTAGACCATTCACACAAAGTGGACAGATAGGTAAGTGATGTTAATGTATACTTAAAGCTTTTCTGATTATCCTGCACATTTCAAGTAACACCGATTTTTGGATTGCGGTTGCAATGCTCGCAACTAATAACTTGACTTTTTCCAGATGTTTCAAAAAGTTTTTGCTAAAGAAACCAGTTAGTGATACGACGATTGGAACCAATACTACTGTTTTCAGGTTGTGTATTTTACGGTACTCTTCAAATAGTTCCAAGTACTTGTTTACTTTTTCCCTTTCCTTCTATTCTAGGTTATGGTCGTTGGGATGAGTTACATCTATGAAGTATGCACCTTTCTCAGTTTTATCTAAAAGGAAAATATCTGGACGGTTTGCAGCTGTTGGTTGGTTTGTCAGTAATAATAGGGTTATCCCTATACAGATGGTACCTCTCATTTTTCATTACTGGATGTGGGACGTATTTATAATAAACTTTTTATCTTTAATTAAGCGCGTGACTGCTGCAAGCTCTTGGAGTAAGATGGCTGCTATAAGGTTATGCCTTTGTGTATATTCCGTGGGAGCAAGGGTTGTGTATCCTGATACGAGATGTTCCACGGTTTCTGAATATCTTCCGCACATTCTGCATTTCTCATACACGATGGATTGCTTTTTAATACATTTTCGATAGTTACGACTAGCAATCACACCATCTTGTATTGCTATAACAATCCTTCGGTTTCCGTGAATAAGATACTTTTTCTAAGTTATGCTGTCGAAAGCTCTATGTTTGCGTTTGAGAGTTTTTGAGGATATTTACCATCCAACGGTTTGATGATCCAGGCCTCTTTACTCTCATTCAATGTTGATATTGTTATCAAATCTCGCCCACAGATTTTGAGTGGCGAGTGTTTATCTAGTGTCATAACTATTTTGCGCAGTAGAGAATAGTCAACCCGCCTCATAAAATATTTTTTGATGCCATTTACTAGTTTGTCGTGCAAAAGTTTCATATTCAATAAACCTCTTCCTCCCAGGTTACGTGGTAAATAAAGTCTTTCTGAACACGCTCTTGGGTGATGTTTCCGATGTTCAGTTAGTTCCATCCTTAGAATTCTGTTTAACGCCTCCAGCTCAGTATTCGATCATTTGATGATTCCAAACGAATAGCACAGCGAAGGTACAACCTATGAATTGATGGCTTTAACAGTATTTTTGCCATTCAGCTCTGTCCTTAATATTTTCCTCATCCGAATTCTCATATCGTTCTCTAACTTTCTCTTCGTATCCCTCTGATTTATAATAAGTCTCTGTTGATAGCCTACGTATTTGTAGCTGCTGTTTTTGAGATGACGTATATTGTTCTCTTCTAATAGGTTGTCATATGTCTCGGATTTACCTCTTCTCGCTAATATTTTAGCACATTTATCCATACCAAATTTCATTTTAATATCATTGCTAATGATAATGCAGATGTTATTTGTAGTAATCGGTTAAGTTTGTTTTCTCATTCCGAATACAACTTCAGATCATCGATGTAGAATAAATGACTGATGTTACATGATTATCTCCATTTAGAGCAGGGGTTCCCAACCTTTTTGTACTCTAGAGTACATTCTAAAATATCGATAGAGTGACGGGCACCACCTATTTTTAATCTACAAACTCCTTCCATAACTTCTCATTTTCCCATAATTTATTTTCTTATATTCATAATTTGTAAATAAATAATAAACAAAAATGTTTCAAAATGATAAATTATTATTCACACTTCATACACACGGAGAAATGTATTTGCAAAACGTAAACAAAGTAAACAAAAAACAAATACAAAGAAAACATTTATAAAAAATATAATATCAATATGTCAATGTGATTTTTGGCCAGTGCTTCATAATTAGGAGAGTATGACGATAATCGTGTCAGCAAACAATCATAAAGATGCTCATCGGTGAGTCGAGATATATATCTTGATTTTATTAAGTTCATGTTTGAAAACGATGATTCGCATAAATATGTCGAACCAAAAAATAATTCAATTTTATATGCCGCTTTTTTCAAAAATGGGAACTTTTCTCTGTCCACTGTGTTCCAAAACTCCTCTGATATTAAGGGTTTTAGCGGGCACATTCGAATCATTCCGCGGGCGCCATGACGCCCGCGGGCACGAGGTTGGGAACCTCTGTTTTAGAGCATAGCCAAGTTCTGCTCTTTACAGCATTCTTGACAGTGGATTTAAACTCAGAATAAACCACAAGAGATCTAAAGAGTCTTCTTGAAAGATGCCACTTTTTATCTTAATCTCTGTGGTTTCTACAGACCTTTCATTAAGGTTTATATACAACTTTGTTTTCCAGTCATTCATACAAGTCTTCAAAAATACAATAATTTCAGCATCTACTTTATAAAGTTTTAGAGCTTTTATTAAGCACGAATGTGGGACACTATTGAATGTCTTTTGATAGTCGAACCAGGCCACCGCTATGTTTCTCATGCTATCTCTGGCGTTATAGGTGACGATGTTGTCGATTAATAATTGTTCTTTACATCCCTGGGTTTCATTGCGACATCCTTTTTGCTCGTCTGTTAAAATGTTATGTCTGTCGGGGTGACATGTAATTTTTTGGACTATTATTGATGTTATTAATTTATAGATGATAGGTAAGCAGGTTACCGGTCTGTAATTTTTTGGATCTCCGGTTTCGTCATTCTCTGGAATTATATATGTGGTAATTGCAGTGAAAAATTTTGGTATCCTTTCTTCACCTTTCAGAAGTCTCTCTAATTGTTTGTTCAATATAGCGTGTATTTTTTTATTCTTCCACCAATAGTTATGTAAGTAATCCCGTGTCCTGCTGCTTTCCAGTTTTGGGCTTTCTTCTTATTATTATTATTTGTATAATTATTAATATTACTACTATATGCTCCGAAATAATTTGACACGAGCGAATTCAAGACTACCCTAAGACTAGACGACTTACACTAGCCATACAAAAACCAAGGAAACTATAGAAAGCTTATGAAAGTAAGGAATGCTTTCATCAACACTGGCCTTTGTGCCCCCCTTACTACTTCTTTCTGTCATTTTTAATATAAATAGAATTATCAATTTACTAACTTCAAAAAAGCCAATACCTGAAGACAAGCTTGCAAAGACATAACGTAGTAGGGACCTATAGAGAAGCATAAAGCATTCTGAGATCGTCGTATCATAAAAATAAGATGCTTCTTAGTGGATATTTCCAAATCTAACCATTCACTATGAAAGATGGCCCGAATTACTCCTTCACTACTCTGCAATAACATTCATTTTACATTTACAAGGTCAGATCCTAAATGTAATATTCGAGAAAGTTACCTCCAGGATGATTTCATTGGCATTCCAGTAGTATATCGATAACCCACAAAACATTGTCATGGCGTACATGAATTGACGTGTAATATCCATTGAAAACTAAAAATCAAACTAAACTTTTTTCCAAACTGCTAAAAAATTAAATCGACAACAAATCTCAATTACCTCTAAAATTTGAAGTATTATTAGAGCCAGTTTTAACGAAAATGAAAAATACTCGAACATCATGAATGTCCTTAGAGTTGTGTCCATAATATGTATGCATCTAAAACAGATTATATATTAATTATCATTGGGCCTGAAGCTCCTCATTTTTCCAAAGCACTAATCAAAAGGCAAAAGCTACACATTAAAACTTTTTATACAATTTTAAATGAGCAACAATTGTAGAATTGAGCCCATAATATGGATGTATCCAAATCAGATTCATAACATTACTGTGCCTCAGTTTTCATTAAGAACGTGAACAATTCATCTTTGAGCCTAAAGACCGCCTTGTTTGATCTACAGCAGATTAAATTCTTTTGTTATAGATTCAGTTTTAATGTGTAGTAAATGTTTTGTGATCAGTCACTAGGTCATTAGGTTAATGCAAACTTTTTTTTTGTGGAACGGACTGGTCCTTGGTTATATTTAAAAATTAAAATACAAATCTTGTCCCCTGAAACCAAGGAAGATAAAAAAAACACAACAGAGATTGCTCTAACTCGTTTCGATGGCCAAGCTATCATCTTCAGAGATGATACCTCTCTGAAGATGTTAGTTTGGCTATCGAAACGCGTTGGAGCAACCTTCTTTGTGTTTTCTAACCTTTCTTGGTTTTAAGGAACAAGATTTGTATTTCAATTAATGCAAACTTACTCAATAATAGATTGATGTTTTCGTGCCAGTTGCCCGATATACATTTGTTCAGCTTTCAATTTTGTGACTCCATGGTTCATTTGAAGATACAAGCAAGACTCCCCAATTCTCCGAATAAGATTTTGAAATACCTTTATCTGTCCGAGACAAAATATCATTAAAGAAAAGAAAATAAAATCCGGAAATACGGCGTAACAGGATCCAATGATACCAGGAATAAGCTGTACCACATAGTAAGCTACCACATGCTCGGATTTATTGTACGGAAAGTAGAACCCTAAAATGGGCAGTATCTTCCCCGAGTGCATATATCGAATGCATGGCATAAACATGTAAATTATTATCGCCGATACACCAATCAAAATATAGATGATGCAAGATCTTTTTGTCCTCAAAGCGTAATCATTGTAAATAGCAATAGTTTCGTCATCCGCACCTTCTTCCAATTCTTGCTCAGTGTCTTGCACTCGTTTAATAAGGTCGTATATTTTGCGAGATCTACAGTAGTAAATGCGGGCTATACCCAACATGTAAGTTAGAGCGACAGAAAGGGTGAATTTGAGCCCTTCCCAATCCTCGTTGGTGAAAGTCTTTACAACTTCGATGTTTTGAAAAACCATGAAAAGTAGAAGGGTTCCCATAAGGGCGTAGTAGTACCCTAGATAGATAATATTCACAATGGCGGAAAATTGCCAAGGCCATGCGCCTAACATAGTCAGAACCCATTTGGCCACGTGCAGATGTTGGGATACCCTGAAATATGTTAATTTGAAATTAGCTTCGAAGGCTTGAGTTTAATCAGAAATTTGCTGTTTCAGCATAAATATTTTATAAAATAATTCATCTAACACTTAATTTACTCTAATTTAATTATGAAAATTTAAAACAGTTTTCATTGTGGTGATCCCAATCTTTTGGTATTGGAAATTAAACCGTTTTTGGTAAACGTGAAATTGAAAAAAATTAAATATGATGAAGTAGTAAAATTCCCAATCTGTATCGGACTTAATTGATTAAACCAATTGAAAATTTAAAACAGTTTACATTGTTGAGGTCCCAATTTTCAGAAATCAACTGTTTCTAGTGAACGTGAAATTGACAAAAACCAAATGTATATTTAATCAGTGAAAACAAACTGGACTCGATAATGTAAATAACATTATCATGATTATAATTTCGAGTCAACAAGGGTCAAAAATAAAAAAAAATAGTTAACAAAAAATTGGAAAAACTTTTACTCTGGCAAAAATGTTTGAGAAAGCAGATACCGCCAAAATAGTTCAGGCCACTTCTATTATTTACATAATTCTATATCTACACTTAATTTTTGGTTCAGGATATACTTTTTCTAACTACTAAAAGTGTTCGACGTTTCGCCCACCATCGTACGGGGATTCTTAAGGAACAAAGAAACAAAATACAAGGAAATATACAAAAATGAAAAAAGGGTCAATTTCAAAACATCAGAGCCCTGTAACTCAGTATGTCCCCCACACCAGAGGCGAAACTCTTCTGAATTGAAAAGTTGGTACAAAGGATAAGAAAGCTTAGACAGAAGAGCACGGTAACTCAGTATGTCCACCAAACCAGAGACAAAACTCTTCTGGTACTGACTCTGGCCGTGGAAGCCTTCGTTATATTAATTTTTGGTTATTTGTCACTGAGAGTTGTAACTGGTAACAGATCTTAACAATGTTTAATTGTTCATGTCAAAAAAAATGATGTTATTTCATTATTATTTCATCTGGGATTTTTCGGCTGCATTGAAGCTTTTGCATATTATGCTTCCCCACGATTAATTCATGAGGATGGTTCTTTTGAAAAATTCCAGAACTTTCTTTATGAGTGTTCCCGCTAGCGTCCCTAGTTCTCTAAAAGGGTTCCCAAAGTGTCTTTCCCTTGCCAAAGACGGACATTCACACAATATAAGTCGAGGATTTTCTTTTTGCTTCTCACACATTTTACAAGTAAAATTTTCTTTTACGCCAATTGCTGTAAGATGTTTCATTAGGATAGGGTCCCGTCAGTAGTCCAACTCTCTACCTAAGCTGGTTTTTGCTCAACTTTAGAAGTTCCTTGGCTCTCTTTTCTAATGATCCATCAATGAACATCCGCGATTGCCTCGGACCATTGACACCTATCCAGTGAATGCTGTTTTTTTTCTTAGTTGTTTCTTTAAAACCTCTCTCTGCTTTATAGATCAGTGGACAAGTAGGTTCTGCTCCTAGTGGAGAAAATTTTGCTTCATTCTTGGCTGAAAAGTCTGCTCTAATGTTAATATAGTTAAAGTCAGGACGCTGTGCCGCTGTGTTAGTCAAATCATACTGTAAGGCAAAGCAAATAATGATACAAAATGGACCATACGAAAAAAATATCCAAGAATTCTTTGCCAAGGACGGTTAACGGTTTTAAAGACAAGAAGGCTATCGAATATAAAAAAGACCTCGCTATCTGCGAGTTAAAATATGTGGGAAAAGCTAAGAGATCAATAACAACTAAATTCAAAGGACATGTTACTCACTTTAGATCGATGAGACGAAAAATCAACTCTTACCTAATATATGATGAAAATAAAAAACTGTGAATTTAAAATTTAAGACCTTATTAGGGATTTAAAAGGCTGCTTCCGCAGCTAAATATTGTCGGTCTGTAATAAAGACTATTTAAGTGAATGTGTAATATTGGGATGTTGAAGTTCCCTGATTATATCTAAAACTTTGCTACTTTTCATTTTCAACACACTGATTATAACTTAACAAAACTGAAATAATATTACCTTAACTTCATGTCTGCAAATTCGTGAAGAGAGAGAATTAAGAAAACGATATTAAATGCGCTAGAATTTAATCCAATTTAAATAATAATCTAAAATTATTGATACACAAGGTGTCCGTAATGATTGCTAGTGATATAATGACCCTTACACAGGAAAAATACTTTCTTTAATAATAAACTAGAGCATGTGTCTTAATTGAAGATATTACGAGAAACACGACTTCTACTTTTAACCTGAAATTTCCATCTTTTATCGACTTCTGAGAATTGGAATGTTTTTTATCACAAATCTAATTTCAGACAACCACTTCTTTCTTAAAATCCAATTAGAGACATTCATCAAAGAAACTGGATTTTGAAATAATACTTTCCGCTTAAGGCAAAGTTCGAAGAAAAACAATGTTACCTTATTTTTATGAAGTCGATTTCGAATTCAAAGTAGAAATTTTAGGACATAAAAATAAAAGTGAAAGATGAAAACTTGAAATTTTGAGCAAAAAATCCATATTTCAAGGTCAAAGAAGATTAGAATTTTAAAAAACTTTTGTAGAAATTTTATACATATAGACAAACAATTCAATTCTGTTTTGGTGGTTCTCTGAAATTAAAACATTTTGATATTTTCGCATGAAATATCCATCCCTAAAGTGATTTTTGTGATATAACTAAACTTTATTTTAAGCTCAGGTGTTCAGTTCTAGAAGGAAAAGTTACGGATTTTTCAAAAACAATGTTAGGTTTCTTTAATAAAAAATGTATACCATATTCCAATTTATGTATACTTAGAAAACTCCCACACCAAAAACTGAAATATTTTCAAAAATACTCATGACATGATTCAATAAATTCTTGGACCTTTTAAAATAAAAATTGGGGATTTTTTAACCGAAATATTTGTCACTTAATTGTGCCTTGCCAGATGGATAGGCGGCGGCGGGACATATTTTGTTGCAACATTTTTTTTGTTTTTATCTAAATTCGGCAATTGTTAACAACTGTTATTTAATCAGCGTGATAGGGTGATTACATGTCCCATTTTTAGGTAGTCTATTCCATTATTCCCAAGTACAGCTTCGGGACTATAAAAAAAGACGTGAAAAATTGAATATGAAGCTCACATAATTATTAAAATCGAAATTTTGAGTTAAATTCATAATAAAAAAAAATATTTGTTTTTAGTGGAACGGACTGGTCTTTGTTATTTAAAAAAAATTGAAATACAAATCTTGTCCCCTGAAACCAAGAAAGATTTATATTTTAATTGAAAAAAAATATGTTTTAAATTTTAAGTTTAAATTTGAAATTCTGACTTTAAAGTTGAAGTCTGAAATGTCAAATTAAATCTCGATGCCAAATCTTTAAATTTCATCTCGAAATGTAGACTATAATTTGAAAATGATAACGAAGGCTTCCACGGCCAGAGACAGTAAAGGATATACTTCTTCTGGGATGGGACCGTGTCAAAGAACTACACACTTTTAGTAGTTATTTGATACGGTCCAATCCCGGAAGAAGTATATCCTATATAATTTGAAAAGTTCGGTTTCAATATCGATATTTAAAAAAATACGATACCTGATTCAAAATTAAATTTCAATTTTTCTCTCTTTCTCGGCGACTTCAACGTACACAACATCCCCTGGTTAAGGTTTTCTTCCCGAACTGACGACGCGGGAAGGGTGGCAGAGGCTTTCGCCATCACTTGTGCATTATCTCAATTAGTTGAGGAACCCACAATAATTCCTGATGTAGATACCCATCAACCTAATCTACTCGACCTTTTCCTTACAAATTCACCAAATTCGCTTTGTAGCAGCCTCTCGCTCACTTCATATACCACCTCCTTCCCAAACGCAGTCCCGTAGGGTTTGACACTTTAACTCTGCAAACTGGGAAAAATTAGGAAACTTCTTTGCATCTTCCCCATGGCAGGAAGTCTGCTTTAACTCAGGCAACCCTTCCCTAGTCGCCGAATGCATCACGGAAACTATCCTGATTGGTATGGAATGCTCAATTCCCCACTCCCAAAAGAAGTCTGCCTCCAGTAAATCTTGGCTTAGTAAAAAATGTGCTCGGGCTGTCTCCTGTAAAAATCGCGCATATCGTCGTTGACGAAATAAGCCCTGGGTCGAAACTCAGACTATTTTTGTAGATGGACAAAATTCTTGTAAATAGGTTATTGACGAGGCAAAAGGTCATTTCGATCGTAAAATGCACCAGAGGCTTATCAACTGTCCGAACGGTTCCAGATCCTTTTGGGGATTTGCAAAGTCGATTGGATAGAATTTCACATCTTCAAATTTTCCATCTTTACTCGATAAAAATACCAATATTGCTACCACCTCCAAGGAAAAGGCTGACAGGTTAGCCTTAATGTTTGCTGAAAATTCCAATCTTGATTCTCGAAACACAGAACTTCCTATTCTTCCTAAGGTTGGCACTTCGATGCCTGAAGTTGTTTTCAGACAACGCACAATCAGGAAGATTCTCCTTGAGCTCGACACCTCGAAAGCTTCTGGCATTGATGATATTCCCGCTATTGTTCTTAAGAAGTGCGCCCCAGAGTTGACTCCTATCCTAAGTAAATTGCTCACACTCTCTTACAACAAAGGTGTATTCCCTAATATCTGAAAATCTGCTAGGGTGCAGCCTGTCCTTAAAAAGAGGAAAAGTAATCTGGCTAACAACGATCGCCCTATATTTTTGTTACCCGTTATATCTAAAGTGATGGAAAAGGTTATCAACATCGAGATTTTCAAATATCTGGAGAAAAATAGAATCATCTCCGACAGGCAATACGGTTTTAGACAACAACGTTTCACTGGCGATCTACTGGCATATAATACTCATATGTGTAACTCAGCCATGGAAAAACATGATGAGGCTAGGATTGTGGCATTGAATATCTCAAAGGCTTTCGATAGAGTCTGACACCGATCTCTTTTCACCAAATTAACATCTTATGGTATTCCTCCTGGACTCTGTCATTTGAAATCCAATTTTCTCGGTGACAGATCTCTTCAAGTCGTCGTCGATGGCATCTCATCCCAGACATTTGCGATTAACGCGGGGGTGCCTCAGGGGTCTGTTCTGTCTCCTACACTATTTCTGTTACACATTAACGATCTCTTGGCTTCAACTTCCAATCCTATATACAGCTACGCAGATGATAGTAACCTTGTGTCTTTTTTTTTGCCGACAAACCATTATTTATCACTGCTTCAGATCGACTAAGGGAACAGCAGATACAGACGATTAATCGGGAGTTCGAGATTGTTCTGGAATGGGGTAGGAACAGTTTGGTCGACTTCGACCCTTCAAAAACTCAGGCCGCGGTTTTTTTCTAAGAAAACATCAAGGGATAATGCAACATACATACTAATGGACGGTAAAATCCTTCCGATGGAATCTAATCTATCTATCCTAGGAGTGAATGCGAGCACTAACTTCTCTTGGGACGATCATGTGCGCGCCATTGCCAAATCCGCCTTTCAGAAGCTAGGCTTTCTTTTTAGAGCTAAAAAGTACTTTATATCTCATCAGTTATTAACACTATACAAAACTCAAGTTAGGCCAACACTAGAATACTGTTCTCATGTTTGGAGTTCAGCCCCAAAACACACTTTAGCTCTCTTGGATTCAATTCAAAGAAGAGCGATTCGCCTAATTGAAGACGAGAGTCCGACCGATTCTCTCTAAACACTAGAGCACAGGCGTATGGTTAGTGATTTGTCTCTTTTCTACAAGTACTATCATGGAAGATGCTCGCAGAAACTAATGGGATTGATCCCCCCAAGGGCAAGAATCTTGAGGCATACAAGACAGTCAGAGACAGCAAATTTCTGTGCGGTCCAGCTTGACACAGTGAGGACTTCTGTCTACGGAGACTCTTTTTTTTTTATAGAACTTCCAAGTAATGGAACTTGTTACCGAAAGGAATTTTTCCCAAAAATTATAACCTATCGCAGTGCTTTAAAGACATAATGGGGTACCCTTTGCGAATGGATTAAACTTAACTTAACTTAATAAAAAAAATCCAACATGTTTATTTTAAAAAGTTTTTTCTTGAAATATCCACCTTAAAAATAACTTCATTACCAAATTTTGAAAGTAGCATGGAAACCTCAAAAGAAAAATTTATCGACAAAAATTTAAGTTTCAACTTGAAATTTTCATAAAAGAGTAGAAACTTTTCCGTTTATCTACACCAAAATTTTGAGAAGAAATAATTAAATGAAAATATTTAGGGAAAGCAAAAAAAAGTTCGAGAGGAAATTAAAACATATCGAAACTATTTCGAGTTTAACTTGAAATTTCCAAAAATAAGTGGATATTTTGTCATTAAGATAACAATTTCCACAAAAAAATGTGAAAGTTATGTAATGTGCTTAATTTAAAATTGAGCAAAAAACGAAATTTTGAATTTAAAAAATAATTTTCTAGAAATTTTGCGTCTACACTTTAGGAAATGTTGGAATAAAAGGCAAAAATGTCGATTATAGACCCAGAGAAACACCGAAATTCCAAAAAAAAATTCTAAGAACCATTAATCCTTAAATTTGAAATTTAGAAAAAAATGTAGACATTTCTAAATTATTCCCAAAGTATTAAAAAGTCCAGAACAAACTTTCTTCACAAAATTCCGGAACAAACTTTCTTCACAAAATTCACGAAATTTTTAACACAAACTCTCACTTTTATTGTATAATTTGAACATACAGGAAAAGTTGCTACAAAACTCAATGAGATAAAAGTAGAGCCAAAATTAGCAAAACAAGTTTATATTGTAACAAAACGTTGTTATAAAATTTGTATAAGTGATTAAGTAGTGTAAGGAACTCTCTCGAAACATTTGATAATGGGAAGCAGCCGCGAGAATGAATCATACGGCAGTTAAGCGTTCTAGACTAGACGTTTCCGCGAGCGATAATCAGATCTGTACGGAGATCCGTTCTAGAAACCGGAACGTTATAAATACGCGGTCGTCTTTTCCTCAAGTCACTCAGATAGATAGTCAGATAGTTAGATAGTCTGATAGTTAAGTGAATCATAAGTGTTCTGAAATAAGTTTGAAATAAAGTGTTTACAATTCATGAGATTTTAATTTTGGAACCGGTAACGCGCAAAAATATTAACATGTCCTACTGATCACCGTTACCGTTTTCCTTCTAAAATCTTCTTACTAAGAACGCATACAGTTTTTTTTTAATTTGCCTCAATCAGCTTTGTTCCAAATTTGACTATTTTTTAATTGGATTTTGTAAAAACATTTTAATTATTTTTGAAAATTTGAATTTCTTGAAAGTTTCTACCGTTGATAATATTGACTCAGTTAAAATGTTTGATTTCCTTAATATTCAACTTTTTTGTAATTTCGGTGTTTCCTCAAGATTTTGACTTTCTGAAAATAAATGACAACTTTTTGAAAAATCTAATTTTTTGATTTTTATCAAAAATCCCGTATTTCTTGAACATTTCGACCATGTTTAATATTTCGAATTTATATTTTGAAAATCTCAAATTTCATTTTTTCCACTTTTTCCAAATTTTTAGTTATTTTGTAAATTTCAACACTCACAATTTTCCCTTTCTTTAAAACCTTGATTTATTCAGGAATTTTTTGAAAAATTGAAGAAAAAGTTTGATCTGTTCTCAAAATTTCGATTTTTTTTTTAATTTTTGACATTTTTCTCTACAGCATTGTCCGCTTAAAACGAAGTTCGGCTTATACGAACCAATTTGTAAGGTATGGACGGATTAAAGAACTGTTATCAATTTATCGTTTACTGCTAACATTTAATTAAGTTAAAATATTGTTTTCTTGAAAACATTTATATTTTTTCAAAATATCCACTCCTTTTTAATTGTCCACCTTTGTTCAAATTTTTAATTATTTCTGGACGTTGCCTTTTTTGAAAAATGTCGACTTTTTTTTCAAAAAGTTCCAATTTTTCTCAGTTTTGACACTTATGTGGTGAATTGGATTTTTATTTTAAAAAAATCGACTCTCTTTTTTTGAAAATTTTCACCTTTTTAAAAAAATGAATTATTTTCAAAATTTCGACTTTTTCAGATCTTTTTTCATAATTTTTATTTAAATTTCAATTTCGACCTATTATCATCAAAATTGCGACTTTTTCTCAAAGTTTGAGTTTTTAAGAAATAGAACTTTTTTCAAAATATGTACCTTTTTCCAAAATGCTGACTTTTTATGGAGTCTCCGACTTTTTTGTAACATTTTTTTGAAAATGTTGACATTTTTTTAAATTTAAAATTTTTGTAACTTCGACTTTTTGAAAAATTTGCCTGTTTCTGAAACTTTTAAATTTTTTTGGAGAATCTGACTTTCTGACTGCAATTTTTAAAATTTTGGACGAACTGCCCAAAACAAATTCGAGACTTATAGAGAGGTATTTTTCAAGTTTAAACCAAAAAATTTTGAATAAAAGTCCAAGTTTAGAAAATCTAAATTGGAATTGTGAAAAAAAGACCTAAGCCAAATCTTAGCTTTAATTTATGAATAAGGACGTTTAAATCAAAATGTGGAGGAACAATTTTCTAGACATTTTGAAATGTGAGATAATAAGCCTTGTACATACGAATATATACAAGTTTATTACGATGCAATTGAAATCTAATTTCATTAGAATCTAGTGAAAACTAGATTGCAATTGCAAAGTTCACGTAGATGAGGCAAAGCTTGTATCACGAGTTGCATCGCAACATCCATTGATACAAACGTCCTCGGAGTGACTTTACTTTCATCTACTTCGACAAATGATCAATTAAATGTTCTCTAATTAAACAGTTAAACGTGCTTAAAATTGAAAATATGTACAACCGCAACCCTAGACTAGTTTCGGCCTTCCTTGTTCTCATCAGTATGGTACGGTAATGGTACGGTAATTTTAAGCACGTTTAACTGTTTAATTACAGAACATTTAATTGGTTATTTGTCGAATTTTGAAGGGTCTTAGAATGTCGATATCATTTCCAAATTTCGACTTTGAATTTAAAATTTTGAGAAACAATTTTGTAGAAATTCGAAAAAATTTTTGACTTTAATCCCTGCATTTCAACTTAAGTGTAGAAAATTTAATTGTAAATATGCTTAACTTTAAATTGCAAATTTTGAGAATATTTTTTGTTTCAGAGAATAATTTTTCTTTAATGTCGTATCTGGCATTTTCACGTACATTTTCAATATAATTTTACAATTTGAAGAAAATAATTAGGAAAATCCAAATTTGCGCTTGTTATTCTTAGGAAAAGTCAAAATTTCTAAAAATAATTGTTACAATCTTACAACTATAATTTTTAAAAAATGATCCATAAAAGTTTTAAACTTTCGAAATTGAAATAAAAAATATATTCGATGATTAGACTAGTTTTTGAATAAGAAAAATCGAAAATTCAAAGTTTGCTTTCTTAACGTTTTAAGAGAAAAATTAGAAATTTCTTTGAACTTGTTTCGATCTTTTTTAGTTTCTGGATTTGGACATTTCTCTTGAAATTTTGAGAAATAAGAAATGAAAGAAAATTTTAAATTCTTTCTTAAAATTTTAACTTTTGTTGTTAAATATCGACATTATTGTCAACTTTTTGAAATTAAAAAAAAATTAGAAATCCCCACTCACTTCAAATTTAAAACTGGGAAAACGTCGAAATTTTTGAAAAAATCCAAAACATTTCTAAAATTAAACTTATTCCTTTGTCGAAATTTTGATTCTTTCTTCTTGAATTTAAGCTCTAAATTTAAAGTTGAAATTTCCATATGCTTCTTGAAACTTCAGGAAATATTTGGAGTTTGGAAAAAATGTTTCATTTCAATAAACTAAACATTTCGTGTTTTAACCGGAGGTTTTTAGAAAAAACTTGAAACGTTAAAAAAAATTACTCAATTTATAATTTTATGAAGAAAATGTGTAATACAAACTAGAAATTTCGAGAGAAATCTTTAAAGTGTCTAAAAAAATGGTGCTCCACATCTCGATTTGAACATTGGAAGTGCGAAATTAAAGCTGAAAGTTCGAGTTTAAAACTTTAATGTTTAGACTTTTACGTTAAAAAGCAATTACTCGTAAAAAGCCAAAATATCACCTTCAAAAATCTAGAAAAATCCGTGTGAAGACAAATTCATCAATAATGTCAGTTCTCAATGCAACTTCAAATAAAATTGCATGTATTATTCGTTGTATACATTTTAGGTGGTTTTTAATGCTCATTTTCTTTACGCTAGAGGCTGAATTTTGAAAAATTCCTGTTATTACAGGAATTTCAGACTTAAAATTCAATTGCGTGTATTTTTCGTTGTATATATTTTAGGTGGTTTTTAATGATCATTTTCACTACGCTAGAGGCTGAATTTTGAAAAATTCCTGCTATTAAGGCAATTGTTGGACGTGGTCTGTCAGCCAATGTTTACAGACATATTAAGCAGATATCCACCAAAATAATTATTTTGTTATTTCGTACCAAGATATCAAATTACTTCAATTTCAAATAACCGAAAATGTTCAAAACACTCTGTAGATGAAACTTTATGAAACAGGTCGCATTTAAAGCCAAAATTTTAAATAATAAAATTTTGGAAGGAATGTTTAAATTCTCAAAACTAAGTTATATTAAAGAAAAAAAATCTTGAAATTTTGGAATTCTAAAAAACTCGAATTATAAGAAGCTACAACAAAAGTTCGAAAAAAGAGTTGATATTTTCAGGGCTTCGGAACCGTATTATTTTAGTTCCGGTTTTCGTTTTTCGTTCCGGGAAAAAATTTATAGGTTCAGTTTTTGTTCCGGTTTTTGTTACGACAAAATAACAGTTTTTTCCGGTTTTCGGTTTTTGATTCAGCTCCGAGTGACTCATTTTTTATTTTCTTTTAAAGAAAAAAATATTTTGGGTCATTTCGAAACAAAAGTCCAAATTTCAGAAAAGAACCTGAAATTTAGAAAAAAATTTAAAGTGAAATTTAAAATTTCGAATTAGGTTGAAATTTTGCGTAGAAAATATTTTTTTTTAGAAAATGTAGGAATTGTAAGCTTGTAATCTAACTTTTAAAATAAAGAGTATTTTAAATTAAAAACTTTAAATTTCGAAATTTTGAGTTTAAATTATTCAGAAATAATGTTAAAAAGCTTAGAAAAGTAATATAAACAATATCTAGAATTTGGAGTAAAATTTTCAGAAAAAAAGATAACAGTATTAAGTTGCAAAATTCCGATTTGAACTAGAGATTTTAAGTTTCGAGAAAATACTCGAAAGATCGAGTTGAAGGTCAAATTGTTATGAATAAAATGAAAACTTTAAAATTTGTTTACATAAATTTTAATTTTTCTTTCAAATTTTGACTACGTTCTTAAAAGAGTGAGTTAAACGCCTTTTATGTTTTTAATGTCGTGAAATCATTCAAATTTAGGCATCGTTCTAGGAATAAATCTAAATTTCGATTCAATTATTGATCAAAGTTAAAAAAACAAACTAAATTGATAAATAAAAATTTCTCAAGATGTCAACTATTTCTAGTAATTCTGAGTAAAAGGTGTTTTAGACATTCGAATTTAGAGATTGAGGCTTAAATATTAAAAAAGTCATAATTTTTGGAAAAAGACTACATTTCATGTTTGAAATCGAAATTTTAGGAAAAAAACACAGCAATTTAAATATGAAATTTCTAATTTCTAAAAAAAAAGTCAAATCTATCTTTACTATCTTTATCAAAATTTCTAATTATTTTTAGACATTTTGAAGTTTTCAGGAAATTTGGAGAAGACATTTCGAAGTTATTTTCAACATTTTATTATGTTCTGAAGAGTCTAAGTTCAAATCTGAAATTTTAATTTTTTTAAGATAAAAATAGCCTAAATTTGAAGAGAAAAATATCAACATTTTTCGAAATATTTAAAATTTGATTGAAAGTGAAAAACTTTTGTCAAAGATTAAGCTTTAATAACTAGATTTCCATTTTTCTAGAAACTTCAAATTTTTAAGCAAATGTTAATGATTCCAAATTTTATCAAAATTCCGAGTTAACATTTTTAAACTCTCAAATTGATGAAAATGTTTGATACACTTTTAAGTTTTTTTACAAGCAGTTTTTTCTCAAATGTGGCGATTAAAGTCAAAAACTCGATATGCCGAAATTTTGTGATTGAAGTCAGATCTCGTAAACAATGAAGATCGAAAACCGATTAAAGTAAAATTTTTCTGATTAAGCTGATTTTTTTTTGAACTTGTGACCTTAGAACTCGAAATTTTGAAAAAAACTGGACAGTTTAAAATTGAAGTCGAAATAAAGTCGATATTTTGATTCCAAAGTTAAAATTTTAAGAAAAAAGTAAAAATTTAAATTTCAAACCGAATATTTTGAGAGAGAACTCAAAGTTTGAACCAAAACCAAAGATTTTAAGAAACTTCTGGTATTTTAGATTTAAAAAATTTGAAGCTACTAATAGCGCGGGTAAAATTCCAAATTATAAAAAAAATTAGTTTTAACCAAAAACCTCAAAAATATTTAGGTTTCTTAGAAAGTTTGTATCAAAATGAAAAAATTATTTATTTTCGAAAATTGATCGAATTTCATGTTTAAATTTGACATTTAGAAACTCGAAAGTTTATACTAAACAAAATTATAAATTTCTATTTTTTCTTGATATGTTCGAATTTTTCTCATGTCTGGTTAACTTGAAATTTATTTTTATCAATTTTAAGCTTCTCTGGACATTTAAACTTTTTTGTGGGGGTTAGGTTTGAAATTTTAAGGTTAAACTTGAAATTTCGAGAAAAAAGTTCGATTTATAAAATTTTTTACTTTAATTTCAAAATTGAAAAATAAGGCCGAACTTTTAAGACTTTCTTAGGAAAGAAAATTCTGAATTCAATCTTGAACCTTAATATTTTTCTCTAAAATTTTGATATAAAACTCGTACTTTATACTTTTTTTTAGAGATTTTGACTTTTGATCTCAAAATTTTGACTTTCATCTCAAAGTTTCAACTTTTTCTCAAAATTTGGAATTTAAACTCAAAATTTAGACCTTTTTCTCGAAAGATCGTGTTAGAACTGAATTCTGGTGAATAACTTTTATTTTTTTTCTTTCAAAATTTGGTATTTTTTTAAATTCTGTGTTTCAATTTTAGAGTTGAAAATTCGAAGATATTTTTGTTTTAAGAGTTTTCCATCATTTCAAAGTTTTGCAAAACATTTTTTCATTTAAAGTTGAAAATTATACTTATAAATTTCCAGTTTTTCTGTTTGAATTTTTTTTCAAAATTTCGAGCTTAAACTAAAAATCTGAAAATTGGATTCTTTAAAATAAATTTATTTCGAATAATTTTTAGAATTTTTGAGCTTTGTCTCAAATTTCTCACCTTAATGTTAATTTTCTTATTTTTTTTTATTTTACAGTTGAAATTTTGCTCTTTTTAAAAATTTTGACTTCAGTCTGAAATCATGAATTTGCTAAATAAAATCGGATATCTCTATTCTTGATAATGACCGCAGGTCACATAAGAAGTTACTGCAAGCCATGTATGTCTCCCGAGCTACGGATTAGGCAAGTGTAAACCCAGAATTTTGAGAAAAAAAGGTGAAATAAAAAAAATTCGAAATTTATTTAATCAATATTCTACAAAATTTAGATTTAAATATTAGTGATAAATATTGAAATATTTAAAAGTAAAGCTCAGTATTTCTAGAAAAATTCAAAATTTTAAATTTAAAGCTGACATCTATGGGACAAAATAAAATTCAGATTTTTAGTTAAAAAAAGTTAAAAGTTTCGAAGAATCTCGTGAACAATGCGATAATAATAATTAAGCAAAAATATTAGATTAAAAATCGAGGTTTTAAATGTAAAATTGAGACTAAAGAGTGGAGGTTTTGTTAACTGTGGACTTTTGAATCTGCACTGAACCGAAATAAACCGATATTTTCTTTTCGGCTCGGTTCCGGTTTTCGCTCCGACAGAAATAAGGGTTTTTTTTTCGGTTTTCGGTTCAGTTCTGGTTCGAAGCTGTAGTAAAATTCTGAACTTTTAGGAAAAAAAACTTTTAAGAAAAAAGCGACGTGTCAAAAAAGAAAAAAAAATAAAAACTTTTAAGAAAGAGAACAAAAAGAAATTAAAAAATTCTCTATTTGAGATTGAGAATTGTTTTTAAATTTTAGAGTCTTCTGCGAAATTTCGACACTTCGACTTTTTCTTCAAAGTTGTGTTTTCAATTTCCAGTCTTTTTTTCCAAAATTTCCACTTCTAAACCCATAATTCTGCTTTTTTTTAAACTGAAGTCGAGTTTGTTTTCGAAAGCTTAATTTTTCCTAAAATTCTTAGTTTATATTTTCAGTTTCCGCTTTTTTTCCGAACATTTCGATTTTAAACATGAAATGATTTTTTCGAAATTTTATCTATGATCTTTAATTATCGATTTGTTTTCCTAGCATTATTAAAATTGCTTTAAAGTTTCTTTAATCTTGAAATATCTAATTTGTCCAAAATTTCCAGTTTACGTCTTCGATTTTTCTTTTATTTTCTAAAATCTGTAGTCTAATCACATAATTTTGATTTAAAGAAATAATAATTTTATTTTAACTTCGAAGTGAACTTCATTTGAAACTCAAAGCGTCGAAATTAGGTTTTCACGAAGAAGTTGTTTTAATGAAATTGAAAGTGTGACCAAAAAATTCGAATTCTCAAAAAGTCGATAAATAATAATAATCGGAGTTTCAGTAAAGTAAACGTTTTTTTTCTCACAAATAAAAGTTTGTTCTAATTTATTATTAAATAAAGTAATTTTACTTTGTAAGAGTTATTATGTTAATACCACGAACACCTTCTGTGTAGATAATTTCAGATCATTATTTAAATTGGTATTCAAATTATTTTGTATTTAATATCCCTTTCTCAGAAACGATTCGTTTTTCTCACATGCTGTATTTGCGGACATGAATATAAGGTAATAATATATGATCAGTTCTTTTAGATTATTAATTTTTATTAGTAAACTGAAAAAGCAAACAAGTAAAGTGTTTCAAATACAACCGCAGGATCACAATATCACTGTAATGGCCCATGGCGCCCTTGACAATAGCATTATAGCCAAGAAGACTATAATGCTATAAGTCTTCTTGATTATAGCTAGTACCACGTCTCCTACCTTTTATAAATAGGAAAGCTGATTTTTTTAGTAAGAATCCCACACAGACACAAATTTTCAAATGTTTTCTCAGATTTTCCATTTTAAATTAAAAATGTTTACCTTGATTTTGCGGTTGTTTCAATAAATCACGAATTTTCTTTCGAAACTTCAATCTTCGTTTAGACTTTAACTTTGCAATCTTAATTTTCTTCTAATATTTCGATTTACAATTCAAAATTTCTACTTCCATGGAAAAAACTTAAAGGAGAAATAATTTTAATTTTTAAAATGTCGAATGAACACTGTCAAATTAATTTTTTTCCCTAATTTCGCGATATATGCAAAAATTATACTTTTTCCTGAAATCATGATTTTTTTCGAAATTTTAAACTAAATTGAGAAATATTATATCATTTTTCAAAATATTACGTGTGATTCAAAAATTCAATTTTCTCTCAAATTTTATACTTTAACACGCGAAGCTAAATTTTTGTCGTGATTTTGACATAGATAGATTTTCCGAAATTTCAAATATTTTTCCCAAATTTACATTTTTAGTGTTTACTTTTTTTCCAAAAATTTTGACTAACCAGAGTTTTCGACTTTAAAGATTTAGCTTAACACGGTGAAATTTCTCTTAAGCGAACACTTTGGGACTGCCAAAATATGTCTGCCTAATGGAGATGTCGGTTCATGAAAAATTGTAATCAAATTTTGTATGATTACTGATGCTTTCTACTTTTTTAAAATCATCAGAAGTGTTAATATTTTTGGCTTATGTATAATCTGCAAAAATTAAATCATTATTATTTTTTCTTTTTTGGTGGAACGCATTGGTCCTTGGTTATCTTCAAAAATTAAAATACAAATCTTGATCCCTGAAATCAATAAAGATTCTCTTTGAAGATGACAGCTTGGCTATCGAAACGCGTTAGAGCAACCTTTGTTGTGTTTTTTAATCTTTCTTGGTTTCAGGGGACAAGATTTGTATTTCAATTATTATCTTTGAATATGAAGTTAGTGTTGACTTTAATATTTTTAAAACATTGCTGCCAATGCGTATTGCTTCAGAAATTTTTCATATTGCTAAAAAATCATTGAATTCTACTATACTACATTTATGTTTATTATTGGTATCCTTTGAATGCTATCAACAAATTTCACTTTTATCAATATAGATTCTTAACCAAAAATTAAAACATAGAATGCTTTGAGGTTTTTCATAATCTTTGATCAAAAATTTAAATCAAATTTTAGAAAACCAAAAAAAGTTTAAATTTGGGAAAAAAGCCCAATTTTAAGAAAGATAATATTAAGAAATCTAAGACCAGGGCTTCAAACCGCTATTTTTTTCTTTCCGGTTTCCGGTTTTCGTTCCGGCAAAAATAACGGTTTTTTGGGGTTTTCGGTTTTCGATTCATTTCTCATTTTTTGGTTTTTAAAAGTTCTGCGAATTAAAAATTGATTTTTGAACATAATTTAAAAAATGTGATGTTTTTTATTTTCGTTAATACGTCAATACGTTACGTAACTACTCTCACCTTTCCTAAAATTAAAGGAACATATTTTTTTAAGTTTAAAAATTTCATGCTGAAATTCTGAATTTTGAGTACAATTTGAAAGTAAAAAATTCAGGAAAAATCGAAAATTTGACTAATAATTTCAAAAAATAAAGATATCAAATTAGCGAAAAAATTGAAATTTAAAGAAAATGAATGAAAACCAGGCTACTAATTTATTCCAAAGATACAAAGGGGGATTTTTTCATTTTAAACTTGAAATTGAAGTGCAGATTTAAAGAAAAAGTCGAAAATAGTGAAAAAAGATTCAAGTTAAAACTTAAAATTTTAATTTGGGTTAACATTTTAAAAATAAAGTCGATATATATAAAGTTGCATGAAATTGTGTAAAATTTTGAAAAAAAATTAAAATTTCAAAAAAAAATTCCAGTCTTAAGCATAAAATAAAAACTCTTTTAAGTATATAAATACGATGAACCGAAATAAACCGATATTTTTTTTCGGTTTCGTTCCGGTGTTCGCTCCGACGAAAATAACGGTTTTTTTCGGTTTTCGGTTCCGTTTCGGTTCGAAGCCCTGCATAAGACATTAAATTTTGAGGTACAAGACAAAATTTCAAAAATAAGATGCATTTTAAGGGACAGGTTAAAGATTTTCGAAAGTCAAGTAAAAAAACGTTTTTTGAAGAATGCCGCCAAAATTTTAAGAAAAAGGTCTTGAAGTATAAATTCGTAATTTAAAAAGGATGAACTTTGAAAAAAAAAACCCAGTTATGCGAAAAATAAGAAATTTTCAGAAAATCAAATCTAAAGGGTAGGAAACGAAAAGTCAAATTTTTCAAAGGTCGATTTTTATGAAAAAAAAATACGAAATTTTCAGAAAATTTTGAAAATAAATCGCAATTTCCAAACACATTTTTAAATTTTGATTTATGTATGTATAATTAAATTTTTCTCAACATTTTTATTCGTTTCTTAACATTCCGATCTAATTTAGAGAAAATAAACGAATTTGGGAAACTAAAAATTTCGAGAAAAAGCAAATTTCAAGGAAAAAGTCGAGATTTCCAGAAATATAAAATATTGCATTTTAAGATAAAAATCAAAAACAAGTTAAAATTTCAGAAAAGTCAAACTTAAAAAGTTGAAGCTTTCAAAAAAAGCCGAACATTTAGAAAAATTGCGAAATTTCAACTTTTAGGAGGAAGGGTAATTTTAAAAGAAAAAGTCAAAATTTCTACCAAATAATGAATTTTTTGGAAAAAGTCGAAATGTCGAGAAATACTAAATATCTAATTTTGAGATAAAAATCAAAATTTCAGAAAAGGCAACTTTAAAAAACAACTAAATTCGGCTCTAAAATGTCCACATTTGCATAAAAAACTCAATTTTGAGAATAATTAAGGAATTTCGAAAAAAAGCTGAAATTTCAGTGAGAAGGTCGAAATTTTGAAGTAAAATCGAAATTTTTGTGGCGAAAGGTAAATTTTAAGAATAAAAGTAAAATGTCGTGAACAAAGTCTAAAAAAACGAATTTTGCGAAAGAGTCTAAATAAAAAAAACAAATTTTGAAAATATAATCGAAATTCCGAGAAAAAGATGAACGTCGAGGACAAAAAAAAGACATTTCGAAAAAATCAAACTTCCGCACAGAAAATCAAATTTTGAGAAAACATTCAAATTTTAAGGAAAAACTTGAGATTTCCAGAAACGAAAATAGACAAGGCAAATTTCGAAGTAAACATCATAAATTCCAAACACCCAAAGAAGTTTTGAAAAAATTTGAAATTTCAAAAGAGATTAAAATTTAGAAAGTTCGAAATTTCTAGAAAAATGTCGAAATGTAGTAAAATTTCAAAATGTTTCAGAGGAGTCCAATTTTGTAGAAATTTCCAAAAAGGGTGAATTTTGAGGAAAAGTCAAAATTTTCAGGATAAAAGTAATAATTTCAAGAAAAGAGTTGAAATTTCGGGTGGGCTGCAGTTGTCTTTCCACATTTAATGAGGGTAGCAGTTGTTTCCCAAGCAGGGTTCAATTGTCTCCTAAACCTACAGTAACTCACAGCTTAAATGGTGCAGTTATCATATTTTATTATAAAAGAACATTTTTTTAAGTTTAATCCACTCGCAAAGGGTAACCCCATTATGCTTTTAAAGCACTGCGAGTAGGATACAGAAACAAGGATAGATGGCGATGAGCCGCACATAAAAATAAGCAAATGAAAACTGGGGGAAATCTTGCTTGTAGTAAATAGGGGTATGTATATGTAATTTACCCCTAGAATGATATAAATACAATGCTGACAATAACCAAAATATAAATAAAAATTTGTGGAAACCGGTAAATTCAGCATCACAGCTTAAAAGATGCAGGCTGCAGCACTTGCCCATATCATCAGAATTACGGAAGATTTTTCCAATTTAGCTTATCATTAGATGTTTATAATAGTAAATCCTAATTTTATGGCATATTATTTATGCCAAATGTTTGTAAAACAGACACAAATAGCTGTGCGGACCGTCATACCACAATTGAGAAGTCACAAATGATGATTAACCATTTTAATAATGGTTACAACTATAGAAAATTGCTAAAATGGTCAAAAAGGTCAAGAAACAGTTTAATATATTATAAAACATTATTTTAAAATAAAATGGGATTTAAAATAAATTAACAAAAGCTTATAACAAAATTTTTACTCAATACGACAAGGAGCAGATGTAAGAACAAGCAACTCCAAATTAAGTGCCTCAAAGTTAACAATAGAAGTTCAGAAGTCATCAAAAAACAATGTTGCACAACACGTGATGCTTTGGGCTTGTATGTCTTTTGTCAGGGTCGGCAAAATACACTTTAGTGATGGTAGAATGGGTTAGTATTACTGTTTCAAAATTTTAAAACAGTTCTTAGAATATAGTGCTGAAAAATTAAACATTCAACAGAATTTTCAATATTTTTACCAAAAACATGGTGGATGTTAGGATCATGTCTGTTCAGCCAGAAGACGGATGGACTGTTGAAGATCTTCGAAAGCTACAGAAGAGCGACGCTGATATCGGACCCATATTGGAATGGAAAGAAGCTGGAGATAGACCGGAATCACAAGAGGTTTCCGACAGAAGTCCAGCTCTTAAGAATTTGTGGGCTCAATGGAAATCCCTCCAGATAGAGGACGGGGTGCTGAAAGCGTGTCAACTTACAGTTGGTGGTGCCTCAGGAAAAGATTCCACAGGTCTTGTGGGAGGTGCACAATGGAACCTCTGGTGAACATTTAGGGATGATAAAGACCCTGGAGAAGGTTCGGAAGCGGTTCTATTGGGTTAACTGCAGGGAGGACGTCGAGCGGTGGTGTCGGAAATGTGCCACCTGGGTCCCCGTATAAGAACCAAAGGGGCCCTGAAGCAGTATAATGTGGGAGCTCCATTTGAAAGAATTGCAATCGACGTGGCAGGGCCATTCCCAACATCATACCATGGAAACAAGTACATTCTGGTAGCCGTGGATTATCTCAGTAATTGGCCTGAAGCTTACGCCATCTCGAACCAGGAAGCTACCACAGTCGCAAGGGTTCTTGTCGACAACTTCATCTGTCGATTTATTGTTCCCTTGGAACTACACTCGGACCAAGGAAGGAACTTCGAATCGGGGGTCTTTCAAGAGGTGTGTCGTCTTCCTGGAATAAAGAAAACTCGAACGAGACCTCTTCATCCACAGTCTGATGGAATGGTGGAAAAATTTAACAGGACCTTGAAGGAACATCTTTCGAAGGTCGTTTCCAAGCATCAGATAGACTGGGACCGACCTCTACCACTATTTTTAATGACCTATCGCGCGGCAACTCATAAAACAACGGCAGACTCCGGCAACAGTGATCTTCGGGAGGGACCTGCGCCTTCCGTGTGACCTGGTGTTTGGATCGCCAAGGGAGACCTCCAGGAAGGCGATGGGTTTCGTAGACGGCTTGAGGGAAGACAAGATATGACGTGAATGCCAACCATGGTGGTTTCAACGAGGGCGAATTGGTATGGCTATACAACCCTCATTGAAGGAAAGAAGTTTCGCCGAAATTTACGCCATCTTGGGAAGGGCCGTATAAAGTGCTGAAGAGGATCAACGACTTGGTGTACAGGATCCAGCTTAGCCCCAGGACTAAGATGAAGGTGGTACACCTGAACAGACTGTGCAAGTATAGTGGCGAAGTGACTGATTGGAATTGATCGGGACGATCAGTCTTAAGCGGGAGGCACTGTAACGAAACGTTTATTATAGAATTTAGTACGTAAGAGAGTTTTCTAGAAAGATCCAATAAGGGGAAAGCGGTCGCGATAACGAAGCAAACGGCAGATAAGCGTTCCAGAAATTTCGGCAAACGATAAGCCTTATCTGCGGGATTTTTCTAGAACCTGGGAGCCAAAACTATATAAGGCGGTCGCCTTTCCTTCGAGTTAGTTAGAGTCAGTCAGAATCATTACTGAGTTAGCAGTTAGAAGTAAATAAGTGAGTTCATTATTCAGTTGTATTGTTCTGAGTTTAGTTTGGTAATAAAGTGGGTATTATTCAATTCACGTGTTAATAATCAATTCGACCCGATAAGCCTGTAACAGTATTGTCAATATCTATCTCTATTTAAGAAATTTTCACATCTTCGAGATGTGCAACGTTGTGCAGCGTATTAAAATTTTATGGTGTCTGCTAAAGGGAAAACATTGGTACGTTCTGTACAAAAATATTGTGTCTGTGTCCACCCAAAAGAAAGTCCGCTCAATAAAGGTTCACTTACATGGAACTTTCCATTACACAGATCCGGGCTATGAAAAACTGTCCGCTGAATAGAGTTGTTCGTTCATTAAAGTTGTTCGTTATTAGGAATTTCACTGAATATTCAAATGTGAATGTGAATATTGGGTGTAAACCCCAAAGATGAAATTTTTTTAATTTTGGTTTTAAACTTAAACATTGGTTTTGTTTTTTGTTACAAAATTTCGATTATAAGCTGGAAATGCTTACTTTTTTTCACTATGTCTACAATTTTTTATGTAAATTATCATTTTTCTGCGAAATTTCCAGTATTTTCAACGAATTTAAACATTTGGTTTTTTCGATTAAAATTATTGTTTACCTTAGCGAACGATATCGAAAAATATTTACATTAATAATTAAATAAAAGAAAATTTCTGAAAAAAAATTGACACATGGGTATGAGATCTCTATAAAAAAATGCAAATAAATCAAATTGGTTGAATTGGGAGTCAGAGAGTAAAAAAAAAGATTTTTTGTTATTTTTTTATGAGTTTGAACTCGTGGAAATTTCGCCAATTTTCGTTAAATTTCGAATGCAAACCAAAGATTCTTGAGACATTTTTTTTATATAAATTACGGATTCTTAGATTTTTTTAGGAAGCTTTTTAAATATGTTTGCACAAAATACATATTTTCTTTTCTACGCTTTTTTCCTACTAATTTTTCTTGAAGATTTTGGCTCTATATTTTAAAAATGTAAACTCAATATTGAAATTAATCTTCGAGTTTATTCTCGAAATTTCGACCTTTTTACCGAACTCTACCACACTTATTTTTGTAAAACTATCATTAAACTAAATTTAGACTTTTTCTAATGATTTTGTTTAAAAAATTTCGACTTTCACGTCAAAACAAACTTCCGTTTAGCAATTTTAATAACATTCTTTTATATTAATTATGAGTTTTGTGGCAAAATTTCACGTTTTTCATTATCACCTTAGTTATTATCCAAATTATTGTCTTCAACTCGAAATTTCTGAATTTTCTAGCAGTTTAGGTTTTTCCTTCAACATATCAGTTTAAGATTAAACTGATATATTGAAGGAAAAAAACATTTCAAGGTTGAAATGTTTTTTTTTCTTAAAATTTAGGATGTAAACTTAAATTCAAAATATCAATTTCTTTTCTCCCACTTACGCATTTTCATATAAATTCTGTGTTTTCATTATTTTCGCAATATTCTTACTTTTGGTTCTTACTCTTTCTTCTCTTTAATTTTGACAATAGGTTCTAAATTATATGTTCACTTTTTTGTCCTCAAAGATTGGTGTTTAAACTCGATTTTTTTCTACATATTTTTTTGAAGGCTTTTTTTTAAATTGGACTTAAATCTCGAAATTACGCCTCTTTGTGGTTTGATGTCATCAATGGAAAAACGAACTAAAGACTGCCCTTGCAAGTTTAAGTTTCTTTGTTTTTATCTGATTGTCATAGGCGATTATTTCGAAAATCATTCACTCTAGTAACCTTGAATTTGACACGTATAACTGGATCTATCTTGAATGAGAGAATTTTAAAAATATCTGTATTAAAATATGTCAGTGGCGTGTTCTTCATGGAAGCTAGGGAAGCACAGCTTCCCTTACAAAATGAAAATGTCCACATTCATTTTATTTTAAAACCTCTTTTTTTCAAACAACAGCTGCGACCACTATTTATGATGATTAGTAACGCTTATGATTAAAATTTAACAATTGTGTCTGTAAAGTAACAAATTCAACTTATTTTTGACATAATTAATTGGAATTTATTTGTGTATAAATTCTTAAGGTGTGGGAGATTATAAACATTTCGAATTCTATTGAAAATGTCGACTTTTTTAATGTCGAATGTTTTCAAACTTTTAACTTATTTTGAAAAATTTGACTTTTTAGATTTCAATTTAATATTTAGACATTTCAAAATTTTATCTTTTTTAAAAATTCCTTTTTTTAAAATTTTGACTTTTTCCTAAAATTTCAATTTTTTCTCGAAATCTTAACTTTTTTTGAAAATCTCGATCTGTTCAAAATTTCCATTTTTTTACAAAACTTTATCTTTTTTTTAATCCGTTAGTCAAGCGTTGACACTTCGAAAATGATCCATTTTTTTAAATCTTCGACTTTTTTCTCGAAATTCTAATTCACTGTATTGAAAATTTCAATCATTTTATAAAGAAACTTTTAAAAAGATTTAAAAAAGTTATATTTTTCAAAATTATTTTATGGAAATTTTTCGACTTTTTGTTTAAATATTACAGTTTTCTCGAAATTTAATAATTTTCATTGTTTCTCAAAATTTCGACTTTTATGTCAAAATTTCGATTTTTTTGTAAATTTTAGCTTCTGCAAATTAAAATTTTTTTGAATAATTCGGTTTTGAAACTGAAATATTCTGAAAATGTTGACTTTTTTTAATAAATTTCAACTTTTTTGCAATGTCGGTTAACAAAATTGTCACTTTTTTCAAAATTTAGACTTTTTGTTGAAATTCTGACTGAAAATTTACTTTTATTGAAAATATTGACTTATTTTAATTTTCGACTTTATCTCCAAATTCAACTTTTTGTAAATTTTAAACCTTTTTTTTGCTAAATTACTCTTCGTTGAAAACTAAAACTATTTATTTGAAAAATTCAAGAATTTTCAAAATATTAACTTTTTCTCAAAAATATACCAAAATATCTTTTTTTGAAAACATTTCACTTGAATATCTCGACTTTTTTGAAAATTAGGACCAAAAAATTGAAACTATCCAAAGTATTGGCTTCTTTTTGAAATTCTAACTGAAAATTTAAGCGAGAATTTCAGTTGTTTAGAAAATCTCGACTCTTTTAAATTAAATTTACACTTTTGTTTAAAATTTCGTCCGTTTTGAAAATTTATTTATTTTATTCTAAAATCCAGTTTTTTTTCGTGACGTTTTGAACACTTTTTTAAAAGTGGCCAAGTTTTACTAAAATTCACATTTTTTTTTGGAATTTTGAATTATTTTTAAAATATTGATCTAAATATTTCCAATATATTTTGAAAATTGGACCTATTTTAAAAAATTAGATTTTTTATCAGAAACACGATTTTTTCTCAACGATTTTCTTGTAATTTTTAACTTTTATGAAAAATACCACTTTTGTTGAAACTGTGCATTTTTTTAAATTCGACTTTTTTAAATTTCGATTTATTATTAAAAATTTGGACCTTTTTAACAATGTAGACATTTTCTTTTTTTCAGCAAAGTTTTGACTTTTTTCTTAATGTCGATATTTTTGATCAAAAATTATGACTTTTGTTTAAAGTTTTTAACCTTTAATGTGAGTGTCTCTCGAAACTTTTAATTATGATGAAAGTTTCGACTTTTTTAAAAATGTTGTTTTTTCTACAAATTAGATCTTTTTCCCAAAATTTTGAATATTTTTTTTTAAAAATCAGCTTTTTCGAGATTTCAACTTTTGGTGAACATTTTAACTATTTTGAATTACCGACTTAAAAATTTCTTTTTAAATATTTGAAATGTCGAAATTTTCGAAATTTCAACTTTTTCTCAAAATTTCCACTTTTATTTATATTTTTTTTTGAAAATTTTTACTTTTTTAAGAAATTAACACTTCTTTGAAAATTTCTACTTTTCAGAATTAAGAGTTGAAAGTTTTGACGTTTTATGAAAATTTTCTGAACATTTTGAATTCTTTACAAAAGTTAAATTTTTTAAAATTTGGATTTACATTAAAATTTTAGCTTTTTTGAACATTTTAACCTCTTTCGGAACTTCGATCCTTTTAGAAATCCCGACTTTTTAAGAATTTGTTTTTTTTGAAAATTTGGACTTTCTTGAAAAATAAATTTATATTTTTTTAAAATGTAGATTTTTTAAATGTTGAAGTTTCAAAGAAAATCTCAGAAAAAAAGCCAAAGTTCCATTTTGTGATTAAAATGGTTTTTGAACATAAATTTTAAGTTTTCGTTTCCTTTTTATTTAGAATTTTAATACGAAATTTTGAGTAGAGTCAAATTTAAAGAAAAAAATTCAAAAAATAAATTGGTTCAAAAACCAAACTGAACATTAAAGAAATAATATTGAAAGTTGAATTTAAAATATGAAAATCGGGAATTCATTAAAATAAATTTGGACAAACACCTGGATTTAGATTTAAAATTTTTAATTTTTTCCAACGTTTACACTACCTTCTCGAAATTTGAATTTTGTTTTGAAATTCTGAATTTAAATTGATATGTCGACTAATTGAAACGCGACAAGAAGGAAAGGATAATTTCAAAAAAGTCAATATTTTCAAGTCAAAATTTTTAAGAGAACTTAAAATGTCTAAAATAGAAAATTTCAAAAGAGGATTAACTTCTTTAAAAAAATGTTTAGGACAGGTCAAAATATTTAAAAAAGTCAAAGTCTTGAAAAAAGGTGGAAATTTTGAAAAAACTTCCACCAAAAATTTCAGATAAGGTAAAACAATAAAACAAATTGAAATTTTAAAAAATGTTCAGATTTTCAGAAACAAGAGATGATCAAAGAGCGGCATTTAAAAAAAAAGTCAAATTTTTAAAAATATCTAAATTTTGCAAAAAAAATTAGAAATTTTCAAAAAATTCAAAACTCCGTTAAAAAGTAAAAACTAAATAAAAAAAAGGTAAACAGACTTTTTCAAAGAATAAAAATTCTGAAAATATCGAAATTTAAAAAAAATAATTTTTTTTACAAATCTAATGATTTAAAAAATATATGTATTTTTTAAAAAGTCTAAATTTTGAGAGAAAAAATGATTCTCTGAAAAAATAGGTCCAAATTTTTAAAACGTCAAAATGCTGGAAAAGGTAGAAATTTTGGAAGTCGAAATTTAAAACAAAAATCGAAAGTTTCAAAATCAAAAATATTCTATTTTATCCAAATTCTCAAAAAAGTGGAATTTTACATAAAGAGTTTTAAAAAAAGTAAAAATCTTAGGCATAGCGCATTTTAAAAAAGTTGAATAGTCAAAATTTTCAATTTTATGGCAAAATTTCCGAAAAAGTTATAATTTCGATAAAATCCCAAGATTCGAAAAGCTTTCTTTAAGTCAACATTTTGAAAAGAATCTGGAAAGAGTGGAAATTTTAGGATGTCGAAATTGTCAGTCAAATTTTCAAGAAATGGAAAACGTTTAAAAAAAGTAAAAATTTTCAATAAACGTTAAATCCTTTTAAAAAACATTTTAAGATTTTAAAAAATCGAAATACTTGAATAAGATCGAATTGAAATTTTCAAAAAAAAGTCGAAATTTTCTGAAAGAAGATGGGATTTTTAAGAGTTAAAGATTTCAGAAAAGGTACAACTTTTGGACAAAAAGGCTAATTTTTCAAAAAAGTCGGAATTTCTGAATAAGTCAAAATTTCTAGAGAAAGTGGAGATTTTAAAAAAAAGAAAAGAAAAAAAGCGAAATGGAATAAATTTTTTAAAAGGGTTTCCGGTCAGCTTTCCCATTCATAAGTCACGACATGCCACTGAAAAATGTGTTATAAAAAAGGAATTCTCCATGAAAATTAGGAAAGCACAGCTTTCCTCGTAAAATTTTTACAAATACATTTTTATTTTAAAACCCTTATTTTACACAAGAAGCGCGTTTTTAATATGCACATTTCAAATTAAGAAAGAATTATCGCAATTTCAAATTAAAACATTTCAGGGTATCCCAGCATCTGAACGTGGCCAAATGGGTCCTCACCTTTTTGGGCGCCTGGCCTTGGCAATTTAGCACCATTGTCAAAGTGATCTACATATGGTACTATTACATCCTTTTTGGAATCCTTCTGATTTTCGTAGTTTTTGAAAATATCGAAATCATAAAGACCTTCGCTGAGGAGGATTGGAATGGGCTCAAATTTACTCTTGCTGTTGTTCCAACTTACGTATTGGGTATGGCTCGCATTTACTACTGCAGATCTCGCAGAATATACGAAGTTATTAAACGTGTGCAAGACACTGAGCAAGAATTGGAAGAAACTGCTAACGACGAAATTATCGTTATTTACAATAAGTACGCTTTGAGAACAAAAAGGTCTTGTATCATTTACATTTTAATTGCGGTACCAGCGATAATAATTTACTTGTTTTTGCCTTGCATTCGACATGTGTACTCAGGAGAAATTGTGCCCATTTTTGGATTCTACTTTCCGTATAATAAATCCGAGCATTTACTACTTTATTATGTAGTTCAGCTCATCCCCGGTGTTATCGGATGCTGTTACGCAGTGTTTCCCGATTTTATTTTCTTTTCTTTAATGATCTTTTGTCTTGGGCAAATAAAGATATTTCAGAATCACATACAAAGAATTGAAAAATTTAGCTTGTACCTTCAAATGGTCCATGGAGTTACAAAATTGAAAGCTGAAGAAATGTATCTTGGGCAACTGGTACGAAAACATCAATCCATTATCGAGTAAGTTCGCACTGAGCTAATTAAATAAAATAATGCATTCATTAAATTTTTGACTAGTTTCTGTTTCACTCCAATTAATTTTTGATCGACTCGTAGAAGTTAATTACATTTCACATTGTTTAGGATTCGAGTAATTGATACGACAATTCGATCAATACTAATTTTATTTAAAGTAAAAACTTAAAAACTACGACAAATGAAAATGTGATGTTAAACAAGTTTTAGATAATTAATGTAAAATAATCATATGGCATGCATATTTAACAAAATGCACCGGTTGGCGGTCACTGGTTCAACCGTCCATCGTCAATTCTGTTGAGCCTTGCAACAATTTTTATAAACCTGAATAATGAGAATTTATTAAATTTTAAACAATTACATGAAGAAATCAAAACAATTTAAGGAATTTGGAAAACAAATAAGTGTGTCAGGTTGAATGACACCTTACAACTAAAGATATAAATGATTTAAAATCTGTTTAATAGAAGATTAAACACACATATTTCATCAACCTATAGCTACTGATAATGATTATCCAAGGAAGTCATCAAGCATTTGACAGCAAAATAAATACACTAAATTTAGATCGCTCTCCGATTCTAGTGTGTTATATTTCTGAGACATTTCTTCTACTTTCTGAACTAAACTAGATCTCATAAGTATCAAAAAAAGCCATTTTCAAAGCATCAAAAAAGGAAAACAATAGGTATTAGATCGATCCCCTGTAGGCAGGGGTCTACCAATTGATTTAAGGAAGTCATTTCTAAAAAAAGAGTACAACTCCAGCTATCCAATGTACAAGGACCTTTTCGTGCTTTAGAAATACTTTTTTTCAATTGTGCTTCTTAGTTGGATAAGTATCAGAAGTGCTTTAAAAATGACTTTTTTTCCTTTTGATTACCAATGGCCATCTGCGGCTCTTCAATTTTTATCATGTCAAGTGTTATTTTGTCTACTTTTTTTGTCTTTTGATATGTTGAACAGAAGTAAGTCAAGATCTAATCAATAGTCAGTCTAGTTTTTGTTTTCTGAATGTTGGCCATTAGAAGAATCCAGAATATTACATGTAATTGTTATCAAAACAATGATCGTATTAAAAAAAAATTAGCATCAAAATAACTCTTAATCTTCTGTGGATCAAACAAGGTGAAACTTAGGCTCAAAAATGAATTGTTCACATTTTTAATGAGAAGCCGCAAGCACAGTAATTATGTATTTGTTTTAGATGCATACATATTATGGACACAACTTTAAGAACATTCATGATGTTCGAGTATTTTTCATTTTCGTTTAAATTGGCCTTAATCATACTTCAAATTTTGGAGGTAATTATGCTTCGTTGTTAATTTAACTTGATAGTAGTTTAGGAAAACGTGTAAATTGATTTTTAGTTTTCGATGGATATTACACGTCAATTCATGTACGCCCTGACGATGTTTTGCGGCTTATCGATATACTACTGGAATGCCAATGAAATAATCTTGGAGGTAATTTTTTTAAAGATTCCTACATTTACAATCTAAGTATATGAAATGAAATGCTTATTGCAGAGTAGTGTAGGGGTAATTCGGGCCATCTTTCACAGCGAATGGTTAGACCTGGAGATAACTACAAAGAAGCATCTTCTTTTTATGATACGACGATCTCAGAATGCTTTGTGCTTCTCTATAGGACCTTACTACGTCATGTCTTTGCAAGCTTGCCTTCAGGTATTGACCTTTTTGAACAGAACCAAATAAAGTAAAATTCGTTATCGAAACTTTTGGACAAACAATTCATTCATCTTTGAAACAATGTGTCGCAATTTTATTTTCGTTTAATGTAGACGTCGTATTTTATTCAGGTATAATTTCATTTACTTTAAAATATTTTCCAATTTAAAGAGCTAAGCCTATAGTTAACTTAAAATACAATTTTTGTTTTATTTGTTGACAGTAGATATGTAACGAATGTTAGTTTCTCACATTCGCGAATGCGAATATTCATTTCCAACATTTGCGAATGCTAATGCTAATGCACGAAAACGCAATTTTTAAAATAAATTGAATTTGAACAGAAAAACCCAGATTCTAAAAACATTTCTCTAACAATTTTTATTTTCATTTACATTTTGACATAATCTCGAAATTCACAACAAATAATCTTCTCTTAATTTCGATAAAATATTATTTTCAAAATGTTTATATTTTTAGTAAAAATTTTAATCTATTTTTAAAAATATACGAATTTTGAGAAAAAGTCGAATTTTGGATAAAAACGCTCCATTTTAAGTAGAAATTTCTAGAAATATAGGACATTTAATCGAAACTTCGAGAATAAGAATGATTTGTAAAAAATGTTGAAAATTGTCGTCAAAATTTCAAGTAAAAGGCCAACATTTCTATAAAATATTCAAAATTTTGAGAGAAAAAAGTTAAATTTTGAGTATAAAGTCGTAATTTAAAAAAAAACAGATGAATTCTAATAAAAAATTTCAGTTTTGGGATAAAGTAAGAATTTTCAGGAAGTAAAATTTAATATAAAAAGCTGACCTTTTGAAAACCCAAAATAATTTTTAAAAAATCATATTTTTTTTTTAAGTTTAATCCACTCGCAAAGGCTAACCCCATTATGCTTTCAAAGCACTGCGAGTAGAATGCGGAAACAAGGATAGATGGCGATGAACCGCCTTCTTAAACAAGGATAGGTTGTAATTTTTGGGGAAAATTCCTTTCGGTAACAAGCTCTATGACTTGGAAGTTCTATAGAAAAAAGAGTCTCCGTAGACAGAAGTCCTCACTGTATCAAGCTGGACCCCACAGGAATTTGCTGCCTCCGACTGTCCAATACGCCTCAAGAATCTTGCCCTTGGGGGGATTAATCCTATTAGTTCCTGCGAGCTCTTCCATGATAGTACTTGTAGAAAAGTCACCAACCATATGCTCTAGATTCGAGAGAATCGGTCAGACTCTCGTCATCAATTAGGCAAATCGCTCTTCTTTGAATTGAATCCAAGAGAGCTAAAGTGTGTTTTGGGGCTGAACTCCAAACATGAGAACAGTATTCTAGTGTTGGCCTAACTTGAGCTTTGTATAGTGTTAATAGCTGATGAGATGTGAAGTACTTTTTAGCTCTAAAAAGAAAGCCTAGCTTCTGAGAGGCGGATTTGGCAATGGCGCGCACATGATCGTCCCAAGAGAAGTTAGTGCTCGCATTCACTCCTAGGACAGATAGATTAAATCCCATCGGAAGGATTTTACCGTCCATTAGTATATTTGTTGCATTATCCCTTGATGTGTTCTTAGAGAAAAACGCGGCCTGAGTTTTTAAAGCGTTGAAGTTGGCCAAATTGTTCTTACCCCATTCCAGGATAATCTCGAGATCCCGATTAATCGTCTGTATCTGCTGTTCCCTTAGTCGATCTGAAGCAGCGATAGATAATGGTTTGTCGGAGAAAAAAGATGACACAAGGTTACTATCATCTGCGTAGCTGTATATAGGATTGGAAGTTGAAGCTAAGAGATCGTTTATGTGTAACAGAAATAGAGTAGGAGACAGAACAGACCCCTGAGGCACCCCCGCGTTAATCGCAAATGTCTGGGATGCGATGCCATCGACGACGACTTGAAGAGATCTGTCACCGAGAAAATTGGATTTCAAATGACAGAGTCCAGGAGGAATACCATAAGATGTTAATTTGGTGAAAAGAGATCGGTGTCAGACTCTGTCAAAAGCCTTTGAGATATCCAATGCCACAATCCTGGCCTCACCATGTTTTTCCATAGCTGAGTTTCAGATATGAGTAACATATGCCAGTAGATCGCCAGTGGAACGTTTGTGTCTAAAACCGTATTGCCTGTCGGAAATAATTCTATTTTCCTCCAGATATTTGAGAATCTCGATGTTGATAACCTTTTCCATCGCTTTAGATATAACGGGTAACAAAGATATAGGGCGATAGTTGTTAGCAAGATTCCTTTTCCCTTTTTTAGGGACAGGCTGCACTCTAGCAGATTTCCAGATACACCTTTGTTGTAAGAGAGTGTGAACAATTTGCTTAGGACAGGAGTCAACTCTGGGGCACACTTCTTAAGAACAAGAGCGGGAATACCATCAAGGCCAGAAGCTTTCGAGGTGTCGAGCATTTGTTGGAGCTATTCCATAGTTTCTTCACAGATCAATAGGTGGCGCAATACTTAAGGAAGACATTGCGAGGAAGCCCATTTATTTCTAAATTGCCAGAATATTTGTCGTTTGTCAGCATTCAAGTTGTTGGGTTTCAAAATATTTCGTATTTATACTAATTTTTTCCAAAATTATAAACATTTGAAAATCCTAAAAATTGCCCGAAATTCTAAATTTTTCCAAAAATTTTCTAGTTCACGTTTGAAATTTAGATTTGAAAACAATTTTTTTTTAGATTTTTTGCTAGAAACGCTTCTTAACTTAAATCTTTAAGTTGTAGCTTAATACATTTTTAATTTATAACGAAATACTACTATAAAAAGCATATTTTAGATGAGATTCTTTTCCTAGAAATTTCGATCTTTTTTTCTTTAATTGCCGTTCAAATTTAAAATTTGGAAACTTTTGATGTTTTATGAAAATGTCGGTTCTTTGTTAAAAATTGTGCGGATCTCGAAATTTTAAATCCTTAAGTCTCAAAATTTTAAATCTACGCTTAAAATGATTCGTTGTAGCTACAATTTTTACACGAAATTTCGAGATTATCTTAAAATGTCTACTTTTCCCGGAAAGTACAATTTCAACCTGAAATACTTTTACTTCTTTTTTTTTTTCTTGACATTTCGGTTTTCTTCTTCTTTGAATTCAAAATGTCCCCTTTTTCTCAATTTTTTTCCGTTCGAAATGTTCTTTTGCCTAAAATTTCAAGTTTAAACCTAACGTTTTTATAGTTTTAACTGAAATGTGAAATTCTAAAGAAAAGTTTTAATTTTTAAATAAGATTTTTTCCCGAAATTTAGACCTTATTGTTAAAATTTCCTGCTTAAACAAAATTTATACTTTTCCTGAAAAATATAGTTTCAAGTTGAAATCTTTTATTTCTTTCTTAAAACTTCGACATTTTCTCGATATTTCGGGTTTTCCCGAAATTTTTATATTAGTTTCAAGGTTTCTCCTTTTTTCATAAAATTTTGATTATGATCTCGAAATGTCAATATTTTTTTCTATATTTCGAATTAAGGCTCCAAATACTTTAAAATTTTGAGTTTTTATATAGAAGCTTTTTTCCCAAAATTGTGATTTTAAGGTTAAAATTTTTATTCTTAGTTAAAATTTGGTGAAACTTTTGCTCCATAAATTTCGAATTTTTTCGAACAATTTCTTTTTTCTCAAAAGTTTTAGTTGAAACGTGAAATTTTTATACCTCATTTCTGAAAGTTTAATTAAAGTTTCCCCTTTATAACAATAATCTCAAAATTTTTAATTTGTCGAAAACTTTGAAATTAAATTGAAACACTCGCTTACAAATCGATGTAATTTTGGCAATAGCAACATATAATTATGTCAATGAAAACGAAAACCTAATGCAAATTTGATTAAAATAAAAATAAATATTTTAAAATAATCTTATAGAACTTTAGCTGTGAAACTCACTCAAAGATAGCATCAATGACGTCAGCATGTTTGTGGTTTATTATGTTGAATGCATGGATTATAGAAATAGGATAGTGCACGAACGTAGAAAAAGCGTCTAGAGTCTAGAGAGTAGGTAGTACACTCTCGTGATATCAGAAGTGATGGATTTCTACTGCCAATGGGGAACCAAGTAAATGAATATGGCTATTAAACAGCTGTTGAGGGAGAGAGAAAAGAAATAGTCAGAGCTACTCCACTTTCTAGACGCATTTCGGTCAAATTTTTATACATGGCCAATATAGGGTCGTGCACTATCCTTATTCTGTAATCCGTGGTTGAATGTTATTGTTTAAATCAGTGGTTCCCAAAGTGTGCACCGCGGCGCCCTGGTGCGCCGCAAAGAGTAACTGGGGGAGCCGCGAGAAACTCCTACTTTTTTATGGAATCCATGTTTAGGAAAATGTAGAAAAAATTGCACGGATTCAGAATCCCTTCTTTGCTCAAGCTCCACCAGAATAGACTTCATAAGAAGTAGAAAATTTCATTGAACTCTCTTGCGACAAGATCTTTAAAACAAAATTCAACAAAATTAAGTTTAAAAGCTATAAGGATCATCATTCCCTTTGTAACGTCATATTTATGGGAAGCCGGTTGTTCAGTTGTAGCAAATATCGCTCAGAGATCGACGTGGAGCAAGAAATGAGTGTGGCAGTGTCAAGCTTTATTCTTCGCTTTGAAAAAATGTGTCCAGATTGCCAAGCTCATCAGTTACATTGAATGTTTCATCTATTTGTTTAATTCTTTGATCCATGGAGCTTATTAGCATAACAACGGCTTAACAAATTGCTGGTATGATGGCCGATGATGCAGTAATGCGAAACCTGGTCCGGTGTTAGCAAATATTTATCGAAACCTTGTGGAATTTTTAATTTCTGATGCGTTTTTACCGTTAATAAAGTTTAATAGTGATGAGTAATAATATGTATATTCTTGTGTGTGAATTCAGTATATGTGCTTCACATTGTGCCTGTGGCAAACTAACTAGTGTCAACATACAGTCGTTTTCAAAGACGTACAAGTACAATATCTGTAATTTGATGCTTTGCAGTAATGAGGTTCTAAAGCACAAACCTTGCAACTACATCATTTTGTTAAACATGATGGTAGACAAATTTCGAATAGGGTGCCGTAGACAAAATATTTGTCCTGAAAGGGCGCCGCCAACTGAAAAAGTTTGGGAACCACTGGTTTAACTTTTAGCGTGGCCATGGGGCGTCTCTCATGTTGTGTGCACCGCACACTTCGCATGCAGACGTCCGTCTTCAATATTACATTGATTTTTTAGATACAATGATTTTGTTTAGCTGTTTACTAATTTTAAATTTTGTTGCAGATATTTAAAACCATTTACACTTTTATTTGTCTTATAAAAAGCCGAAACTAAACTAGAAATCAAAAAGAAACTTGCACTGCACAAAGCCACAAAGCTACTTCGATGTATGCTAAATTAATGAAGTAAAAAGCGATAAAACGTTACATAGATATTGTGCAACCACATTTAGTACTAGAGGAGTACGTTTAACGTTGCAGCATCGCCAAACTGTATTCCTTTTATCGCTATGTGATTGCCCTGCAATTTGTTAACAGTAAGCGACACTGAATTTTAGGTACAACAGTTTTCATCTGTTACCCTTGGTAAATACGTTGTAATCGTTGAGATCAATGTAAATTACTTTTCAGTTATCTCATGTAAAGAAAATTCTACAATTCAAAAACCACTTCTATCTTAATTAATATCCATTCTTTTTTAAGCAAATAAAACTGTTCTCCATAGTACAAAAAAACACCTACTAAGGATGCATCCACCAGAAATTGGGTACAGTTCAACGAAACAATGTCCAAGTATTTGTTCAACCAAAATTAAAACTACATTGAACGAAAAAATGCCTAAGTACATAGATGATTCTGTGCAACCAATTCAACGAAAGAATGCCTAAATACATAGACTTGACCAACATCAATTATCAAATCTTCTCTGGTCAAATCTCTTTATTTGAGGTTAGAAATTGTAGACGTAAACATTGAGCTGTCAGATATGGAGATGTGGTTTGATATGAATTTTTGAAAGTTGCGACGGAAATGGATCAGAAACTGGCTGAATATCGTGCCAAAAAATACAGAACGGAAAAAATTGAAAGCATAAAATCCAAACTATCAAATTTTTTTTCAAGCGAGAAGAAAATAGTAAGTTATCTTAGACTTAACTGGGCTTTAAGTAAAATAGCACATTTAGGACGACAAAGCCAAGGAGGATGAGCAGCAGACGAAGGAAGTACTGATTAGGGAAGAACCACTCGAAGAAGCTGTCATTGAGAATTATAACAATCGATGGGGGGTATTCGATATCATATACTACTCATTGTGGTTTACACTGTGGGTATTTCTATATCTTGTTTTCATTGAAATGCAATTCGGGACAGTTTACTTGATTATGTCTGGCTTATTGGGGATATACTTAAATACTCGAACAGGACCAAAGAGGGCTAACGAGGTTAGCGCTTATTCAGTTTTTAACAAAAATTGTGAGAGTATAGATGGCACTTTGAAGGCAGAACAGTTTGAAAGTGAAATCAGATTTGGTGCTGGTTCTGTGAGGTGATCTTTTGATGTTGTACTAAGACTGAAGTTGTAAATTATTGTTTAAATCTGACAGCAAGTCGCTAGTTGAGGCAAAAAATAATATTTTGCTAAAAAAAGGATTTTTAAATAATAAAGCACTGGTGGTTTGCGTATATTATATTTCATTTGCTTACAGTTTATATATATGCATATAGGATTATTTATAATATAAAAAATATTAATATTACATTATTATACATGAAGTAATTTTTTAAGTAAGAAGTTTTGTTAGATGACTGTCATATAGAATAAATTTGGCAAGTTTGTTTTTAAATATTTTCTTTTCTGCTTTCAAGTTAAATATTAATCGATATCTAAGTATGAAGTTTGTCAGTTTTTTGTGATCGAAGAATATCAACCTTTCAGTAATTATTTAATAATTAAAATTTGTAAAAATTAATTTTGCATATTAATAGTAAAGGCAAGTTTATTCTATAAAATAAAGCCACAATATGTAGAGTAGTTTATATTACATTAAGGCAAATCTTGTTATCACAGCTTCTGAATGTAAACAATAGTAACAATAACGGGTAAACTATGCGTTTGAAAATATTATTTGATAGCATTAGATGCTTTAGTACAGGCATATAATATATTTCTTCAATAAGCAGTTTGACTAAAGTTACATAACACATTTTGTTATAAGGTTTAATGATTGTTCATTCAATTTTATAACTATGAATTTTAATGGAATGGTACTTTAAAGTTAAAAGCCAAAGTTATATATTATTTAAAGCTTTTATTAAACCATTAAGCCAAAAACTAAAAAGTTATTAACCTAAAAAAAAATAAACTTAGCACCAGTTAAGGAATATTAAAAAAGACGAGTTAAAAAGAAGGATGTTTCAAGAATACCTGGACATTTTACTATCTTATTTGGAAGTTAGAATTTCGTTTTTTAGCTCTATTTTCAATAAATGCAACTGCTTATTCTAAGAGTATTAACAATATAAAATCAAAGAATAGAAATAATAAACTTTGTACATATGAAATATTGTAGTTTTTTATAATAAAACAGACTCAAAACCTGAGTAAAACAATAAATCAACAAAAGATCTAATATAAAAAATTTAATTATTTAATATAAATATAATTAGCATAAAATAAAACATAAAATATTTTTTACAGTCATTCATCTTTGGAGAAACTAAATTTACTAGCCAGAATGTCACATATTTGTCTTTGCATATAGTGCTGATTTTCACTGCCTTGCAAAGTATTCCATCTTTAATAAAAATAATCCACTTGTTAGTTCTTTAAAGTTTGTGATTTCTATAAAACAAATTTCGAGATTAAAATTGAAATTTCAATTATTTTTTTAATTGATAGATGTTTAACGCCTTCATACGTAATATTTCAATTTTTCTTTTAAAACTATCTTTAAATTCTAAGATTTTAAAATTAAAATTTTGCAAAAAAGTCTCAGTCTAAGGTATAAATTTTACGACATGAAAGGCGAAAATTGCAAATTTAAACTTGGGACTCCGAGATGTAAGTAAAGATTTCAATAAATTACATTCACAGAAAACAAATTGCAGAATTTTGTCAATTCCGGACTTCTGTTCAAAGTTTAACCTTGGAATGTTCATCTTTACAGAATATTTTTTATAAATTATCCATTTTTTCTCGAAAATTCGTTCCGACTGTTTCCAGTTTAATTTGAAATTTTTACCTTTCTCATAAAAGTTCGCCTTTATATTCAACATCTACTTCTATTTCTAGAAATTGTAACTAAAAATTTCAACTTTTTTCTCGAAATTTCGAGTTATACACGATATTAATACAAATAATTGTCTAATTGTTCGGTTTAAACATTTCTCATATAAATCATTTCAGATCCAGATTACAAATTGAATGAAATTAAATAAAAATGCTTGTTCTATTAGATAATTGGTCAGATCTACATATTTTTGTCACTTCACAGCACTTAATTCTTTAACAAAATTCCAATATTTCAACATTCAATATATTTTTTTATTTATTAATAGGGGCAAAATCTAGTAAAACTGAATCAAATTTATGTTAAAGCGCATGAACTAACCAAAAACTATTAGGTCGCGGTAAAATGCAAATTACAGTAATGCCCATTACAGTATGCCACATACTATGTAAATAAGGATAATTTTCTTTCGTTTGCACTCCTAAGTATATAGCGCCACCTATGGTTATTAAGGCCAAACCCAAAGGTAAGTACACGTAGGCATATCTTCGATCTAAAGAGAGCTGCCCCGTTTGCCTATATTTAAAAATCCAGCTGGCAACGATACATAAAATTCCAACTAAAATCGGTATAGTTAAAGTCCACAAAGAGGTTTCCTGCAAAGAAGCAATAAACGCGATACCGATCGCCCCCATCATATGGGCGAGTTTGTTCAAAGTTGGTCTTAGATCTGCGATCGCGATTAACGTGACCCAAACCGATAAAGTGGCGCAGAAAAAGTCGGCAAACTCCAAACTATCCATTCTCGCTATACAATAACTCAGTATATCATCATCCGCATCGCAGGCGTGGTATAAAGTTGAAAAAATGCTAACGCATGCGTACACGAGAGCTTCGGTGTAATACTTCCTCACGTAAGCGAAGTAAGCAGCGGGGATAAACACTAAACTGCTCACTATGAGTAAAATCCATCCCACTAGAACGATAATGAAGGGTATCGCTCGCGAATTGTCGGAACAATCCCAACCTGAAAAATACGTTGCGTTAGTTACGACATCGTCCAATAGAGTTACCGTGGGCTCATTAATTATAAAAAGCCTCTTAACATGAGGCAGAAAGCTAATTCTGCTTTCTTTTTCAATTTTCTTTTGCAAAAGTTAAAGTGACATTTCTCACTCTTTCTTTATGGAATTCTTCAATATTCATAACTATTAAATTTTATTAACAATTAGAACAACATATATTAAAAATCGTACATGCCTAGCGACACCTGGTTTTAAATCATTTAATTCGTTAAATAACATAATTTTTAACGCAAAACAAAACTCTACGACTTGGTAAATGTGGTATTTATAAATTGAATTGCTCCAAGTGTAATGCTGTCTACATAGGTCAAACATCACGTAATTTTCACATTAGATGCAGCAACATCTGGCTGCTTTCAGAAATAAACATCCAGAAAAATTAAATTTTGCAAAGCATCTATTAAAAACACATGCGAAAACACAGTAAAAGTTAGATATTTGCAATAATACAAACAACCTTAATTTTTTGGAAGCCATAGAAATTCACAAATATTTACAATCTAGTCAATTTACACTTATGAACGAGCAGTTTGATCTTCTGAACACACCTCTAATTAAAGCCTTGGATGAGAATTTGGATTAGACGGAATATTCGTACGAGTCGGTGATCCATGGAGCTTGTTAGCATAACAGCGGCTAAACAAATTGCTGGTGTAACCGCCGATGATGCTGTAAAGCGAAACCTGGTCCGGTCGTAGAAAATATTTATAGAAATATCGTGAAATTTTTAATATCTGTTGTTTTAATTGTTAATAAAGCTTAATAGTTGTGAAAAGTTATAAGATTAAAGAAATCCACAAAACGAATAAAACATCATAAGCTGATAGTAGTGTTGATTGATCCATCAATTTTTTTTTGTGGAACGGACCGGTCCTTGTTATCTTTAAAAATTGATATAAACTATGGGCCAGTACGATTTCGGTCTGCTATAACGTGTAAAAAACAAGGAACATATTAAAATTCTGTAAGGAAAGAGAAGGATGGTATGATTTACACTGTTTCAATGTGTTGCTCGAGAGACGCGCTTATCAAATCATAACCACGCATTCAGCTGCAAATTGCAGATCTGTCTTGTAGATATTGCATCAGTACCTTATCGGAGCTAGATAAAATAGTGTGGCTTTAAATGGGAAATACATCTTTACGTATTAATCGATTCTACAATTATTTTCACAGCCTAAAAAGTATAAAAATAATTGCAGGTATTTTACGATTTTGTTTTCTTTAATCAACCGGGTCTGACGAAAAATAAAACAAAAATTCTAAAAGATAAATGGACTCCGTGTAAAAATAATCACCCGGTGTGATGACAATCTAAACTGAAAACTTAAAAAATGATTCAACAAAAAAAAATGGAAGAAAAAATGCCTATGTAATAAGTGGTTCAAAAATGTCCCCTCCTTGTGTTTCGCAATAACCTAATCTGTCGTAAAATGTAGTTCTTACGCAAGCCAACATCTTAGGGGAAATATTATCTAGGACTTCTACAATTCGGGTCCGTAAATGGGCTAAATTACGTCGTCTTTTTTGTACGTGTCTATAAATTATTTGTTTTAGATACCCCCAAAGGAAGAACTCGTTAGGCGATAAATCGGGGGATCGAAGCGGCCACTTGATTGTGCCCCTTCAATTAATAAGACGCTGCAGAAATGTGGTTTCCAAGAAAGTTCTCACACGTTGAGCATTATGGCCTGGACAACCATCATTGTTGAAACCCCACATCCTCAAAGATAATGTCCAATGCCTGAACAGCCGGAATTATTTTATTGCGGACCATAGTTAAATATTTGTCAGCAGTTAGGTTTCCGTTTATGGAAAATGGCCCAATAATGGAATCTTCTTACATACAGCCCAAACATTTACCTTCTCAGGTTACTGTGTTCGTACAGGAATACCCAAGTGCTTATTTTCCCCAGACCAATATCGAATTATTTGATGGCTGTGGTGTCTATGAAGAAAAAAAGATGATTCATCGGTAAACAATACGTGGGTTAAGAAATTTCCATCGATATTAACTTTTTCTCTCATAGACTCACAAAACTCAAGACGTTTGTATCGATCTTCAGGAAATATCTCTTGGGTTTCAGATACTTTATTACACTTGTACCCATTTCTTTTCAAAATATTTCGCACTGTTCGCGATGGCACTTCTTCTGCGACCTGCTTACTAGAACAAGGTTCATTTGCTTCGACAAATGCACATGCAGCTACCTCCTTAGCCATTCTTTCGTCGGATAATGGCCTGTCACCTTCAGATTGACGCGCTTCCAAACGACACTTGTTATTACAACCAGTTATGCATCCCGATTTTTCAAATTTGTGGACGATATTTAACACCGTCTTTGCATCAGGTATTAGTCGATCTTCGTAGGAAAAAGTGAATCGCCCAACGACTTCTTCAGTGCTATGGGAGGTTAAATACCACATAACAATTTGCACTTTTTCTTCTGTTGTGAATTTCGACATTTTGTATTTAGACGTTGTTTTATTTAACGCAGATTCAGTTGTAATGTAGAAATAACGCTGGTGTCTGGTGCGCTACACCTGTACCCTTATCATTTTCTCAGTTTTTGAATCGAATAACAATAACATCCCGAGTTGGCCAATACATCATAATTTCGGTCAACTCGACGTGTAAAGACAAATTAATTTTTTGAATTCTGTAAGAAGAAGCTTAAGAGTGGAAATTGTTGGCCCATTCAATAAATTTAATACAGCTCGACAGAATCGCTTATCAAATTATGAGAACCAAGGCGTCCGCATTTCGAATTTATATTCGAAATCCTACTCTTTTCTAAAATTATGACCTTAAAACGTAGACTTGTTTCGTAATCTTATTTTTTTCTTCTTAAAATGTCAAGACAATCATTTAAATTTAAAATTTTAATTTTCATTTAAAAAAAATGATTGAATTCAAAACTCTAGCTTATTTTTGAAAGTTTGACTTACAATTCGGAAGTTCGAATTGAAAATCAAAATTTCAGAAACCATTCTTAACGAATTCCAAAAACAAGATTAAAAGTTTGAATTTAATGTAAAAATCGACTTTGAAATATAAAATTTAAGTATAACAATAAATAAATAAAATTCGAAGTAACTAATTAGGAATTTTATAAGAAAGTAAAAGATTTTGAAATTTATTCTCAAAATATTAAAATTATAATAGTTTTAACTCTAAATCTCTGGTTTTTTATTTTTATAACATTTAAAATTTTTCCAAAATTTTGATTTTTCCAGAAACTTTTTTTATCAAAATTTTAAATTTTTTCTCAAATTTTTAAAGTAACCCTTTCTCACATCTGTCGCAATTTTAAAATTGCACCAACATTAAAAGGTTGAGTTTAAAAATTGAAAAAAATTCGACGTTAAAGTCGAAAATTCATAATTCATTTTTAATTTAATGTTCAAATTTCGAGAAAAAAGAAGAATTTCCAAAAAAAGTTCACAATTTCCCCCCAAAAAATGTCTAAATGTTGAGTGTTTTCTTCATTGACGTAATATTTTTTATTTGTGTTGTTGTTATTTGTTGGAGTTTAGATTTTAAGAAATGAAAAGTTTAAATTTTTACTTCCAAATTCAACCTATTTTTCTAGAAATTCGAATTAAAGGTCAAAATTTTAAGTCAAAAAATAAAAATCTAAAATTAAATCTTTAAATTTAAATAACTTATGAAAGTTCAGAGAAAACTCGAAATTTCTAGAATATTTATATTTTAAAAAAGTATGCTTTATGGAAAATTACACTTTTTGTTTTGTTAAAATTTTCAGTCTAAACTCAAATTTCTTAATTCCAGAAATGTTTTTAAACATTTCTGATTTTTCAACGAATTGTGTATTTTTCTTCGATTTTTTTTCTTTTTTTTACAAAATGTTCCCTTTATAAATTCAAAGTTGCAGGAATAACAACCAAAGTTTGTATTTAAATTCGATAAATAACAGTTTTAAAATCTGAAATTTAGACTTCAAATTTCAAAGAAAAAAGTAAAATTGTATACATTATTCGACTAATGTTCGTTAATTTTAATTATTTTCTTCGAAGTTTTATTTTTTCTGGGAATTTATAGTTTTTCACTTTGAGAAAAAAGTCGGAATTTCTGGATTTAAATGTCGACACAAACAATTGCCGCTGTTATTAACAAATAAAAGTTTGAAAAAAGCAGTCCAGTTTTTCGCAATTATTTCCAAAACATAGCAAGTAAAATTCTTTTTTATTATGTTGTTAAATATTAATTCAAAATTGTGACAAATTGACGAAATCATCTAAACGTGTAAAAGAAAAAAATTCTGCTGGAAAAAAATGGTTTCATTGATTTCACATAAAATTTTAGATTTTTCGTTAGATTCCAGGTAGAATAATAATTATTAAATTAGAGTTGCTAATATGTTTTTTCCTTCGCCGAGGTTTTATGGCAACTATGCTTAATATGATTATAATTTCGCGAACTTTATAATTGTTAAAATCAATCTGGTAATTTTTAATTCTTTAAACCATGAAAAACCAAAAAAAATTAAATTTCCTAATAGTTTAGATAGTATATTTAATATCTAAATTATAATGTTATGACAGTTAAAAACATTGCAAGTTTTCCTATTAGGTATACAACTTTATCTTGCCATAACATCTCCACGAAAGAAAATTACTTTAGTAGCTTTTGTTTAACAATTAACTAATTACCAGACTTCAGATTTAAACATCTTTAGAAACCTTATAAATTAACAAAAGACCTATTTTATGTAGAGCTTGGACTCGCAATTAATCTTCAATTTTGTTCTCAAAGTGCCGAACATTTTGAAAATATTTTTTTTTCAAAAGTTTTACTTTTTTGTCGAGTTTCATCCAAACATTTTGCTAAAAATTCCCCTTTTTTCTTGAAAGTTAATTCCTAAATTCTGAGTATTAAATTTATACTTTTTTATTATTTTCAATAAAACTAAATTTATACGCTAGTTTCTCTTTTTGGGGAGATTTTTTCCTTTATTTTTAAAATGTTACTAAATTTTTTTTTCGCAAAATTCCGAGTTCTTATTTTAAATTTTTTACTTTTTCTCTTAAATTGTTGGCATAAACCCAAAACTTCGTTTTTTTTTCAAGAGATTAAATTTTGAAAAAGAGTTGGCATTTAAATAAAAACCAGTCGAAGTTATTAGGAATCGAAATTTTCAATAAAAAAATTATAATCTTCCAAAAAAAAATTATAAACAAAGATGAAATTTAGAAAAAACTCGAAAATTTAAAGTCAAAAGTCCAGTTTTGAAAAAATTATATTTTCAGAAAAAGTAAGAATTTTGAAATGGTAAAAATTAAAAAAATGTAATAACTAATTTTCAAAAAAATTACAAAAAAATAGAACACCGAAAAGTCTAAATATTTACGAAAATACGGAAATTTTTAAAAGAGTATTTACAGTTTTTCAGAAAAGTCAATACTTAAAATTAAAATAAGGTCGAGATTATAAGAAAAAATCTAAATTTTGCAATACAGTAGAAATTTGGAAAAAAATCCAACCTTTCAAGAAACGCGACATTATCAAAAGTTTTCATTGTCAAGTTTTCAAAGAAATTCAAAATCTTCGAAAAGTAACGTTCTGAAAATGTCGAAATTTCTAGTCGAAATCTTAAAAATTTTGAAACTCCAAGCAGCACCCCCATTAGTTTTGGCTACGAGTCGCCACTGCACATATTATAAAATTATTACGCCAAAAAATTGTCACTCTAGTTTTTTCTGAATCTAGTTCCATACCGGCCAACAGTATATTAGTAGGGTATAAAATTATCTATCAATTTTATAAAAACAATTTTTAAAAGATCACAGTTTATAAAAGCTATAATAGCAAAAGATCTAAAATTATACCTATTCTTCACTTGTCCAGTTGGAGTAATGAGACACTCCAGTTAAAATGAAATCTGCTGTCGATAAGTCAGCATTTATTGCGCATACAGTTTGATAAAATGCCGTTTTCTTGATTAACTCAGATACTTATTTTATTGTAGCTCTTAAATTATAAATTTTAGAAAAAAATGTTTTATACAAAATGTGTAAATTTTTTTATGCTCTAGAACTTTGATAATAACTATTATCAATGTAGTGTTATTTGTTTACGAATTATCAAGCAAAAACTAAAAAGAGAAAACAATTCAACGTAATAACATTTAAAATATTTATGCTATACAAAAATATTATTAATAAAAAGGGTAAGTCATATATTTTTCTACAAATATGATCTCTTATACTTTTTTAATAGGACCAACCATTATCGCGATAATTACATAAACGCGTTTATCAAAATGGCGGCTAACGCACATCCCCTCGCACCGCGCCAACTTGAACGTATTCTCAAAATTAATCAACTAATTGATTGCAATCATAAAATCGCTGTTGGATTATGTTGTACAAAAAAAAAGGAACCTGTGCGTTTCTTAAAAACGGGCGGGAGATGAAGCCGTCAGCGGGAATCGAATCCTGCTCTCTTAGATTGTAGTCACTGCTAAAAATTTTTGGAATATTTTTTAAAATTTCCAGTTTTTTAAAAATATTTGAAATTTTTTTTAAATCTCAAAATTCTTTCAAATTCGTGAATTGTTCCAACTTTATAAAAGTTTAACCCGTTTAAAAACACGTTTGATCACTTTTTCAATATTTTACCTAAACTCAAAATTTTATTTGTTTTTTTTTATTTCGTCTGTTCTTGTTAACTTAACCTGCACATATTTTTGAAATTTTATGCTACTGCTTAGAGTTTCTAGCTTTTTAAAAAGTACTGCTTCTTTGAAAACTGCCGATTTTCCAAATTCTCGATTTTTTAAATGTCGATTTTTTATAAACGTTGACTGTTTTTAACTTAGCCTTTTTTTTGAAAAACTTAACTTCTTTTGGAAATTTCCACAAAAATGTCAACATATTTTAAAATTTCGCCTTTTTTCTAAATTTTATATTTTCAAAATCTCGACATTTTTTCTCATTTGTCTACATTTTAACATTTTTTTAATGTTGTCTTTTTCAAATTTGCTGCTTTTTGAAAATCATTTTTATTTTTCTGATGTTTGTTTTAAAAATTCCCTAATTAAAATTTCAACGAAGAGAAATATTAAAATAAATTACTATAAAGTACAAATGTCAGATATTAATTCCGAGAAGGAAGAAATTTTGAAATGAGGGTTTAATCTTATTTCCTTCTTCCAAAAAAAGCCACCATTGAAACTTAAGTTTTTATTCTCGTAACTCGAAATTTAATTTCGAAAATTGAAATTTTAATATATAAAATCGAATTTTTCGATTTTTAAAGTCGAATTTACTTTCAAGTTCAAAGTCAAAATTTCGAGTGTGAAGTCGAAATGTTGAGTTTGTTAAATGTTAAATTTTAAGAAGAAATTTGAAAGTTTTGGGAAAAAAATCAGTTTTAACGAAAATTGAACATTTTAAAAATGCAGTATGTTTTTATTTTAATACTTCTTTCCTTGTCCCTTTCGACATTAATTTATATCGAAAATATAACACAAAAATCAAAGATTGAAATTTTAATTAAAAGAACTCAATATTTCTCAACTCGAAATTCCAAGCCTGAATATAAAATTTGTATTCGACATTTTTTAGAAATTCTGAATTGTTTTTGAAAATCGAGTTTCATAAACGTTTCTTCATAAATTCGCAATCACCTTTTATTTTTTTGCTCCTAATTTTGAATGTTTATCGAAAATTCGACTTTTTATGGATTTTAATTAAATTTGAAGCGAGCGTTATTTTAAGGTTTGTACAAGGGTGGCTGACGGGCGCACGGCGGGTCTCAATTTGAATTAAAATTATTAAGATCAAAAGAACCAACTCAAATGCAAATTGTAACTTATGGAATTTATCGTCTTGGAATTAGTAAATAATAAAAATATATTTTGGAATTCTTAATTTTTATGCAATGTAGGATGAAAATCAGCATTTCCTGCAATTGCAACAATTATTATGAACAGAGGCGGTGTAAGGCGTGGGCGGTGGCCCACACGGCCTCGCGGTGCAAAGGGCCTCGCTCATCACAGCCGAAAATAAATTTAAAAAATTATGGAAAATCCAAAAGTATACGCCACAAGATTTTTTTGGTAAAAAATACATTACAATTAATTCTCAACTTAAACATATTTCACTCTTCGACGAACAATATGAATGTGAATGAAATAATCGATATTTCTGATAAACCATATTATGTTATAAAAATAATTAATTAAAAAATCTCATCTTTGTCATTTCTGATCATTCGTTTATATTTGGTCTGGCAACTTGAGTTGGCGTTAAGCTGCTATCACGGGGAATCCCCGGTCAGAGGCGGGACATAGCTCGGGACTTTCCCTTATTAGAAAGCCAATCAAAGTACCTATCGCATGCAGACGCAGTCTCGCTTTATGTTTCGTTAAAATAAATAATAGAATAAAGAGTGTTACATATTTTTAAAACGATAACACGTGTTTAATAAGTGGAAATTCGGTTTGTATCGTGAAGAAAAATAATGGTACCTGTGATTATTTATTTATTTGTCAAGAATAAGGTAAGAAATATTTATTATACTTACACTCATATTTTTATAGTTTTCTTTACAAAACATTACATGGCTAAAAATTACGGTTATTATTTGTTTTATATCTTCTATTTGTTGCGCTAGAATCCACCTTCTTTTTTGAAGTTTTTTCATTATGCGTATAACGTATTATATTGTATTATACACTATTACATTAGTGAAATACTAGAGTAGGTTCAAAGAAGGTAGGTAATATGCATTATATTCATCCAATTTTTATTCCAACGAATTAGTCCACTTCTTATATGTCAATTATACTTAAGGAAAGAAACAAGTACCTACCTACAAATATTATTATTGTTTTTGTTTTGTTTGTTTACAGGTTACGGATACAATATTGGCGCATTCTTCATAATTTATCAATCATGTCAGGCTTAGGCACTAGGAGAGATATACATAAGGGGAGAAAATGGGAATCTGGTTCAGCAAAAAGAAAAAGAAAAGTGGAAAGAGCTGTATCAAACCAGGTTTTAAGTTTAGATATGATGAAATTTCTCAATCGAACTGAATCTGGTAGTACAGAATCAAATGAATCGGTTGCTTCGACTTCTCAACATATATTTGTATTCGAGAATTCGGAAATTAATCCAGATGCACCGACCATGATGCCGAACGACCAAAAACGGAAACAGAAATAGCTTGCCAATCAAAATCTCAAAAGTCACAATCAAGAAAAAGAGATTGAAATAAGTTCTCCGCCTGTTAACAGAGATGCCAGTAATGTAGTGAAACAAGCATTTGCCAGTTTTGACCCGGGATTGTGGACGTTTCTTATGACGGATGCTCAGCGTCATGATATAGTTCAAAGCGGTCCCACACAGGAGTTAAATAACAGTGATGAATATTATCCTCAAGATGATGATCACAGACACTTTTCCAGTTTTTATTTCTCAAGAAAACTAAATAATGGCGAAATTCAACGTCGTTGCTGGTTGGTTTATTCAAGTTCTAAAAATAAAGTTTTCTGTTTTCCATGCGGACTCTTTAGCAATTCACAAACTCAAATGGTACAGGAAGGGTATTGTGATTGGAAACACTTGAGTAATATTTTACACAGCCATGAGAATACTAAAGAACATATGGCCTATATGTTTCAATGGATAACACACGGAAAAACATTAGACCACGAAAACGAACGGCGAATTCTTGAATCTCAAAAACATTGGTACAATTTGTTTGAGAGATTAATTGATATTATAAATTTCTTAGCCTCTCATAATCTGGCCTTAAGAGGTCACAGAGAATCTTTCAAAATAGACGAAAACACTAAGAGTTCTTAGACTTATCTAAATTGATATCTAAATATGATCCTACGTTACAGAAACACATAAATCGCATTAATAATAAACTACTTGCACACCATTATCTAAGCCACCATATTCAAAATGAGCTGATCAGATTGATGTCAAACACACTTACCAGTGAAGTGATTGGTAGGAAAAAAGAGGCAAAATATTATTCTTTTTTACTCGACTGCTCTAGAGACTCTAGTAGAGTTGAACAAATGTCGGTTATCTAAAGATATTGTAATACATCAAGTGGAACTATAGAAGAAAACTTTATCGGATTTCTTGATGTCACTGAAACGACTAGAGAATATTTGACTAATGCAATACTGGGAGAGCTAGAAAAAAATGACTTAGATATTCAGAACTGTCACGGCCAAGGATACGACAATAGTCCAAATATGGTAGGCATAAATAGCGGAGTTAAAACTCGAATATTAAGTATAAATCCCAGGGCAGCTGGAATCTGTTGTTAGTAGACGCAGCTAATTCTTCGGTGGCAGCAAAGACATTTTTTGGTTTTATTCAGAAGATTTTTGTGCTATTTTCAAGTTCCAGCAATCGCTGGAAAATAATCAAAGATAAATTAAAGCTTACTATGAAGCCTTTATCAGACACAAGGTGGGAAAGCAGAATACAGGCAGTGAAGGCCGTATTGTTGCAATTTGATAATGTTGTTGAAAGCATAGGAAACTTAAAACGCCAAAAATTATCACACCTAATTTTTACTAATTACATCCGCTTTGATATGATTACCTTTTATCTAAAACTTGATTAGGAATAGTATAAAAACAAATTGTTAAATCAATGTAAATTACTTTTTGTATTAATCAAGTAAGAGGGAGTACTCCCTTTCGAGTATTGTGTAAAAAGTCTATTATGTATTAAGTTGCGGAAATAAAAAACTCTTTTTAAAAAGTAAATTTTCCGCACGCATAATATAATTGGCGCAGTCTGTAACGATTTTTCAAAAGAAGAACCAAGAACCTGGAAGAAAACTGGCAGAGAACTGGTAAGTCATTGCACGTATTTTTCCTGCTTTCCTTTATTGTATTGTCGTATATACGTTACAAATTCAACAAAGTTAAGTGAAATATTTTTTATGTCGGATTCTGAACATACAGACACCGAATTTTCCGAGCATAATATATTTTCCTTGGAATCACTAAATTTAAGTGATATTCATTCAGACGAAAGCGTTAGCATTTCTTATTTAGCAGAATCGTTTAATTTAACTCTTTCAAACATGGCCACCGCTAGCACCGAAAGTTTAATCAGCGCAGCCCGTCATTATGGGGATGTTATCCCCAAGTTCAATGGTAACCCGGACGCGTTAGAAACGTTTATTGCCAAAGCTGACAAACTAAATTTCAAATATGGTTCGTCCACGGACGAAACATTAAATCATTACACATTTTGTTTGATAACTAGTAAATTAGTAGGCGAAGCAGAGTCAATAGCGTTAACCCGGCCCGATATCACCTCTTGGACCGACTTAAAGACTGCTCTAAGAACTAAATTTAGCGACCATACCGATCGAAAAACGATCGCTCATCAATTCAAAAACTTAATAATTAGTGGTAAAGAAACTTTACCGGAATTTATAGAAAGAATCAAGAAAATGGAAAGTCATTTAAACACTAAGATTCGAGCAGATGCGAGTCTTAGTGATACTCAAAAAACACTGCATTACGAAATCAATGAACACACTTCTTTGGAAGTGTTGTATAACAGTTGTCCACCAATGTTACAAACAATCCTCGAAGTCAAAGCTCATACAACTTTGAGTGAAGCTACTGCAACGGTAGTCAAGTATATATGGCGTCATCCGAATAAAAAGGAAGAAAAACGTGTAAGTCTTCCTGAATTACCACGATATTTCAGTAGAAACAAACCTCCAGCGAAACAAAAATTTGTCCCAAAAATTCCGTATCAAATTATTTTTCAAACAGGTTAAACGTGCCTGAGTCCCCGTCAAACGCAAATAATAATGTAGTCAAGCGTACTTTTAACAATAACCCATCTCGACCAATTAATCACGACAACAATGTTAGGAACAATCCTAATCCCCAATTTGAAAGTAGACCTTGGTGGAAAAATAATCAGAACTTCAATTCGAACAACGTAGATTTCCAAAAACCTCAATTTAGGCAGTGGAGCAAACCGCGACCCCAAGTTAATTTTGCGGAAGTAGATCCATATTCAGATCCTTACGATCAAGTTCATGACGAAGAAGAACGATCTAACGATTTATACTATGAACTTATTGAGGAAGAAAGTGAAGAAAACGAAAATTTTTGTACAACAGCCTCGGATCAAATCTAATCGAAACCAACCATAATATTATCAAAGCGAGTCTACCTTATTTAGAAATAAATGGTTTCAAAATTTTAATTGACACGAGAGCCACCAACTCATTAATAAATCCAAAAATTGCATATAAATATTTTAGAGATTCGATAAAACAGGAAAGCTTTACGATAAAAACTATTCTAAATCAATCTGTCCATAATGAAGTGGTAATCACCGATTTATTTTTACCCAAAAGAGTTTGTAAATTTCTACGTAATTAATTTTCACGAACATTTCGACATTCTTTTGGGAACCCAAACGTTAGAAGAATTGTCGATGAAGATAAATTACGAAACAGGTAAAATAAAGTTGAATGGAATCAAATATGATTTATCGCGATACGAACCACCATCCATCACACACTTTCAAACAGAAGTCAGAATAGGACAAAAATCTATAACAATTCCAACAACGCTTAAGAAAGGTACGGTTGTAATACCTAAACAATCGTTGGGTCATTTTCAAATTCCTGAAACGTTAACCAAGGTAGAAAATTATCAGGCATCCGTTCCATTAAACCATAACTTTTCCAATAAACCCCGCACGACCTTAGTTCTGAACAGCCCAATTAAGGCACAAACAATCAATTTAAAGGAATTAATCATTTGTCACGCGCAAGAAACCTCCCAAAACCCGTATAGATTACAATCAATTCTACAACCAAAATTTAAACACTTACAAGTATCCAAAGACATGGATACAAAAATAGAGACACAAAAAGGTAAAATATATGATAAACAGGAATTAAAACCCTTGAGAAAGTATCAGGAACTAAGACAAGGTTCTGTTGCAGATGAAAATGTGGCACTTCATCCTAGTTCTAACAACAGTAACGTCCCTATGTAGAGCAACGGAAAAAATCGAAATTAAATCATTGCAAACAAACCCCGGCATCCTTCCTTTCAAACTAGGACCCGCCAGAGTGCAGTACACGCATCACACGTTCCTCCACAACTTCCCCATAAAAAAGCTAGGTTCAAAAATTATTGAATTCGATGAAAGTATCGATAGTTTTGTCAGTCAAACTACAAGTAATATTTCTTCTAATGTAAACAATGAAATAGAGTATGTTCAAAGACAGGTTGATATTTTAAAGAATCGCGTAACATTGATCCATCCAAATATTCTACTAACGCCTAAGAAAAAATCTAAGGTCAAGAGAGGTCTTATCGACGGGTTAGGTTCGATATTTAAATTCATTTCGGGAAACCTCGATGCTAGTGATGGCGAACGTTACGATCGAGCTATTGAACAACTTAAAAGAAACCAGCAAAATCTAGTGACCCATTATAATAAACAGTTTTCATTAAACCAGAAAACTATTAAGAATTATGAGGAAACCATAAGAAATGTATCCTTTAATTTTAAAACAATCCAGGAAAGCTTAAAGCACACTTCTGATTTCCAAGAAAATTTGAATATTTTAACCATGTTTCAAATCACTATTTTGGAGCTCAAAGAAGTAATCGAAAATATTATAACTGCTATCGATTTCGCGTCACTGAATACACTTCACACGTCAATTGTAGATGAGAATACCTTGAAAGTGATCAAAAACGAATTATCAAAATTTCACCCCAGGGAAAACTATTATGCTGAGGATAATATTCTTTTAATTAAAACCATTAGTGTCACATATTACATAACCGAAGAGCATGTAGTATTTGTAATGCATATACCGATCTTAGACCCAAAAACCTACAACCTGTATCACCTGTATTCTATCCCTACTTCCGATTTAACTACAATTATACCCCCTACCTCATACGTGGCAATGACAGAAGAGCACACCTATTATTTAAGAAGAAGATGCCAAAAGATACAGAACGAGTACTTCTGCAAGAACGAGGATATAAGCAAAAGCTATCAACAGGATACATGCGTCCAGAAGCTCCTAAGAGTTAAGGAAGACCCACAGTGTGTCCACATCCCTATTGAGGTCACCGACACCTTAGTGGAGACAATCAACGACCAGAAATATCTACTAATCGCTCCCAAGGAAACAGCCGTTCATGAAAAATGTGGAAATGAAGAGGTCCATAAACTTCAAGGTACCTACTTTATCAATGTGCCCTACACCTGTCGTTTTATTACCAAGGACTTCGAGTATGTCAATCTGGAAGGAACATTTCCCGAAGAACCAGTGTACCTACCACCATTACTGATGAACATTTCTAACGTCAAACCACTTCAACTGAACCTAAAATCCTTCAATCTAGATGAACTTTCAAAATTAACATTACAGGCAAAAGACACCCCTTTGGACTACCTAGATGTAACCGACACCTTTACCAGGTCAAACATACCAGTGTATATTTTACTAGGTGCATTAGTATGCTGCCTTATACTCTACTGCAACCGTTGTCGACTAAAAAATTGCTTCTACAATTTCTTAAGACGAACTCAAACGATACCAGAAGAAGGCGCCTCAGACATTGAATTCCACGCCTTCCCCGAAGCACCAAGAACGTCAACTTCCGTCAACCCGAAAGTTTCCTCTTAAGGATGGAGGAATTATCACACCTAATTTTTACTAATTACATCCGCTTTGATATGATTACCTTTTATCTAAAACTTGATTAGGAATAGTATAAAAACAAATGGTTAATTCAATGTAAATTACTTTTTGTATTAATCAAGTAAGAGGGAGTACTCCCTTTCGAGTATTGTGTAAAAAGTCTATTATGTTGTGGAAATAAAAAACTCTTTTTAAAAAATAAATTTTCCGCACGCATAATATAATTCAAACTGAACAATCGGACACATTCAGTGATTGCGATTCTGTTTTAAACGAAATGTTCACTTTGGAATTTATCATATCATTACATATATGGTATGAGTTATTAAAGAGTGTCAATACCATAAGCAAATTGTGGCAATCTCTACAAGTCCATTTAAGCATTATTCTTGAACGTTTGCGTATATTTTGCGACTGGATCAAAGAATATCGACAAACTGGATTCGAAAAATGCTTGGCTGACGCTCGTCAGTTTATTGAGAAAAGCAGTTATGATTTGCCAAAAGTTTTTAAAAATAAAGGAGTAGCCAAAAAGAAAAGTATGTTTGATTATAAAGGCAGCGATCAACCTATAAAGTTTGTTAAAAGCCGTTATGAAACAGATTTTTTTAATACCATGATTGATTCTGTGATACATAACATGAAATCGAGATTTATGTCTTTAAATCATCATTTTGAAAATTTTGATTTTCTCTATGACTTAAACAAGTTAAAAAAAATTCCAAAAGAGCAAATACCGAAAAACTGTCAGAATTTACACACAGTCATGCAAGTAGGTGAGAGCAGTGACTTCCAACCTTATGAGTTGTATGAGGAGTTACAAAATATGATCCCAAATTTACCCAGCTCTATTAAAGACGTAAAACATCTGCTCCAATATATCATAGAGAACGATTTGAAAGAAATTTACCCAAATGTTTATATTGTCATTAGAATTTTGTTAACAATACCTGTAAGTACTGCTTCCGCTGAAAGGAGCTTTTCAAAATTAAAACTAATTAAAAATTATTTAAGAAATACTATGGGTCAAGAAAGACTTTCAGCTTTGGCAGTTTTATCTATTGAAGCAAATATAGCATCTAAAACCAATCATTAAGGAGTTCAGTAAAACCAAAAGTAGAAAATTTCTGTTTCTTTAATTTTTTCATTATTTTTTTTATTTTTGCTTAATGTTCGAAAGAAGTATAAGTAAAAGTTTAGGTTTGTTTCTTAATGAATAAAAAACTGTTTAATTTCAAGTGATTTTTTTATTTTATATTCCCTTCTTCTTGCACCATCAGGGGGCCTCACGAAATATACCTTGCCCACATTAAGTTTAGGCCTTGCGCCGCCACTGATTATGAAGATAACTGTAATTTCTTAACAATAAATTGTGCCAAATATGCATGAAAATTGAAGAAGTGCAAGTGTTTCTGCATTGAAAAACCTTATCTATTAAATCATTGGCATATGTCATATTTTTGACTTATGACGAGCTTAGCACCGCATGCTAATCACAGCGAATGGGATTCGCCACTTTCTCCATTGAGGCTCTCTATTTCTGAAATGTCAATTAACACGTTTTAGTAAACTTGGGGTTTTTCTCTGATTAGCACCTGTCAACTTGCAAGGAGACGGGTCTACTTGAAGTAAGTTATCCAATGTAGACCGCTTTATGTAACAAAAATAAGGACAACAATGATTAAGCTCTTACGTACCTGCATAATTGTGTAAACATGTGCATGCGGTATAACCGAAACCATCAGAAAGCAGATAAATGCACCTCCCATTATTTCCACAATGCCCCGAAATACAAGGATAGCTTCTGATGTCGTAGATTACGCTCTTGTGACAGATTTCTTTGGTTCTAGCGCAGGGCCCATCGCAATCGCAGTTGGAGCAATTAAATTCCTTAAGCAGCTTATGTCGGCATCCAAATGCGCAATCGCAATGAGTGCTCGACTGACATGCGCGATGGCAGGACTTGTAGCAACTTTTATAAATCTCATTGCACCTTTTCGAACAAGTACATGGGGTGCATTTCCCACAAAACAGCTTCAAACTGACATACCAGGTACCCTTCTCTGGAAACGGAATGAATATTGAGGCATCATGCAAGGTTTTGTTAATGTTAACGACGGCGAAATTCGAAACAGTGCGCCCCTGGCACCCATCAGGCCAAACCGGCGTCAGGTACGAGTCCAAGTTGATGCATCCGATGACGAAGTGGTCGCCGATCTTTACCTTTTTCTTGAAGGCAATGCTGAACTGGAGAGTGCCCCCGGTGTCGATTACCCCGCTGACGGAGAATTTCAAAACCGAGAAACTGTTGCTAGATAGGTTTAAAGGCGTTGGTATCGTGCTGGGGTTATCGATGATGTACCCGAAATCGTAGGTAAAAACGTAGCTACGCTGGCCTGCTTCTTTTGCAAAGTTATACTCGGCGTAATACCCGATAGTTTTGACGTCTACATCTTCGTTGATTTTCCAGAGTACCCCCTTGTGTTTATCAGTTGAGTCACTACCAATTCCAAGTACTGGACGCTCTAGGTATGATTTTAAATTAAAACGGAATGGTCCCTTGAAGTTAGTCATCTTTATCTCGATGTAAAATAGTTGTTCATCTTTGACTAATTTAGTTATGGTGACGGAATTTTTATTTGAATCGAGTACATAAGTGTATTCTAAATTTTCAACAAAGAGGCCAGATTTCGAATTAAAATTCTCTTCTAATAGCATTTCTTCGTATTGCGGGGTAGAGTGCCTGAAGGTTATTAAAACTTGCGAGGAACCTTGCAACTGGATTTCAGAAACGTCAAGTAGTAGCAAACTCACTGGATTTGGAACAATAAATTTGTAAAATACTATGGAGTTTGGCTCGTCTGATATTATTTCAAAACTTCCTTCATGTGTTATTATTACGGGTTCAACTTTAGCCACGTATAATGTAATTTCAGCTCTTGTAGCACATTCCGGCGTAAGACCTGAAACAATTAGCAATGATCACAGAGCAAGATTTCTTGTCTTGCTATCTAATTTCTTCTCTTGTCTTACTGAGCAAGACAAGAAATTGGTTTACTTCTTGTCTTGCCAATTTCTTGTTGGTTTGATTCTTGTCTTGCTAGCAAGAGTCTTGCTTTTTCTTGTTCTTGCTTGTTGCTTTGTTTTGCACATGAGCAACAACAAAACAGATTCAGAATGAATTGTAACACGATCAGTTTAAAAAATACCCCACATATAAAAGATGTAAAAACAAAACAATAATTAAATTGGGAGTGTTGCTGTCAAAACGAAAACCCACCCAAAATTTACAAACAAAATCTAAAATTTTAAATAAAAATCGAAACTTCGGGAAAAATGAAATTACAAAATAATCTAAGTATTAAATTTAGACTGAAAATTTCGAGAAGAAAGTTGATATTTAAAAAAAATACTCTAAATTAAAAACATTGTTATAATAATTTCGTGTTTTTTCTCCTAGAATATCTATCCTCTTTCATTTCAGGAAAAAATAAAATATTTGGAAAATTCAAAATGCTTTACCAACATTAAAAAATGTAAAATCAGAAATTTTACGTTGAAACTCCAACTTTCTATATTTTGAGGAAAATTCGAGTTTTTAAAAAAATGTTTAACGTGTTCTTAAATTCTAAATATTTGTTTGTTTTTCATTAATTTTTTACTTCAAAGTCGACTTGTTTTCAAAATTACTTAAAAAAAGTATTTTCCTAAATTTTGACTCCAAATTCCAATCCTTGAGATGAAAATTCCAAGTTTTAATATTAAATCGAAATTGAGCTGACTTTAGTGGGAAAATATTTTGAGATTAGAGAAAAAATTTATAAAAAACTGAATGAAAGTCAAAATTTTGTGATTAAAATTCTCATTTCGAAAAAATAATCGAAATATCGAAATGAAAATTGAAATTTAGAGAATAAATTTAAAAAGTTGGGAAAACTTTTAAAATTTCTGGGAAAACCAATGAAAATTTAGTGATAAATTTAATGTTATCTTAAACTTTGGATACGTAGATAGTGTCATTTTGAGAAACAACTCAACATTGAACTTTTTCTTTTAATTTTGCTGTTTTCCGTAATTTCAATTGTTTCCAAATTTTAATTTCAGAGGCGCCAGAATCTATTATTTAGAAAGGAATTGTGTGTTTAAAGGTTTAAAAACGGCGTTCTAGAGCTTATTTTAAGAAAATATTGAAAAAAGCAAGAAATCTTGCTGCTTGTTCTTGCTAAAAGCATTTCTTGTTAACTTGCTCTTGCAGTAAGAACAAGAAATTCGTGAAACATTAATAATTTAGAATAACTGATGGTACATGTGATAATATCATTCGGTTCAGTCGTTTGAGTGTCCATTTTTCAAAACTCACCATTGGGATCTCGCTTATTTAAAAAACAATACTATTATTGGTTAAATTAAGGCAAAGCTGCACTCTATGCAAAAACGAATCTCCAATTAATATTGCTTAAGCTATCTGAAACAAATTTTAAAATGTTTTTTTATAAATCTTCTTTGATAACTTTTTTTTTAAATTTCGATATGTTCAAATTTGCCTTCTTTCAAAATTATGGCTTGTTTAAAATTTAGACTTTTTTGAAAATGTTAACCTGTTTTTCAAACTTGCAACTTTTTCAATAGTTAGACTTTTTGGAAATTTTGGCCCTTTTAAATAATTCCACTTTTTTCAGAATTTCATTTTTTTTTGAAATAGGTTGGCTTGTGTGATTATTTTGGTCTATTTTTTAGAAAATTTCATCTTTTTCGAGTTTTTTGAAAATAGCGACCCGTTCTGAATATTCCGATTTTTTTTTATTTCAACCTTTTTTTAAGTATGTAAATTTAAAGAAAAAAACCTTTCGATATTTTAAAATTTAGACTTTCAGATTTCGTCCTTTCTTAGAATTAGAGGTTTTCAAAATTTCGGTGTTTTTGAAAATTTGTACTTTATTCAAAATTTCGACTTTTTTCGTTTCTCGTTTTGATTATTTTAACTTTTTTCATTTCGACCGTTTTTTTAAATATTTTAATTAAACAATATCGGCCTGTATTGAAAATTCATTTTTTTTAAATCGCGATTTTTTTGAAAATTTTCAACATATTTGAAAGTTTAGGCTTTTTTCACTAATTCGGCCTTTTTTTTAAAGGTCGACAATTTAAAATGTCCACTTTTTTATTCAAGAACTTTCCTTTTTTTTGAAATTTTGATTTTCTGGGTTTTTTCGATTTTATATCGACTTTTTCACTCTTTTTTTTTAAATGTAACTTGTCCTTTTGTGAAATTCGTAAACATTTTGACTTTTCTAAAAATTTCGATTTTTTTATAATTTTCACTTCCACTTTTAATGCAAATCAATTCTTTCAAAATTTCGATTATTTTACAATTAATTCGACTTTGTTCAAAATTTAACCTTTTTGAAATTGTGGAGTTATTTGTAGACTTTTTTCAAAAGTTAGGATTTTTTTTAAATGTCGACTTTTCTGAAGTTTTAACTTTTTAAATTTTTTTTTTCAAAAAATTCATCTTTCTCATATTTTGACTTCCTCGACATTTTGACTAAGTAAATTTTTCTCATAGTTTTTTAATTCAACTTAAAAATTCTGCTTTTTAAAAAACTTTGACCCTTTGAAAATATCAAAATTTGTAAAAATTTCTTTTTTGCAAATTTTCGTTTTTTCAACTTTTCATTTTGATTTTTTCTCAAGAAGTCTAACTTTTTCCAAATTTTAACCCTTTTTAAACATTTCGAGTTTTTTGTAGAACTAACTTTTTTTAAAAAAATGTAAATAACTTTTCTGATAATGGTAACTTTGTGAAACTTTCTATTTTTTTAAAAAATGTAATTTGAAAATTTTCAGTTTTTTTGAAAAATTCTTTTTTGAAGAATTTGACTTTTTTATGAAAATATTGTCTCTTCTACAAATTACGTCTTTTTGGTAAATTTTCATTTCTTTTAAAAATACTTTCGATTTTCTTCCAAAAATGGTAACTTTTTTCAAAATTTTAACTTTTGAAAAGTTCGATTTCCTCGAAGTTTTAAATTCTTCTTTGAAATTATCGACTTTTTCCATATATGGTTTTTTTGTAACTGTAAAAAGCTTGACCTATTTTTCAAAAGTTCTACTTATTTTAAATTTCAACCCACCTTTTTGTAAATTTGTATTTTTTTAAAATTTTGACTTTTTCCAAAATGTTCACCTTCCAGTCGTTATTTTAGTTTAAACATATCCCAGAATTTCAACTCTAAGCTTAGAGTTTCGATCATGGTATTTTGGAAAAAGTCGAAATTAAATTAGAAATCTGTACTTTTT